>OX578133.1:29911016-30246016 GCA_951213105.1 Amaurobius ferox
CAGGGTAAGGTATGGGTCGCAGGCTCCTCCATAGGATCGTGGAGGTAAGTACTGAGCTTCCTAAAAACAAAATAAAAAAATATTATAAAAACTTAAAAAATGTTTTAACTTGGCTAGCACAGGATTCCTAAGAAAGTCTTTGAGCATACCAAAACTTTTTTAAGGAAAGGTCCATGCGTGCACGTTAGGGCTATCTATGGTAAAGTGACCATGTCTGATCAAATAAAAGTATTTGTAGCGCCCCTAGCGGTGAATTAAAGAAATAGGGTAACAAACTTGGCAAGAAAGGGAGATGTAAGAAAAATGATAGTTACAAAATTGTAGAAGATTATCCAATTTGTAGAAATTGAGAGCAGGACCGCACGAAACACGGATATGGAAGGAAATAAAAACCTCTCATAGCGCATCCACCATTTTGTATCATACTTGCCCATTGGTTTCTATTGCGTAGTGACTCGGCATCGTACGTAGTGGTTTAAATACGAATTAAAATGGAAGGATGCTCGGCTGTAAACTGCTCTAATAATTTCCAAAAAGGAATACGAGTGTTTAGATTCCTGAATGAACAAGAAATAAGGAAAAAAAGCATAAAATGTAGGGAAGATGAAAGCCGCTATTCTGTATTATATTATAACTAGAAGGTACCCCTTATATGACGTATACCCCTTATAAGACGGAATTAAAAATTTGCAAATCATTGTCTTCCATTTAGCGTTATTTTTTTATCAATTTGGTGACATTTTTTTATCAATTTGGCGACATTTTCGTCAATTTGGCAATATTTAAAAAAGTCGCCAAGGTTGCGACATCCCGCTAAATTTTTTGCCAAGCATTACGGAAGGACGGTGAAATGGGCTATTCATATAGTCGTTTGTTATGTTATTTCCAAGATATTGAATTTTCATTCGTCAATTTCATCAATTTGGCGACATTTTTGTCAATTGAGCAGCATTTAAAAAGGCTCGTCAAGTTGGCGATATGCCGTCAAAATTCGTCGCCAGAATTTCGCCAAGCGTTACAGACGGAGAAATGGGTTATTCTTATAGTAGATTCTTATATTTTTTCCAAGATATTGAATTTTCATCAATTGTCGTCATTTTTATCAATTTGGCGACATATAAAACATCTCGCCAAGTTGGCGATATTCCGCCAATTGCGACACTAAAATTTCGCCAAGCGTTATGCAGAGATAGATAAATAAACAGACAGATAAATCAATGTGTTTATATTATAAATTATAATCATAATTATTAACACGTAATAAAATTCTGCTGCATATGTGTAATTTTACTTATGTAGTTTGTTTCCATTCCTTCTACTTATAGTAATTAATTTTGTTAATTCCCAAAAAATTATAAAAATTTATCCAATTGACTATATATATATACACACACTCTGTTGCAAACAAATATATTCACCCATAAGAAATTGTGCTACAGCCGCGAAACCCGGCATCTATGATGTATCATATGAGGAGATATGCAAATGATTAGAATTTGGGAGAAAAAAACGTTCTATTAAGAAATGGTGGCAACAGGAAGATAACATTTTAATAAGTGGTAAATTCTTCCTTAGCAGCTATACAAGTCGATATTCGGTGAGACATAGATTCAATTAAGTTGTTTATGTCTCTCTGTGGAAGCTTCTGCTACTAATGTTGCAACTGGTCAGTTAATTAAGTTATATTCTGAGAAAGATGCAATTGCCGCCCTGCATGTCCCAGAAGTGTTCTATTGGTGATAGGTCTGGGGTCTTAGATGGTCGTGGAAGGATATTAAATCCCCGAAGACATTGTTGAGATAGTCATGCATATGTGGCCGAGTATTGCATTGTTAGTAAATTGAATCCGGGTGGCTTGACAGCATAGGAAGAACAATCGGCTGCAGAATACCGTCGATGTAGAAGCAGGCCATGAGATTGGCTTGAAGCACAACTAGAGGAGATCGGCTGGGGCTCACGAAAGTCCAGTGATTAGCGCGCGGGGGTTGCACTCGCACGACCCTGTTTGATTCCCGCTTCTGCTCAAACTGTCGCAGTGTTCACGCGGGGGTACGATCATGTTAAACACTGGGATCCGTAAGTCCTTCTGGGAGGTTGGTGGTAGAGGCAGGAGGATACGGTCCCTGTGGATGCTTTCCTCACTGGGTTTTGGTCTAAATTGGAAGGCACTTCCCAACCGTTCTTACATTTTTGGGTAGGTCGGACAACTTGGGTCGCAGATGAAGAAGGAGATCGGTTGTTCCATGAGAAAGTTCCCAGACTGTCACACCACGTGTGATGGCTGTGTGCAGCTCGACAACAAATGCGGGATCGGAACGATGGCTAGTCCTCTTCCACATATGTAAGTGGATGTTGTTAGTACTGAGAGAGAAGCAGAATTCGTAGCTAAATATGCCTTCAATTGGACACTGTTCAGACTGACCGAGCTCGTCATCAATTCAGACGGTTCTGCCTATATTGAGGGATCAGTTGTAGGAACCTTAATGGACGTCAACGTCTAATACCACCTTCTGTCAGTCGTCTTTGAATAGTATTCCTTGATACAGGATGCATGGAGGATGGGAAATGCCTTCAAATGGCTGATAGCGACGCCAGTGATGTGGACGGGCATCCTCTCCTGACTGCACGATCCCTCGAGCAGTTAGTTGTCTATCTGGGGCGTCCCGAGCCTCTGCGACTGTTATATGTGCCTTTTCTGATTCACTGTTGCTAACACCGAGTAAATATGAATGAGTGAAAATGATTTAAAAATAATTTTTTCGAAAAATACTTTTCTGTAGTATGTGCTATTTCTTCAATTTTTGCAGCCAGTCTCTAAATTATACCATTATCAAATAGAATAATTCGGTATTCAGAATAAGTTGATTATGGAATTTATTAAATAACTCAAACCGAAATTAGAAAAATAATACCATACATAATTAAAAAATATATTTTTTAATTAATTTCACACGAGAACAACTGATTAGAATTAAAGTTAATTTGAATTGCATACTATATACTATATTTATTAATATCTGAAAACTCTAATACTATCCTGGGGAAGTCCATTGAAGTTATAATACCACAACTTTATAATAATTGCTGAACTGGGAAAGAGTACTGCTTTAATTTAAAATAGCTGAAATAAATCCTGAAATAACGGGATTTAGTGATTTAATTTTTGGTCGGGATTTGATCCCGGAATTCGAGATTCCGAGATTACCATTCCTAGTACTTACACACTTTCATCAGTTACCTTTAGTAGTATGATCAATTCCCCTAAATTAGCCCCTTCAGGTAAGCGGCACCAGGCACTGAAAATCACTTGGCCGTAGTTAGTGTCCTGCTCAATATCTGTTATGGGTGCATCAACGGAAGCTTCACTCTGTAAAAGAATTTTCCAAGTTAATAAACACCAAATATTTTTTATTAATATTACAGTACAATTTCTATAATTATTCCTTACTGGAATACCCCCCCCCCCCTTTAAAAAGCTGCTTTTTGCATTCCATCAAATTTCTGGGATAGGGATAGCACAGTGGTTATAAGGCACGGGCATTGTGCTTCTTAGAGGACCCGGGCTCAATTCCGGGATCTGCTCCAAACTATCCCTGTGTGTACGCGGAGTATGGTCATGTCAAATTCGTAGATATCTTAAAGAGGGTATTTAATTAGGATATCTATGGTTACATCTGTGGGCCCGAAAGCCCTTCCGAGAGGTTGGTAGCAGGGAAAGGAGGTTACGGTCCCTGTGAATGTAACCCCACTGGGTTCCAGTCTAAATTGGATGGAAATAGAGCATGGGTACGAGTGTAAATATACAGCCTGCGTAGTAGAATGTGCAAAAACGTAAGAGCAAAAAGGCATTCTTTCTACCATAATGGCTAATGGTAAACTGACGATGATGGCATATAAAAATTAAAACTAGACCCTTTAACTATCGAAATTTATCTTTGTGCTAAAAATAAGTTATTTAGAAAACTCGAGTAGCAATATATGTTTAAAAATTTCATTTGCTAAAGTGTACTTTTAAGTTATTTTAAGTGAATGTGCACTAATACTCATTTACTAACAATATATATAATACTCATTTACTAACAATATATATAATACTCATTTACTAACAATATATATAATACTCATTTACTAACAATATATATAATACTCATTTACTAACATTTACTAACAAATTCTGCAGTGTTTATGCGAGCAAGAAGGGAAAGATACGTAACGAATTTTCTTAAAAACATTCGTGTGTATATTTTATTGAAAGTGAATAATTTATTTTCCGGTGAATTAAAAATATTCATGAAATAAGATAAATTTACATATATCCTACTAAAATTAGGGACTAAATGATTATAGATTTCTAAAATAGCCGTTTTTAATACAGAAACAATGAGAATTTCCATACTGCTAAACATACGAGTATTTTGCTTTGCAAACGTAAGAGCCACATATTCCGTGTGATCATGCTCCTAAATATAAGGCTCCTAAATATGCAGACTCTCCTAAATATAAGGCTCCTAAATATGCAGATACTCCGTAAGGCTCCTAAATATGCAGACTCTCCTAAATATAAGGCTCCTAAATATGCAGATACTCCGTAAGGCTCCTAAATATGCAGACTCTCCTAAATATAAGGCTCCTAAATATGCAGATACTCCGTAAGGCTCATAAATATGCAAACTTACGTAACGCCATCTTGATTCCAACCGCGCATGTTACATGGCTGATATTTGATAAGCAATTTAGCTGCAAAATAGCGATTCTGCTTTCAGAAATTTGTAACAATCATCCAAGAAAGTAGTTTAAAATGTTTTGATTTTCCCTAGATCCCTAGAAAAGGATGAGAAAGGCACCCTCTTTTAGCCACGTACAGCGGAGTTAAGATGGCCGCTGTTGCGCCAGCCTGTATATTTAGGATCCTTACTCTATTGGGCTCTGAAGTCTAACTTCACCTCGTGTGGTGGTAGCGAGGCAATGGTAAACTCCTTTCCACGAAGAATCAAGGACAAGGCACCATCCAACCAACTATCAAATTTCTGTTTGAACCCCCCCCCCCCCCCATTCCATTACGTTTTCACCAATTTTCAAGTTGTTATGGGCTTTCGGTCTCACGCTTTTTATCTGTTTTTTTTGCCATAATCAAGGTCGTCACTTTTAGTTCTAGAAACATTCCATTCCTAAAGCACGGAAATGCAAATAAATGTTATCCATCCTTTCAGCATGGCCGCATTTACTGTCGCGAGGTAGTGAGTTATGCTACAAATGAGACTTCTTTTGAAAATGAGAACAATTTTAATTTTCGATTTGTATCAAAATTTAACCAGCTTTAGGATAATGCCTGAATTAACTGACTGCAAAATTTCATAAAATCTGAACCGATACGTTCTTGATAATCGGTAGATATAGTAGGGGAGCCAGTGAGGTTCTGCGTGCATCCCCCCACGCCCTACCCCCAATCCTTCGAAACCAACTTTTTACTTTCTACAATACATAGTAATGCAGAGAAAGTATTGGAATTGTGTTGAAAATCGTGTTTTCGACGGATCTACACGTCTTGAGCCCCTCTAGAATATGAAAAACAATTGTTTATTTTCAGCGTGGCATGTGGTGTATCTATATATGTATTCACTATAGCTCATAGGTATATGTATTCACTATAGCTCATCGGTGTATGTATTCACTATAGCTAAAAAATTATAAAACGAAATTTTGCAAAATCCTATAGGTAAGTTACTTATAGATTACCATGGTGCTGATTATATTTCGATACGATTCGGCAAATAATAATCTGCCTTCTTTGAAAAATGGCCAGCAAAACCTCAAAATCTGTAATACAATAGTATGTTTAATTGTATTGATTAAATGATTATTTCGTACGTAATTTATGATTATAAAAATAATAAGACCAACCTAATATCTCTAAGACTAACCGTTCTATATTTATATATAATTTATTTAATATTTTTTTAATATTTTTTTATAACCTTTGCAAATTGGCGACGTTTTATAATGCAATAAGTGGCCAGATGAATAACAAATATTTTATTGGTTACTTATTGCAACGTCAGTGAAACATCGCCAATTTGCAAAAATTACAAAAAATATTAAATATATATATATATATATATATATATATATATATTTACACACACACACATATATATATATATATATATATATATATATATATATATATATATATATAAATATACGTCTCATTTTGTGCAATCAAACTCAGTTCAATATATTATGAAAGAAGTAAAGAAAAATGAATTTGAGCCTGTAGAAAAAGTCATGTTCTGCCTACATTAGATTTCTTTATACTCCAGGAGGTATTAAAATTCTTGAAGGATGTTCCCAAGGTAAAAAACTGACTATGATACCAAAATGGCAGACATTTTTAAATTTTCAAACCAGTTTATTTTATATGTATTTTTGCACCAAAAATTAATTAGAGCGTGTTTGTTTTTACGAGATTTGATTATATATATCCATATTTTCGTAGACAATTTTTTTTAAGGTGAGTTTCTTATAGTAAATACAACTAGGCGTAGCGAGGAGGACGGTATACTAACCTCTCCATTGGTGGAAGTATTACATTAGTTCTGTACAGGGTTCATATTGGAAAATTAATACAGCACTGTAAATACCAACATTGGGGCATACGCTTTTTCCGACATTCTTACTACACTTATGAATGATATGGAGTTTTCAACTGTACTTCTTCATGCACCGTTGAAAATGTTCGTTATTAAATGCTTTTATTTAACTTGTTATAACCGATGTGTTTGTCTGTCCGTTTCAACTTTTAGATGGCATTTTAAACATACTTTTGTACGTCCTAGAAAGCTGGAATTTGGTACACAGCGTAGCCTAGTAGAATATTTTAATCTATTAAAATTTGGTGGATTTTCGAAAAATAGAACCAGCAGACTTCTGCCAAATAGCAGCAAAAATCCCAGTGTTGTAAGATAATTAAAAAAAATCCGATGTGGACAGCACATGACTTTCCCTGCAGACTCAAATTCATTTTTTCTTTATTTCTTTAAGAACTCATTAAATTGAGTTTAATTGCACAAAATGACACTAAATTTGCATTTTTAATTTAATTTCTGCTTTTATTTGGTAATTGGACATTTTTCCAAAGGCGGCATAAGAAAATGCGAAATATCTCAAATATCTCGAGAACGGTTAGTCCTAGAGTAATAGAGTTATTCTTATTATTTTCCTCGTCAAAAGTTACGTATAAAACAAGTATTTAATTGATACATTTGAACATACGTAGTCTTTTTTAGATATTGGCGATTTTTGTGTGGACCATTTCGTAGAAAAAGGCAGGTTGTTCTTTTCCTAATCATACCAAAATCTAATCAGCACCAGAGTATCACATATGTGATTCATCTACTACATTTTGTGAAATTTGGTCAATTTGTATTTCAGCTAGAGTGAATACATGAGATTTTTGTGGACCATTTCGCAAAAAAGGCGGGTTCTTTTATCCGAATTATACCAAAAACTAATCAGCACCAGGGTAACACTCAAGTGACTTACCTACCAAATTTTATGAATTTCGTCCATTAGTTTTTGAGTTAGAGTGGATACATGCATTGCACAGACACACAGACAGACAGACAGACACACACACAGACGTCACGCTAAAAATGGTTTTTCGTATTCTAGAGGTCTTGAAACCCGTAGATCTGTCAAAAACTCGAGTTGAGATTTTCGACATGATTCCAATACTTTCCCTATACATTACCATGTATTGCAGGGAAAGTAATAGTCCAATATTTAGATTAGCTTATATATATATATATATATATATATATGTGTGTGTGTGTGTGTGTGTGTATACTTTAAATTACTTTATTATATATATATATGCGTGTATGTGTAAACATTTTTAACACGTGATAATAAAAAGTTAAACACTGCCAAGTTTCTAATTAATGCATATTTTTTATGATTTGTCTCCATTGAACTGCTCATGGCAAGGTATGAATAAAAGCTTTTACACCCCCCCCCCCCCCAAACGAAGTTTTTATATTTGCTTGTTTTCTGATTAAATTCGGCATTTCTAAATAAACATCAGGTTCTATTGTAACAATGCATGTTGCAATATAGCTTTATGAGATTATATTGTAATAAGAATCTAATAAAGCTCTATTGTAATAAGGTCTAAGAAATATAGGCTCTATTGTAATAAGGCTTAAAAATTGAGGCATTTCTAAATCACGATGAGGATCTATTGTTGCAAGGCCATTGCAAAGGCTTTATTGTAATAAGACTCTATTGTAATGAGTGGTGAAACGTCATGGAATAATTTGGGGAGACATGGAACAAGGACCAAAATTAACTAATTAAAAGCGTCATACTATATATTTTAACAAGGTTACGAATAAAATAAAGTATAATAACTGGATTGTAATGAAAATGAATTTTGTTATTACAGTGAAACTCCGGTTTTACTTTTCTCTGTAGAATCTATTCAAAAACGTTAAATGCTGAATAAAATAATTAAACACAATACGGAGAGAACTTTATTTGAACTAGTTTATAAAACTATAGAAAACAAGTAAGAAACTAAATATGTTACTTGCCAAGCATTACTTTTTCACTGGTTAAAAGCTTAATTAATGATTCACATAGAGCAATTTAGTATCTAAAATGTCAAAATCCATATCATTTAACGATTTTCTAAAGAAATCCTATCGTGGAGAATGGGAATCTTTCATCCTCCAAAACAATTCACAGCGGATAAGTCTATCTGGGGGCAATTAAATGATAGAATTGTGGGCGCATTGTCCTTCACCTCCATTCCCAATGCAATAACATCTGACGGGGTAGCCATTTCGAGAGATGTCTCTCCTGACAAATACGCCCTTACGAGGGTTAGGAGTCTTCGGAGTAAAATATGTCTGCATCTTCCTGCGTTATATTACAAATAAAATATTTTATACATTTATTTCGAATAATATATAATCAAAATAAAAGTTACTTTGCCGTAAATTATTTGTGTGGACACTGTCTACCCTGTCTACTCTGATACTTCGCTACTGATTGAAATAAGGTTCTATTATATTTTTCATATTTATAAGCTGCAAACTTACATAGTTAGAAATGGAGGCGTTTCCTTGGCTGCTAGAAGACATGCTGCTATATGTAGAATCTTCTCTCTTTCGACCATTTTTTCCTTTACCGTGGAAAGAATTACTCCTGCCATTGTTTTGAGTCGGAGGTGAACACTCTACTGTATACTGAGGCGTTCCGGTCAGTTTTATATAAGTTCCTTCTTCAAGTCCATCGATATTTCCGTATTTCAGTTTTCTTTTCTCTAAAAAGAAAAAAAGCATGTATACTATATCTATCTATATATATACAGGGTATTTCAAAACTAATGGAACAAACTTTAAGAGGTGATAGAACACATTGAAACAAATATTTTTCATCATATGCAGCAAATGCTTTTCATCATAGAATGTCGCAAGCCGATTGATTTGGAATAAATAGTCGCAAGTGAAGCTGTTACACGCTAGGGTGCGCTTTCCATTTCTCCACACACACGTAGTCTTACGCAACTCAATAACAGAACTGGCACGAAACATCAAAACAAAGCTTTATTTAAGACAAAATAAATGCATGGCAGCACTAAAAGATCCCCTTTCAGATAGTGGCGGCGCAAGCGAGAAAATATTCCATGATCGGAAACACTCCCGTTGGGAAAGCGCCCTCGGTAAAGCCTTTGCATTTCCCTGCCACTACTCTTGACAAGACCGTAGACAAAATAAAATGCTTGTCCGTCTTCTCCACATTGGTATACCGATCCATTCCAAGTCGTTAATGACCTTACACAACCCCCACTGTTATACGCGTGCCTGAAAGAGTCCTCTAGAGCTTCCTCTTCGCTTGCGACCATGCATTCTATGATGAAGAATGTTTGTTTCGATGTGTCCTATCACCCCTTAAAGTTTGTTCCATTAGTTTTGAAACACTATATATATATATATATATATATATATATATATATAAACTCAAAAGACAATAACCCTGAAAACCTTACGATCATGATGAAAACAAGAACGAAAGAAAAACATACGGGCTAGGTGCAATAAAATGGCCAATGAGGGATAGTGACCTCATTTAAATCCCGGTTACCAGCCGGCTGCGCGGTCGCGACACCACTCCCGGAAGCCTGCACGCATCCGTAATTAACCTCATTGTGACCACGAATAATGAACATGAAAGATCTAAAAGTCAAAAGTATCAAAATTCAAATTTTCAAAGTATAAAATCTCGAAGTGAAAAGTCAAATCCCTGTCACTCGAAAATTATTTAATAAATCTGATCAACAATTCTAAAAAACCATTTATATTTACTTTCACGACTCATATAAAACTTTAAAAACATATATACAATAAAATCGGCAATATAAATTTACAATAAAATCGGCATTACAAATTTACAATAAAATCGGCATTATAAATTTAAAACATATAATTCAACAATGCCATTAAAACTTTTTTAATTATCTATATCACAACTTCAATCAATATTAAAAACATTAAAATAATACATCTCATTTAAACCTTCTACCTTTACATTAACTCTCAAATGATCAGTCTTCTCAAAGTCAACTTCAAATTATTATTCAAATTATTTTAATTTTGTGGAGTGTGTTTGCAGCAATAAGCGCATATTCTTCACAATTGTATATATAGTACTTGATGAGTTTTAATGGATTTTTTCAGGCTGTATGTAATTTTAAAATTGATTTTAAATTATATATATATATATATATAAATATATATATATATATATATATATATATATATATATATATATATTCAACTATAATAATATAATGCATTGAACAGACATTAGAAAAATGTTATAAAGTAACGACAAACAAGTTTATTTTTACACTTTCAATCCTTCCTTAAAGCAGACATATGCAAATTACGTGACAACAGTTGTTTCGAGGAAGTTTTGATTCCTCTTCGTCAGGTCAAACACAGCGTCTTTACGTAATCTACTAACCTTTACATACATACATATTTTGAAAATCACTTTGGGGTGAGGTTCAGTTTTTAAATTAAATTTTTATCAATATCAAGGGATCTAAGTAACCGGCTTTTGATCTTCGCTTCTTCCCTTTCTTCTCGAAGCGGATTTTTTTCAAGTGTGGAGTCTTCATGGTTTACTGCAATAATTTTTTTTCCCTATTGCAGTGACGCAGTAGCTGGGACATATTTTCTTTAATTCTCTGCCTAGTATCTAAAAGCTCCTTATTCCCATTTTAATTTTTTTCCTACTGGGATAAAATCAGGTTGCTTTTCTACTTCAGAGACTCCGGAACGACAAACTGAATGGGGACTGAGTACATATCTTTTTTTATCATATCGGTGTTTAGGAAGCATTTTGCAACTTTTTTAATTTCAAGGGAGCGCTTGAATCCCATAAATCCCCTGCAAACACATACATACCCACAGACATCACCTCAAACGCATTCAATTCGAGTTCAGGGATGCTTGATACTTGCTCTTTTGTCTAAAACTCGAATTCAAGACCCCACCACAATTCTTTCCTATACGTTATACTATGTATGTAGGGAAAGTAACAATTCTACTCTGGCGCCCAAGAGGTAAGCACATTTCGTAAAACGTGCAAATTAAAGGGTTAACACAAACAGTGCAATGTATGTCACTTTACTATAGATAGACCTAGCGTGTTGTTGTTGAGACCCAGACCGTCCGGCCTACCAGAAAGGTGTAAGGTAACTGTTTGGACAGCGGGAAGAGCCCCCCCAATTTAGATCGGAACCCAATGGGGGGGGGGGAGGCATCCACAGTGACCGTACCCTCTTTCCCCTACCACCAACCTCTCGGAAGGACTTACGGACCCACATGCTTAACTTGATCGTACTCCGCGTGAACACGGCGGAAGTTTTGGCAGCGGAGGGAATCGAACCCGGGCCTACCGAGTGCAATTCCCGCGCGCTAACCACAGGACTACCGCGCGCAGACCTAGCGTGTACATTCATGGACCATTCCTTATAAAGTTAGTAGGATGCTTAAGGACTTTTCTATGAACTTTTTATAATATATATATTCTTAGAAAAGCAAAATCAGAAAACACCTGCGTCAAAATCAATTTTCATTTAAATCGGAAATTTCCGGGATTTAGATTGTATGGTACCACACCCAATATATCGATTTCTTTTCAAACGTATGGTTTCAAAGCTCCCAGTGCTTGAAGAAGTTTTTGTTACTCCATAATAATAGTAAATAATGAAATAATTCGTAAGTATAGGAAAATCACCGTTTATGCCGCAAATTATGAATATTTTCAAACTCATTAATTACTTGCGGTTAGATAATTGTAGCTAATATAATGCAACGGCACTTGAATGCTGTCTACAGTACATTTTATTATGTGCAATTGCATTTTCAAAGATTAAATAAATTAATTATATGTAATTTTGGGAAACGATATAATTAGTTTTTAAAACTTTTGGATTTCGACATCAATCCGGATAAGACTTCAAACTGCGTAAATATGTTTACTCTTATTTATTTTTATAATTTTAATTCAATAAGTGTATTTCCATATCTATCATCAAATCTCTATTTATAGCAGATCCCGAGAAATTGATGTTTCAAGGAAAATTTTTGGCAACAATATAGATGGCAAATTTCATGCCATACCCTGCAACAATATGGTTTTATTTCATTTTTTTTTTCATTTTGTTTACAACAATCGTTTTTCAAAATTAAAAAAAAATGTTCTACCAAAGATTAAATTAGTGCGGGAAATAGTTTCTAGAAATCCGTTTTGATATGTTCTAATTTTTAATCAATATCTCATTCCGTTACTTTTTTGTAAAAATGCAATGAATACGATTACATTGTATTGTATTGTAGTTTCCGTTTCATTGTCTAGTTCCCGTCTCATTTCCCATGATAACTGTAAGGGAACCCAAAGCTCCTCTTCTTTGACTAGTCCATTAAATAATTCATTTCCGTCAGCTACTCCTTCTGGATATATGTGCCAACGGCCCTACCGTACAGAAACTCCGGTTCTCGTTAGATCACCGAAGTCAAGCAGCATCGGGCGCGGTTAGTACTTCGGTGGGTGACCACCTGGGAACACCTGCTGTTGGCACATTTCGGACGCGGTAGCCCGGTGGTTTGCGCGCTGCCACAACTGCCGCCGTGTTCATGCGGAGTACGATCATGTTAAACATGTGGGTCCGTAATTCCTTCCGAGAGGTTGGTGGTAGGGGAAGGACGGTACGGTCCCTGTGGATGCCTCCCCCACTGGGTTCCGGTCTAAATTGGGTGGCACTTCCCGGCCGTCTAAACAGTTACCTTACACCTTCCTGGTAGGTCGGACGGTCTGGGTCTCAACAACAACAATTCCTTCTGGATATATGTTACAGAGTCGTCATAGAAATTGTGGGCTCCCTCCCGATTTGATTTTCTCTTTTTTGGGTGTGAATTTTTCATGTTTTCTTCAGCCTCTAAAAGGAAATATTGGCCATACGAGACCACTCTGGAGCCCGGTCCCCACAGTAGTGGAGTCCATCCCCTTATGGGCAACTTTGTATGCAGCCATTTATCGAGAAATCCATTAAATCAGCACCCATTAACTAAAGGTTATTTCTCTGTTGGGAATTAAAGTATAATGATTTAAAATATTTATCTATTGCAAACGCTAATATTTATCCTAATGGGGTTGGTCCAGGTAATACGCTATTTCGGGGATATATGTCAGTTTGCATTATTACAAATCCACTCATGAAGTGTAGCCTTTCTTCTACATCGTTAAGATAACACTTTAAAAATTTACTTTAGTGTTAAAATTAATACCAGTCTCTAACTTAATTTCATACATTTTGGCAATATCGTTTCGTGATCTCTTATTATTCTTTTTATTTTAAAAGCCTCGATAAATTAAAATGTGAGGAAGCTGTGATGGCAAAAAATTATTGCATATTATTTCTTATACTTGGTTTTTCACGAAGAGTGTCCGAAAGGAATATGAAGTCAACGTTTGGTCGTTAAGTGAAATATGAACAAGAAAAATGAATCATGCATAAAGCATTGATTATGAAACACTTTCCAACTGCAATGCAATTTTATTTAAACATCTCTAAAATGCGATACATTTCTCGGTAATATTTTAAAAATTATCACAATACTACATTAATTTATTATATTTGAAAACTTATAACTTCATCGAAAAAATGAACTTCATTCAAAGGACGGCATTGAAATATAAATTGCCTGATTTAAACATCTCCAAAATGCGATACATTCCTCGGTAATATTTTTAAAATTATATCAATACTACATTAATTTATTATATTTGAAAACTTAAAACTTCATCGAAAAAATGAACTTCATATTCAAAGGATGACATTGAAATATAAATTGCCTGATTCAAACATCTCTAAAATGCGATACATTCCTCGGTAATATTTTTAAAATTATCACACTACTACATTAATTTATTATATTTGAAAACTCAAAACTTCATCGAAAAATAAACTTCATATTCAAAGGACTGCATTGAAATATAAATTGCCTGATTTAAACATCTCTTAAATGCGATACATTCCGTGGTAATATTTTTAAAATTATCACAATATTGCATTAATTTATTATATTTGAAAACTTACAACTTCATCGAAAAAATGAACTTCATATTCAAAGGACGGCATTGAAATTTAAATTGCCTGATTTAAACATCTCTAAAATGCGATACATTCCTCGGTAATATTTTTAAAATTATCACACTACTACATTAATTTATTATATTTGAAAACTTAAAATCGAAAAAATGAACTTCATTCAAGGGACGGCATTGAAATATAAATTGCCTGATTTAAACATCTCTAAAATGCGATACATTCCTCGGTAATATTTTTAAAATTATCATAATTTATTATATTTGAAAACTTCATCGAAAACAAATGAAATTTATTCAAATGACGTCATCGAAATATAAATTGCCTGGCTCTCTATGTAAAATCCGTAAATACTTCATTCATACACTTTTATTCCATTTCTTTCATTCATCACAATACTACAATAATTTATTTTATTTAATAACTTAAGACCATGGAGGTACAAGTAATTAAACTCTATGCTTAAAACTTCATCGAAAAAATCGTCCTTCTCTCTGTAAAATCAATGAATATTTCATTCATATCAGCTGTATTGCAGACTCCATAAGTTAAATAATTTTGCGTTAAAGAAATGTAGCAATTCTTATACAACTCATTCTACATATTTTGCTGTTTACATTTTCCATAAGTGAAAATTAGGCTTCGTTGCAGAAATAATCAGAGTTGGATGATCATTTAAATTCAAATATATTGTAATTGCGTTGTTTCAGTATGTAGATGCACAGAATTTAAGCAAAAATAAAGCAGTTTTAGGACGGATACAACACTAAATATGAATTAAAAAGAAGAATCTTCAGAATTAGAAATCACGATTTTGACACAAGATGGATGCCATATTATATTTCGAAGTGGGTCACGTGATCTTTTCATATCATGGTCACGTGATCGCTTCATATAAAAGGTGTAATTATTATTTTAATTTTTATTTAAGAAATTACTGAATATATTTTGCTGAAATTTTTGTTATATATTTTATGGGATAATTTGAATATTTCATAAAACTTTCGAAGCAATTTGTGAATTTTAAATGTGAATTAAAATGTTTGAAAAATTAGGTCCCATAGGGTTCAATGTATTTCATTTTTTTAACCCGGGTTAAATCCAAAACTAATTGGGTGATATTATTCATTTATATCCTCATAGGTCCCATAGACCGTCTGTACAACATACTAAAATTTCATTTTGATAAAGTCATTTTTATACGGTAGTTATCGTGCTAACGGACAGACAGACAGAATGAACAAAGTCATAAATACTTTTCAACTTTATTGTAAAGTGCTAAACACTTTTCAACTTGTAAAGTGTTAATAATAAAAATAAACAGAAAGCTAGGATAGTTGCATCCCCGAAACCGATAATTTCATAAAAATGCAAATTTTAAGTTTTCTATGGCCCTCAATAAAAATGTAAATTAGTAAAGTTTTCGGTGTTGGAGATGTTGGTTGATAATGTTGAAGATGTTGGTTGATAAGGTATTCAAACTGGCTTTGGAAAAAATAATGCTCGAAAATTGAGAACCTACCCCTATTAGCATTATTGTTTCATTAACATTAAAAATCAATAGACGTCTGATGTTTATCTATTGAAATAATCGTACCAAATTTCTTTTGATTTGCTCATTTTGTTCAAGAGATACTGTACACAGATGATCAGATATCACTGAAAAAATGGTTGATTCGTATTCAAGAATGTGCGAAATGTGTCCGTTAAAATGGTTTTTTTACTCTATCACAATATTTTCCCTTTAATATGCTATGTATTGTAGGGTATGTAAAAACACCATAGGAAACAGTGCGTTGAAAAAAACTTAATTTGTTACATCTTTTTTTTGTCACCAAGTGGTTGAGGTTATCGCAACGTAAAAGGAAAAAAAAAATCGCGTTTTTGTAAGTTTCCAAGTTGAAAATTTAACTCGTTATTTGCTGTCGCTTTATCGGAAGGCCGTTGACCCGTCTGCGCATGGGGATACAAATGCGCCAACATTGCTCCCAGAGGAGCATGCATTATTTTTTGACAACACGGAAACGTGTACAAAGGAAATATGTATTTTGTCAGAGTTCCTTGTTGTATTCATTTAAATGAATAGTTATTTTGATGATTCTAGAATTCTCATTTTATACCGCGATCGATGCTCAATAAAAAAAAAAAAGTCCTGTACCTATTAATGTGCATTTAAATGTTTTAAAAAAGATTTATTACATAAAAATATAATAGATTTAAAACTATTTTTATTTTCGCCGTATATATGGTATAATGTATAAGGGGAATACTGTAACGGGGTCGAAAACTTGAATTCGACAGAAGAGCACGTTTCAAGCATTCCTGATTTCGAATCGATCGTTTTTGAGGGGATGTTTTTGTGTGTGTGTCCGTGAGTCTGTGGAGACGATATCTCATGAACAAATGGAGCATTTCAAACGAAATTTGGTACACAAATTACAATCAGTGAATACTGGAAGCCGATAGATTTGAAATGAAATCGAATATTCGGAAGACCCCCCCCCCCCCAATTTTCAAATGAAATATAAAAAAAAATCATAACTCTCAATAATGTTACACAAATAATCATTTCTTGTTGTTGAAACCCAGACCGTCCGACCTACCAGAAAGGTGTAAGGTAACTGTTTGGACGGTTGGGAAGTGCCACCCAATTTTGACCGGAACCCAGTGGGGGAGGCATCCACAGGGACCGTACCCTCCTTCCCCTGCCACCAACCTCTCGGAAGGACTTTCGGACCCACGTGTTTAACGTGATCGTACTCCGCATGAACACAGCGACAGTTTTGGCAGTGGCTGGAATCGAACCCGGGCCTACCGAGTGCAACTCCAGCGCGCTAACCAATGGGCTACCGCGCCCCTAATCATTTCTTGTGTAATTTTTTATTAGAAAACGTGTGGCACAAACTTTAGAATGTCATAATGATCCGTTCTCGAGATATTGCACTTTTTTAAATAAATTTATAAAAAAAATCACATAAAATTGAAAAAGGTATTAACTATTGTAAAATATGTTAACTTTCATATGTAATATTATGCAACAAATTGTTTTTATCCGGGGTAGCGCCAAATGTACAATTCTACATTAAAAACATTATGCAGTAGATCTTATACATCATATTTTCACTCTGAAAGAAGTAAATATATTGCATTATATAAGAAAGACATGTGCTGCCCATATCAAATTTTTAATTTGCTAAATGGCTTGAAAAATATATATGGCAGGTGTGAAGTAAAAACAAAGCAAGTGAAAATATCCGATCATGTATTTTATTAATTAAAGACTACATTTTTTTCGTTTCATATTTAGTGATCCAGATTCTATTTAACTTGCATATAACTTGATTATTCAGTAGATGTTTTATTTCTGTAAAAATACATTAACTCCCTATTTTATTTTTATCATTATACACAAGCATAAAATAATGCTATATCCATATTAAGTAACTTCCATTATAAAGTGAAGCTGGTTTCATTTTGACTCTAACGATAAACTGTCTATAATGCCATTTGTTTCCGGTTCCTAGAGTACCGTTATAGGAAGATTTCACTATATTTGATCCTTCGATTAAATATAGCCTTGCCTGTCCAGGCTTGAAGCCTTTGAATTGAAGCCCTTCATGCATGCATCGATAAGTTGATCTTCGATAATGAAATCACTGCTTTGTATTTTGCAAAAAATTGCACTTAAAAGGTTCATTTTGCAAGATGCCATTTAATTGAAACAAAGCGCAGCAACCACTATAACAGAGGACAGTTTTATCTGAATACAGTACCTTTCCGTCTCATGATAAATCTCCAGAGATTACCTCCATAATGGTCCAGAGATCCCCTACATTGCTTCTAATAATGTTAAATCTGTTTTTAGATTTTTATTCAATATTTTAGCTTTTTTATTTGTCGGGATTTTTATACTTTATTTATCAAATCTTTTGCTATTTGTCTTTCAAAAGTTTTGCTGTAATTCATGCAGTTTTATTCTTTGCATGAGCTGTTAGTATAACAACCAAGTCGTTATTGGGCCATATAGCATACATATACAATAACTTATTTCAACTGCGAGGATAGAAAACTTTAAAATAAAAAATTTGCTCGCTCATCGTTTTAAACAAAAATCGAGCTCAATTGCAATAAAAAAAACAGAATGAAATTTGTGTACCAAATTTCATTTGAAACGCTCCATTCGTTCGTGAGATTAGTCTTTATAGACTCTCGGACACATACACTTAAATCACCTTGAAAACGTTCTATTCGAGTCCAGGGATGCTTGAAACGTGCTCTTCCGCTGAAAACTCGAATTCAAACTTTCAACTAGGGAAGTAAAAAAAAAATAATCTTACAATACTGTTTATTATGTACATTGGTTCGCATCTTGCAATAAATCTATACACGAATAAAGCTTAAATTATTTGTGCATGCCGATTTATGAAAAATCTATTGCTCCCAAACTATTATATTTGAAACAATACAGAAATGGTCTTCACTTAGATCCTAGTAAATTTTGGAATCAGAATTACCATTTTTTTCATTTTTATAAACTTTAATTTAATGTATCGGATAAAGTTTGTTAATCTAGAAATAACATGCCATACTTTCGTGCTCTATAATACGGTGTTCTGTGACGAAGACTAAATTTCGAATTTTAACAATATAATAAAAACAACAAAATATCAAAATAGCAGAAAATATAAGAATGACGAAAGATCGCTAAGCAAAAATAGTATTTAAGAATAAACAAAGTGGTAAAGTGGACCAAAATAGATTATGAGAATATTAGAAAGTACATCTGAAAGAAACTGTGGACTGTGTATGAACTGTGAGAAACTGTGTGTTAATTAAAATATGCCAGTTTACATGTAAATGGTGAGTTTGGATTGCTCCTGAAGCACAACAACCTAAGAAATCCCGATTAAATGTAGTATTATCAATTTTCTAATGTCTCGTCTGTGTTATCTAAATTCACTGACATTTCTTTAGAATATATAACCGTAGTAATGTTTATGAAATATACGGTATTACACATTATTTTAACATGTTGGCGTTAGAGTATTCCAAACACATCCTTTATATAAAAAAAATCAATGTATATAGTAGGAAAAAGTTTTTGTAAATACAAATAAAATAGTACGGTATGCATAACACGAAGAATTGAGTTCTATTTCCTTGATTTCGATTATTGAGAGAAAGACAGTTTTTTATAGGTTATTCTATTACCATGACATAAGGTACGTGTAACTATTTGTTTTACTAAAATTGCATTAAAAAATACGATTTTATAAGGTAGTTCATGCATAAAAATTTTAATGTTTTAAAATTTTATTTTATAACACAAATTTGTCTATAAATCGTTAACAGAAACAATTTGCAATGCAGTACATAATGCATACGATAGGATGAGAAAACTTCATAAAACTATAAATTCATGAGATTTTCAAATACATTGAAAAGTTTGTAATTAAAATAAATATACAACCCTGCTTTAAAATACAGAATTAAAAGTTTCGTATGTTGTAAAGAACTTCTAATCATGCTTCTATTAATGGTATTAAGCAAATTAGATCATAAAATACCTTCCACATTTAAAACAGTAATATTTTAAAACTTTTTGCAATGCATTCTTCCAGACACACAATCGTTCAATTTAACATTGACATATTGCGAGGCACTTCTGTTAAAAGTACTCCATCCATGTTTAGCCATATCGTAATTTTTAATGGCATCGTATATGCACTAGACGGCAAAATTGGGTGCTTCAATATTTACCCAAATGTAGAAATACACAGTCGTCACGTGTGTGCAGAACTTCAGAAATGTATTAATATTGAAATCATTGGGGAAATAAAAAATCTGATGTGGGCAGCACAGGACTTTCCCTGCAGACTTAAATTCATATTTACTTTATTTCTTTAATAATTCATTAGATTGAGTTTAATTGCACTAAATTTGCATTTTTAATTAAATTTTTGTTTTTATTTGGTAATTGGACATTTTTTCGATAGTGGCGTAACAAAAATGCAAGAAATCTCTATCTTGAGAACGGTTAGTCCTAAAGTATAATGGAGTGTGTTATATTATTTTCCTCTTCAAACATTACGTATAAAACAAGAATTTAATTAATACATTTGAGCATACACTACTTAGTCTTTTTTTTTAGATTTTGACGATTTTGGCGGGCCATTTCGTGAAAAAAGGCAGGTTGTTCTTTTCCGAATCGTACCAAAATCTAATTAGCACCAGAGTATCCCACAAGTAACTTATCTACCAAATTTTGTGAAATTTGGTCAATTAGTATTTTAGCTAGAGTGGATACATGAAAGTTTTGTGGACTATTTCGTAATAAAAGGCGAGTTCTTCTTTTTCGAATCGTACCAAATTCTAATTAGCACCAGAGTATCCAACAAGTAACTTATCTACCAAATTTTGTGAAATTTGGTCAATTAGTATTTTAGCTAGAGTGGATACATGAAAGTTTTGTGGACTATTTCGTAATAAAAGGCGAGTTCTTCTTTTTCGAATCGTACCAAATTCTAATTAGCACCAGAGCATCCAACAAGTAACTTATCTACCAAATTTTGTGAAATTTGGTCAATTAGTATTTTAGCTAGAGTGGATACATGAAAGTTTTGTGGACTATTTCGTAATAAAAGGCGAGTTCTTCTTTTTCGAATCGTACCAAATTCTAATTAGCACCAGAGTATCCAACAAGTAACTTATCTACCAAATTTTGTGAAATTTGGTCAATTAGTATTTTAGCTAGAGTGGATACATGAAAGTTTTGTGGACTATTTCGTAATAAAAGGCGAGTTCTTCTTTTTCGAATCGTACCAAATTCTAATTAGCACCAGAGCATCCAACAAGTAACTTATCTACCAAATTTTGTGAAATTTGGTCAATTAGTATTTTAGCTAGAGTGGATACATGAAAGTTTTGTGGACTATTTCGTAATAAAAGGCGAGTTCTTCTTTTTCGAATCGTACCAAATTCTAATTAGCACCAGAGTATCCAACAAGTAACTTATCTACCAAATTTTGTGAAATTTGGTCAATTAGTATTTTAGCTAGAGTGGATACATGAAAGTTTTGTGGACTATTTCGTAATAAAAGGCGAGTTCTTCTTTTTCGAATCGTACCAAATTCTAATTAGCACCAGAGTATCCAACAAGTAACTTATCTACCAAATTTTGTGAAATTTGGTCAATTAGTATTTTAGCTAGAGTGGATACATGAAAGTTTTGTGGACTATTTCGTAATAAAAGGCGAGTTCTTCTTTTTCGAATCGTACCAAATTCTAATTAGCACCAGAGTATCCAACAAGTAACTTATCTACCAAATTTTGTGAAATTTGGTCAATTAGTATTTTAGCTAGAGTGGATACATGAAAGTTTTGTGGACTATTTCGTAATAAAAGGCGAGTTCTTCTTTTTCGAATCGTACCAAATTCTAATTAGCACCAGAGCATCCAACAAGTAACTTATCTACCAAATTTTGTGAAATTTGGTCAATTAGTATTTTAGCTAGAGTGGATACATGAAAGTTTTGTGGACTATTTCGTAATAAAAGGCGAGTTCTTCTTTTTCGAATCGTACCAAATTCTAATTAGCACCAGAGTATCCAACAAGTAACTTATCTACCAAATTTTGTGAAATTTGGTCAATTAGTATTTTAGCTAGAGTGGATACATGAAAGTTTTGTGGACTATTTCGTAATAAAAGGCGAGTTCTTCTTTTTCGAATCGTACCAAATTCTAATTAGCACCAGAGTATCCAACAAGTAACTTATCTACCAAATTTTGTGAAATTTGGTCAATTAGTATTTTAGCTAGAGTGGATACATGAAAGTTTTGTGGACTATTTCGTAATAAAAGGCGAGTTCTTCTTTTTCGAATCGTACCAAATTCTAATTAGCACCAGAGTATCCAACAAGTAACTTATCTACCAAATTTTGTGAAATTTGGTCAATTAGTATTTTAGCTAGAGTGGATACATGAAAGTTTTGTGGACTATTTCGTAATAAAAGGCGAGTTCTTCTTTTTCGAATCGTACCAAATTCTAATTAGCACCAGAGTATCCAACAAGTAACTTATCTACCAAATTTTGTGAAATTTGGTCAATTAGTATTTTAGCTAGAGTGGATACATGAAAGTTTTGTGGACTATTTCGTAATAAAAGGCGAGTTCTTCTTTTTCGAATCGTACCAAATTCTAATTAGCACCAGAGTATCCAACAAGTAACTTATCTACCAAATTTTGTGAAATTTGGTCAATTAGTATTTTAGCTAGAGTGGATACATGAAAGTTTTGTGGACTATTTCGTAATAAAAGGCGAGTTCTTCTTTTTCGAATCGTACCAAATTCTAATTAGCACCAGAGTATCCAACAAGTAACTTATCTACCAAATTTTGTGAAATTTGGTCAATTAGTATTTTAGCTAGAGTGGATACATGAAAGTTTTGTGGACTATTTCGTAATAAAAGGCGAGTTCTTCTTTTTCGAATCGTACCAAATTCTAATTAGCACCAGAGTATCCAACAAGTAACTTATCTACCAAATTTTGTGAAATTTGGTCAATTAGTATTTTAGCTAGAGTGGATACATGAAAGTTTTGTGGACTATTTCGTAATAAAAGGCGAGTTCTTCTTTTTCGAATCGTACCAAATTCTAATTAGCACCAGAGCATCCAACAAGTAACTTATCTACCAAATTTTGTGAAATTTGGTCAATTAGTATTTTAGCTAGAGTGGATACATGAAAGTTTTGTGGACTATTTCGTAATAAAAGGCGAGTTCTTCTTTTTCGAATCGTACCAAATTCTAATTAGCACCAGAGTATCCAACAAGTAACTTATCTACCAAATTTTGTGAAATTTGGTCAATTAGTATTTTAGCTAGAGTGGATACATGAAAGTTTTGTGGACTATTTCGTAATAAAAGGCGAGTTCTTCTTTTTCGAATCGTACCAAATTCTAATTAGCACCAGAGTATCCAACAAGTAACTTATCTACCAAATTTTGTGAAATTTGGTCAATTAGTATTTTAGCTAGAGTGGATACATGAAAGTTTTGTGGACTATTTCGTAATAAAAGGCGAGTTCTTCTTTTTCGAATCGTACCAAATTCTAATTAGCACCAGAGTATCCAACAAGTAACTTATCTACCAAATTTTGTGAAATTTGGTCAATTAGTATTTTAGCTAGAGTGGATACATGAAAGTTTTGTGGACTATTTCGTAATAAAAGGCGAGTTCTTCTTTTTCGAATCGTACCAAATTCTAATTAGCACCAGAGCATCCAACAAGTAACTTATCTACCAAATTTTGTGAAATTTGGTCAATTAGTATTTTAGCAAGAGCGGATAAATTAAATTTTTACGGGCCATTTCGCAAAAAAAGACGGGTTCTGTTTTTACGAATGATACCAAAAACTAATCAGCACCAGGGTCATATCCAAGTGACTTACCTGCCAAATTTTATGAAATTCGGTCCATTAGTTTTTGATTTAGAGTGGATACATACATTGCACAGACAGACACATAGACACACACACACACACACACACACATACACAGACGTCACGCTAAAAATAGTTTTTTCGTATTCTACAGGTCTCGAAACGTGTAGATCCGTCGAAAACTCGGGTTGCGATTTTCGACATGATTCCAATACTTTCCCTATACATTACCATGTATTGCAGGGAAAGTAAAAATCTGATGTGGGCAGCACATGACTTTCCCTGCAGACTTATATTCACGTTCTCTTTATTTTAATTACATATAATTCACTTTTAATTCAATTTTCGTTCTCATTTGACAACTGTACTTATTTTCAAAGGTGGCGTAGAGAAAATACGAAAAAACTAAAATATCACGAGAATGGCTAGTCCTAGTGTAATTGGGTTGGTCTTATTCTTTTCTTCGCTAAAGATTACGTATTAAACGAGCATTTAATGGATATATTTGAGCATACGTAGTTTTTTATTTTAGATTTTGGTAATTTTTGCGGGCTATTTTGCAAAAAGGTGCAGGTTATTTTTTTCCGAATCATACCAAAATCTAATCAGCACCAGGGTGCCCCACAAGTGACTTACCTACCGAATTTTGTGGAATTCGGTCTATTAGTTTTTTAGCTAGAGTGGATACAAGCTTTTGCGGACCATTTCGCAAAAAAAAAGCGGGTTCTTTTATCCCGAATCGTACCCAAAACTAATCAGCACCAGATTCGCCCACAAGTGACTTACCTACCAAATTTTGTGAAAATCGGTCAATTAGTTTTTTAGTTAGAGCGGATAAAAAATCTTCACAGACAGACAGACACACACACAGACAGACACACAGACACACACACAGACGTCATGCTAAAAATGGTTTTTTCGTATTCTAAGGGTCTCGAAATGTGTATATCCGTCGAAAACTCGAGTTGCGATTTTCGGCATGATTCCAATACTTTCCCTATACATTACCATGTATTGCAGGGAAAGTAAAAATAGCCATATTATTAGTGAAGTTTATGTTTGTTTCGCATATCAATTCATTGGTGTTTCCAGCAAAAACGGAACAGGGTAGAGAATACCATTCTTTCGTTTTATCCAAGAATTGCACGGCACTTTGTACAGTTTTGTTGAAAGCACTGTTCACATAGACTCGATATGGTTTATAACTGCATACATAGTGAGCCTGTTTCATGAAACTCATACAAACTCACGAAACTGCATCATGAAACTCATGAAATCTTCCGCTAATAACGTCATAACAACATCAAGTGGAATTTCAAGGATTTGAATCATTTTGATATTACTCCAAGCTGACAAATTTCGTGTGGTGCAATAAACAGGCCGAAGACAAAGTTCTACTTAAATGACACGCCCTCCATCCAGATTTGTTTATTAGTAACGCGCCTAGTCCAATGGCTTTAGACCTCAGTATGTTCAGCATATGATTCTGATTATATGTCATTAGTTGAGTGACCCATTGAAAGGTAAAAATTTTATTGAGAAAAGTACTAGAGTAGTGAAATTTCAAATGAGAATAGTTGAGCGTTATTTATGCTCTCAGAATAGCAGTTTAGAGGAAGGAATTGAGAAAAAATCTTTGATTTATTATTGAAAAAAAGAAAAAAGTTGATAATAGCAATTAAAATTCTTTTTAAGAAAAGTTATTTAGGACTGACTTGGGTCTTTTCCTGTTTCTGGACGCTCTGTGGTCGTAGTCCGGAAGTAAATAGCACCCTTAGTGAAAGGTTCATTAATATACATACGGTTGCGCCGTCAGACCGACATCCAAACAAAAACGTTAAAATATGTCATTGGAAGATGCTTCTCTCGAAGCTTAGTTGCCAAATTACAAGAGATTTTTGAATTAATTTATATTTTCTTGTCAAATTTTTGTAGTACAATTGCTTTAATTATGTGATGATGATGATGCAAAATCTTCCTTTTTCAATTAATTCAGAAAAAAAAATACATTTCGTTATTCGAACTTGCATTGATATGAGTAAATTTGACCTCAAATAGCAGATCTAAATTATTTTAAAATATAGAGGATATATATATATATATATATATAATACTTTAAATATAGAGGATATATATATATATATATAATACTTTAAATATAGAGGATATATATAGAGGATATATAATAGCTATCTGTGTGGAAGTGACAACTGGAACCCCTGAATGTGATGTGCATTGTCAACCAATGATATGAGAAAACCGAAACTAGTAATGTTTACTACGGGACGATACTTCCATTGACTTACTGCAAGGAATGATTAATGTTTTAAACTCAAATGTAACCTATTTTGATGGCCTACGTTCATGAATTTCTACCAGTTGAAACTGATGTTTGATTTGGTAACCAGAAGAAATGCTCTTATCTTTGGAGAATGCAGTTGAAAAGATTAATTGCTTGAATTCTTCATTGTTTTGGGAGGATTTATCACAACGCTTTCTATTTCAAATTTTTACAGAAAAAACAACTAGCACAGCCTTAGTTTTTCAAACTAGCACAAACTTCTTCGAATAAAAAGTTGTTTTTCTTTTTTTATACGCTGCTTGATAAAAACGGATATACGCTCCTTGAAAAAAATGATATACGCTCCTTGAAAAAAATGTTAAATGCTTTCATTCAATATTTTCCAAAACTAAGAACAAAATATAAACTGAAGGATTTCCTCCTCCACTTGCAAATTAATACAATAATTAGGATTTTCTTAGTTTCGCATGAATTTTTGATGTTTCGCTTGATTTTTTTTATTTTTTCGCTTAAGCCACATTTTATTACTTCTATTTTCTAATCAACCTGTTACACCCGTGTTATTTTTCCTATATTTGGGTTAATGTGATATATCTTCAAAAATTCTTTCAAGTATATTTCGTAAATTATTTTTTCAAAAACTCACAAATATTGAAATACTATTAGTTTTACTGTTAAGTCCCCGAGTGAATTTAAAAATCAAAATTTGGCATTTTTCTCAAAATTCTTTTGGTACTTGTTTCTTTTAGCATCCCACTCCATTTCTTTAAATTCTTTGATTATTAATTAATTGAACCCAAACAGCCATTTCAAGGCTTGTCAGTGGATATGCAAGAGCACTTTCATTTGTCTAGGGACTAAGTTTTTCCAATGTGTCTTAAATGCTAACTTCAACAGTCCTCTCCTGACCATCTCTTGTCTTGCATTGGTTTGGACCAGAGAGGATCTTTTCCGATCTCCTATTTGATTTTCTGAAAGTGTATGGACTCATGGACATAGTCCAGCTATCTCTAGACTACGAGGAATTAGTAACAAAAGAAATTCTTGCTGGACATGTGCTACGAATTCGCATCCAGATTTCAAGATTGTTGGATAAAGTGATCAAATTTTAGAAAGACGTATTGCTCGTTAATAAGGATCTACGGAACCATAAAAAACTCATTTGAATTAGAACGCAAATTTTTCATGAGCATTTATAAAATAAAGTGTGTTTCAAAAAAGTAGTTATGGGGTTTATTTCTTTATCTATTAGAGATAAATAGGTAATGTAAATTGGAAAAATGTTTTAAATAAAGCAAAAAAAAAATAATAACAATAAAGTTCAATCTCCATGGGGCGTATTAAAAAATTCAAAATCTAAAATTTATGCTGTTTAACTATTTAATTAGAAAAAAATTTCCCCACTTTCTCTAATTGCTAAGTAAAAAAATTTCATTCATGTATCTTCGAAATTCATGAAGTTATACAGAGTTAAAATTTTCAAGTTTTATTAGGGATCTGTATAAAAATAAGACAATGTAAATGTCTGTTCTTGACATGGTTTTGGCAATTTTTTCGCCCAATTAAATTTATTTGAATTCCTATTTAATTGCCTTTATCAGTGTTCAACAACCTTTGAATGCTCTTCAAACTATGTATGAAATTTCTATTTGCATTTAAGAAAGAATTTATGGCATAATTGACCTAAATATAAGATTATCCCTAAACGCACTGATATTTTGAGTTTAGAATGTTGTGGTACTACGAATAAAGTAACATCTTTTGAGCATTATTAGCTCCGTGAATTGTGCCGGTATGAAAACTAATCTTTTTGGATGTAACTAAATTAAATTGTAAGAAATATTTTACAATTTGGGTATGTTTTGATAGAGAGACTATAAAAAATTATATTTTGAATTTTTCTGAAAATACCACTATGGATGTGTAGTTTCTTCATGATATCTATAAGACTGAAGGTTGATTTCGGTACAACTTCGATCAACCATACTTTTGATATACATGTTCACTGTATTACAAACACACACTAACTACATATTTAATGAGAGTATGCAGGAACGACTATCTCACGTGAAGGAATTACATAGTCTGCAGTTATTATTAGCTAGTGGTGCCACTTAACGTTCAGGTGGGCTAAGGTATTTGGTATAGTTTTAGTTGGCCGTTGCATACTCTCCGCGTAGTGTCGTCAATGACACGAAACGAAGAGGGAAATGTACTGTACGGTCGGAACGTGTCACGACGAGAGGTGTTGTTGAGTTAAAGTCATCATCCCTTGATGAGTTTGGAAAAGTGGAGGGAACTGAAATATATGTTCCCTTGTCACAGTCATTGGTGATAAATGCAGGTTTATGTCGGCCAACTGAAACGGTGGATTCGTGATTACACGCATCCAGAACAAAACTTGATGCTTTAGTACGTTATAAGGTCCTTGATATGAAAGCTGCAGACGCTTTGTAACAGCGTCGTATCGTAGAAACACACGCATGCAGGTATGGAACTTTGAATGTACAAACACACGACTTTTGCTGTGATCCGAAATCTGCGTTGGTCTAAGAAACGCAAAATGTTGACGAAGCTGTTCAACAGATTTCTGAGGTGTGACATTGGTTTTTTTTAACTGAAATAGATCCCCGATAAACGGGTGGCTGTGCCAAATACCAGGTCTACAGACATCGCTTGGATATCCTCTTTGAATGAGTTGCGAAATTCCATGAGTATGGTTGGAAGAACTTCAGACCATGGCTCTGTGTTGTATGCTTTTATAGCGGCCTTTTGTTGTCTGTGAAATTTCTCTACGAATCTATTTGCTTGTGGATGATATGGGGTTGAGTGGATTCGCTGGATTCCCAGGAGGCGCGAGAGATAACTCTGAAGCTGCTTTTCCTGGTCAGTTGTGACTCCGAATGGAACACCGAAATGCGTGATTCAGTCTTCGTAGAACGCTCGTGCTACGGTGTAAGCCCGAATATCTCCAATAAGAATTGCTTTAGGCCACGGCGTGAATCAGTCGATGATGGTAACGCAATAACTGTGTTCATAAGAGGGATGAAGTGATCCGATGATATCAAGATAAACGTAATCAAACCTCAAAGTTTGGATAGGGAAAGAGCCCCAGTAGTGTTTCAGTATGTTTTAATACACATGTTTACATGTTCGACGATGGGGCGCGGTAGCCCATTGGTTAGCGCGCTGGAGTTGTACTCGGTAGGTCCGGGTTCGATTCCAGCCATTGCCAAAACTGCCGCCGTGTTCATGCGGAGTACGATCACGTTAAACATGTGGGTCCGAAAGTCCTTCCGAGAGGTTGGTGGTAGGGTAAGGAGGGTACGGTCCCTGTGGATGCCTCCCCCACTGGATTCCGGTCTAAATTGGGTGGCACTTCCCGACCGTCCAAACAGTTACCTTACACCTTTCTGGTAGGTCGGACGGTCTGGGTTTCAACATCAACAACATGTTCGACGATTTGGGTTTGTTTACGTTATTTGCTTTTAATGAAGTTAGAAATTACGTTATATTGAAATAGCATTTTGCAATAACACTTTATACATAATATTTTTGTCTTATTTTATAAATTTCAGCTGATTAATTAAATCTTAAACCGGAGTAAAAGTCACCAAGGATTCTTCGTAAGCGTACAATCAGGCCTAACCGATATATAGCGCATCCGCTATTTATCCCTAGTCACTTGAGGAAGAGAATGGCAAAACCTATTTAATAAGTTGATTTTGAGTCGTTTTTTACTAAGGTAAATAATACTGCATAAAATTTATACTCCTTTTTTTTTCTTTTTGAAGATATCTTTCGCATAAAAAGAAATCACACTTAAAGATCTTCTACATTTATTAACTTTCGGCGAATAAAAATTTCCCTGTGATTTTTCACGAGTACTCACTAGTACAAATATAATTTGCATTTATTTTTAGTTCCCAGTGTTAGTAATGGGAATTAATTTGATTTAAGAAACACTAATTTATTAATCACTATTTCTAAGAATTTTCCGCGTACCCCAACGATCAAATTATTTCCCCTCAGGGGTGTACATTCACTAAGGAAAATTTTCTAGAGCACTATAAACATTTTTATTTGTCTCAAATGTGTTCCAAGTTTTCAAATTGCAATGTTTCATATTTTAAAATTTTGGGAGAAACGAATACTTTATACAACAGAATGAGAAAAAATATGTTATAAAAGCATGTATTTTTAATAATGAGCTGCCGAAGATAAGATTTCTTTCATAGAATTCTGTATAATGGATTAAAAATTAATTCGACAATACGTAGATTAAACTGCTGCTAAAGAATAAAATTAAAACAACTTCGTTAAAAGCAGCATAAAATACAATATTAATAGTATCGATGGTTTTGAATGTAAAAACAGCCCTTTTCGCTATATTACACAAAAATATCAAACTTTCATGGTCAGAGAAAGATTGGCGACTGATGCAAGAACACTAAACGTGGCAGAAGCAGGAAAAGGATGTTAGCAAAGGCGAAAGAAGTAAAAGGGGGTAAAAACTCAAGAGGCAGGAACAAGAGGTGGGACATTATGAATGAACGGTAAAATACCAAAGCGGAAAGTGAACGTTCCACAAAGGATTCAAATTACTTATTCAGTTGTTAATAAAATTCCAATTAAATTAAAAAAACAGAATATAGATGAAAATTACCGAAATATAAAGGAAGCAAACGAAAGCGAAAAATTGAACTAGAGATTTCCAAGTAGAAGAGAAGAAAGGATAATTATCATTAATAAGGGATTTCGACTGAGAAACAATAGAAAAATTTTCGAGAAAGTCCAATTCAAAAATGCTGTTAGGAGTAAAAGCGAACTTTGCTTCGGAAAAATGAAAAACATAATTAGAGTCACAAGAATGTTTAGAAATTGCAGACTTCGATACTTTTTGTGTAGAAACATGGTTTGTGTGTTCCAATACGAAATCTAAGAGCTCTTTTTGCTCGACCAATATAACCAAGACCGCATTCGCGGGAATGTGATAAACACCCTCAACGATTCAAGGCAGGAATGAGATCTTTAAGAGAAGGGAAATGAATCCATTCCTTTTCTTCCATAGAAATCCATTGAAAACTCAAATTCTAATTTTCGATCCAATTCCAATACTTTTTTTTTATATATAAAGTGATTATTGTGAGGAAAGTAATAAATCATGAACCCTCAACTTTGGAAGGTGGTAAAATAACTTTTACGACAATTTATGTTGCAAAGCTTTTACTAAGACTGATGATTCTCCGATAAGGAGATTGTGTTTTCCTCCTGAAAACAAGTTACATACAAAATGTATAAAGAAACTGTACAGGTGCTATAATTCTTCTAGAAAACATTTATTTCTTCTTGTCCCACGTAAAGATAATGCTTTTCTTATCATTTTCAAGGTCTTTGCCCTGGATATTTTTTTCTTCTTTTAAATAGATTTTGTAAGATCTCTGACATTTAGATGGTTCATGTTCGGAAGAATCATGGGTGGGTTTGAGAACTGAAGCGCAAAATTTTATTTTGTCCTTAAATTAAAAATGTGAATACACGACTTTTCCTACAAATGAACAATTTTCCTGTGATGACGCAAAACGAATATTTTTTATATTGTATAAGATTAAGTAATAATGTAAAAGTTAAGCCTGCAAAAAGATAAATGTGTAAAAGGCAGGAACTAACACATTCAAGTGACTAGAAAAATCACAAAATACTAATAGCGGGAACAACGGACCATACTTTGGGGAGTCGAGATAAGCATTAGACGAATATACAAATTTACTGCCGCCGTTGCAAACGGATATTGTGAGTTGACGTAATGATGGCGTAATATCTTTACTGAAATATTTGCAGAATATTAATTTGAATAAGTAGTAAAGGTTTTAGAAACTTTTGTAACCAAAAGCGATTTGTGGATGCTTCCTAATCTCTCAATGAGAATTTTAATTAATGATAATTATGGCGAATTTGGTCGTATTACAGCCACATTTTTGTGAGTTTTAATAAATACAGTATATGTAACATATTGTTAATTTGATTTTTTAGGGGGCTAGAAGGGCTATATAATAAGTTATTTTTTTACAAAAATATTACATATCATTTAAATTACCATTTCATAATTTTCATATTTAAAGCATTTTGGCAATTGGAACTATATGTTTACAACCAACAGTTAAAAAAAAAACTCCTGCTGATCACTTCTTTGAAACACCTTGTATATCACAAACCGTAATACTATTTAGCTGTTGTAGATGCTGGACATGGGCCGTTGGTTCAGCTTGGACGTGGCATTTTTTACAAACACCTCGGCATGGTCTCTTTTGAATATGACACACTCACAATCTAAAATTCACATATATTTTCTTTCTCGACCCAGACCGCACGGCTCGCCAAAAAGCTTGGAGCTTTAAAAAAAATAAATAAATAAATAAAAATAAATAAATAATAAAAAAAAAATCGCATATTGTAGTTCCCATTCCTGTTTCAACTACAGTGGATTCAAAAGTTTTTTTTAAAGACATAAGAGATATTCAGGAAAATTAAGATCACGCCACCTGAATGGATTTTTAAAACAGCTCTTCTCCTTCGGATTCTTAAGCCCTTCTGCTATGGCTTTTCTAGATCTTATTCTCAATTTTTTCGACACAGAGCAGTCAATTTGGAGCTCTGCACCCCTTAGCTTGAATATCGTTTTTCACCCTTACTACTTCTCACACTATTTGATTGGCGGAGTTGGACGACGCCAACCACGGACTGTTCCCGTGACTTACCCTTCCGTCATGTCGCTTTTGAGTTGTATCCTTTTTGTAGCATCTGAAGGCACTCTGCAGCTGGTGCCATAGATTTGTTTGTTTATCTAATATTGTTCCAATCATGCTTGTTTTACGACTTGCTAACTCCTGTCACAATTCTTCTGCCTGCCAACTCCTCTAGTAGCTCAAAGTTGTCAGCACTTTTCTTTTACACAGTTATCAATTTGCAGGCTTAATTTTTACAATATTAGTTGCTCTTAAAATTATCCTAAATATCATAAAATTATCAGTTTTGTGCTATCACACTTTTATACAGAGGAAATCTAGGGAAAGAGTTAATTTTGATAGTGCCAAAATTATAAGTCAGCTATGAATGTCCGTAATGTGTGTATTGAGGGGTGGGAGACCAAACGCCCGCCCACTAGAGTCTTATAAAAAGAAAGAGATTGCATAAATCTTGGATGACATTTTTATGGTTAGAAAAATTGTTTGACTTAGACCCTCGGGCCCATCTGCTACTCTTTTGTGATTGTTTTCTTCTTCCATGGTTTTAGCTTTTATAGTTTAATTTCTTCTTTGGCAAAAGTAACCCCTTTATTCTCTGAAGTGCTTTTTAATCACATAAATTGACTGTGAGTTTCACTACCAGTATCATAACTCTTTCGGGTGCTAAAAGTTTGTTTCTTTATTCTGTTAACTTATGGTCATGGATTTCGTGTTCACTTGTATGACTTACCTTCCATAGAGGTTTGTGAAATTGGGGTACATAGTAAGTCTTCTTGCTATCGTTGCAGTTATCGTCTGCGCTATGCTGAAAAACGCTAAAAAAGTAGAAAAATCTCTAACAGGCCAACAAGGTCAAAATGCAGGGGATTCGTTCGTGAAGTAACTATTCAGCAATTTGCTTCTTTTATATTCGAACTAAAAGGGGTCCGGGGATTTTAAGATAGTAAGTTATCAAATGAAAATTTACCAGAATCGAATCAGAGAAGGGTGGTCGTTGGGGCGGTATTGAAACAGAGTCCCGACACATATCTCTTTATTCACATATTTGGAAATTGAAGTTGCATATGTATTATCCAACAGATAAAGGGGGTAAATGGAGTAATGGTGTTCTGGGGAATACGATCTTGAGCAATGAGAAGAGGAGATGCAGCGGTCGAGGAGAACAAAGGGACACCGAAAAAGGCTAAATGAGAAGAAAATTACATTTGAGTATTGAGTGTGAAAATCTTATCAGTCTCAGTCTTTGCACTCCTAATAGATGGGAGAGCATATTTAAATATCTGAAGGACAAGGAGCCTGTTACATTTTTCTTCCAATTGAAGGAGGTCAGAAGTCGGGTTTGGGTGTCGTTTAAATTTGAGTTGATTTTGGGTGTCGTTTAAATTTGAGTTGATTTTGGGTGTCGTCGTTTCGAACAAGTCGATTTCGGGTGTCGTCCATGGTGGGAGTTCCACTTGGGACCAATTATTTTGAACAGAGTTCAGCGAACTCGGAGAGGAAAGGAATCGTAACCGACTAAAACAAACGCTCAGGTGTTACCAAAATTAAAGTTACTAAGATTAAAGGCACATGGATTTCTTTTCTTTGGCTTTATAGGAAGTTAAAGCAATTCATATAGTTTGCAGGTTGTGTACCTCTACAATTTGTGCAAGTGCAATGGGTCTCATAGCTTTTGGTACAATCTTTGATTAGGTGAGGTCCTGCACATTTCACACATTTGGGGTGCACGTAACAGGTCTCCAAACTATGGAATCACTTTGACATATAAAGTACTGAGGCACCCATTGCGGCCTTTATATCTTTCGAAATTGACACCAACACCTAGAATTTCTTTAATCTCATAGATCTTGTCAGATTTCGGAGTCTTGGGGAGTTGTATGTAAAACAGAAGCATGAAGATTCTTTTCAAGGTTCAAGAAATCAACAATTATTGGCGTTTCTGAACTGGAAAGTACCAGTTTTAACCTTCTATCTAAATTTAAATTTTATAGAAAAATAGTTTTTAGAAGGGGTAAGAAGATTAGATGAGAACAAGTGGGCTTTACCTGCTAGCGATCACTAAATATATAGCAACCAGTTTTAGTAGCAATCAGTTTTTCGCAAGTTCTGCGACTGCTAGCCCCTTTTGACAAGTCCTTTCTGTAGCTCTCGCCCCCCTTCTTGTGCGGGCTCAAAAGTCATAAAGCAGCAAAATTGGGTTCAAATTTGGTGTGAACAGATTTAATGGCAGATTCGAAAATACAACGTGAAAGTTGCATTGAAACACAGCAAACGTCGCTCTTCAGTAAGCCAGCGGCTGCGAAAGCACCGGTTAAAGAAAATATCCGTAATAAAATATACTACTCCATCTTCCACTCCTCTCCCATCTGTAACGAACCACCGAGAACTCAGATTTCGTAAACAATCATTCAAGGATATTCAATTCACATGGAAGTCAACATAACCCAAACCTGCCCGTACGGAAAGAACGTTTTGTTCCGAAGCTGTGCTAGGCGAGAGTTTCATTAAGGAGAAGCTTATTGAATTGTCAATATACATTTAAAAAATTAACAAATATAGCGACAACGAAATCAATTGCACCTTTCGAAAATTAAGACTTTATTTTATTATTATATTAAATTATTATATATTATATATTATTAAATTAATATTATTAAATTAATTATTAAATTATTTATATTATTAATTATTAAATTATTATTAATTTATTATTAATTTATTTATTTATTAATTAATTTATTAATTATTATTAATTATTAATTATTAATTAATAATTAAATTATTAAAATATTAAATTATTAAATAAATTATTAAATTAATAAAATTAAATTAATAAAATAAATTATAAAATTAAAATATTATATATTAAATTATAAGAATGGAAAATTTAGAAAATCGTGCATTGAAAAGTATTTTGATGACGACTGTTTTAAAATGACTAATACCAGAGAATTTGAAAAGCTGTGTGAACTTAGTTTTTACTCGTTTTTAAAAACCTGTATAGAAAACTTTCAACTTTACCAAAATTCGGACTTCTAGAGACTTCTGGAAATTTTTCTGTTTCCCGTTAAAAAAAAGAAGAAAAAAAAAAAACCCCGAGGTTCTAACTTAACTTTTGAGTGAGAAGATACACTTTTCGCACACTCTTCGTTTTATCACCCAAATTAATTTTTTTTTTTACAAATATTTAAAAGTTTATCAAATATTTCGAATATTCTGTTCTTAGTCAACCTCTAAGGTTCGATACCTACGTTTAAAAAAAAAATCGAGCGTATCTAGGCTTAGTAGGGGCTACGGAAATTGGTTCACAAACATACCAGCTAGCTGCGGAATGCAGCTATTTTGACACCTTTTAATAGTATAGATGCTCCGAGCAATAGATGTATAGAGCAAGTTTGTGGTCTTTCAGTTTGTCGTCCCTTTGAACAGAAGATTCTCCAATTAGCTAACATAAGGGTAACACATCGCCCGCACACGTGTTCCAAATCAGTCCAATTCACACTTTAATGATTGACAATTAACCATAATATTTCGTTATTCACGTTAAAAAATATCTGATGTGGGAATCACATGGCTTTCCCGATATAAATCAATGAATCTACTTCTTTCACAGTGAAAAAATGATGTATAAGATTTACGGTACAATGTTTTTAATGTAGAATTGTACATGTGTCGCTTTTCTGGATGATAGCATGTAAAACTATTTTGAAGTACCCAATTAACTTATATTTCACGCAAATCTAAATTGACAATTATCAATATTGATAATATCCGCAATAAGCAATATATCCATATTTTAAAATATTTTAATAATTAATTCATCAATTTGGCGTCATTTTCGTTCACTTAGTGCCAATTTTACAGTTTTAACTATATTTTCGCCAATTTTGGGCGAAATATCGCCAAGTTTGCGATATGATGTATACGTGTCACAAGACGGATATCAAGTTAGTCAATGTTGTACGTCTGATTTTTGAGTTTGCGCCCTCTTGGAAAAAGTTCCTTGTTCGCTTATGTTTCGACCACGGAGCAGAATCTAACAAAGCTGGAAGAACACAATGAGAGGTGTGGGGGGGGGGGGGGGGGGAGGACGTGTCGAAAAATCTTTCAAGACTCTCTAGAATCTCTGAAAACCGAAAGAGCTGATGAATATACTTATAGTATATACTTATAGGGAATATACTTATAGTATAGACTGTATTATGATACCTAACCTGGCCAATTTCCGATTCAGATGACTATTTTTAATACTAAACGTATAACGTTAAACAAAACGTTAAACAAAATAAAACATAAACGCATAAACGTTAAACAAAATAAAACATAAACGCATAAACGTTAAACAAAATAAAACATTAAAAGAAGTTGCAACATAACTTTTTAAGAGCATTAATTTCCCTGTCTTTAACAGGCTCAACTGCTAGTTAACAATAACTTTCTGTACATTGTTTTAATATTCATTTTCAATTTTTCAAAATATGAACCTCCTCCAGACTGGTCCAAAATCTTCCAAACTCAGCCCGAATCCGAGCTGGTCTGTCTCGGCCCGATACTCTACAAGTTGAAATGTGACCCCATTCAGTCCGTGAGCTAGACCCGTTGCTCTGCAATCCTCAAATCGAGTAATAATGCAAGGAATTTACTATTTTTACAGTAAAAGAAAATAGGTTATTCTTGTAGTGGATACTTATATTCTTTCCAAGATATTGACATTTCGTCAATTAGTCGTCATTTTCCTTAATTTAGTGTCATTTTTATCCATTTGGCGAGATTTTCGTTAATTTGGCAACATTTAAAAGGTCGCCAAGTTGGCGACATTCCACCAAACCCGTCGCTAAAATCTCGCCAAGCGTTATGGACGGAGAAATAAGTTATTCTTATAATAGACTGTCGTTCAAATACAAAAGTATTACTCAAATTATCGTTTCTCGCGAATGGAACGAGCTAGATCCAAGAGAAGTCGACGCGGTGGTCGAACGGTCAAAGGCAAGCGTTTCCTAGTGATCGTTCGGCTGCCGGGTTGTAAGTTCGAATCCCACTTGCAGGCATGGATGCTGTGTCGTTGGGTGCGATGTGTTTCCGACCCCCACTGGTACGCCGGGGCAACGTCATGTGACGGCTAACAGGTTTCACGGTTCTGGTCTTGTTATAAGTTATTGACTCTTCACGTTATATGTATGGAGTTTGCTCTGTTTGTATAATGTTTGTCTTGTTCTCTGTCATTGGAAATTAAAAAAAAAAAAAAGATCCAAGAGAATGATGTCACCAAATTTATCACATGATATTACATATGAAAAGTGAACATGTTTTTCAACAGTTAATATCTTTTTTTAATTTATGCGATTTTTTTATAAATTTATTTGAGAAATGTGCAATATCTCGAGAGGTTTATGCTAGCGTTCTAAAGTTTATGTCAATCGTTTTCTAAGGAAAAATTACATAAGAAATGTCTATGTGCGTAACTTTATTAAAGGTTTTGATTTTTTGGTGCATTTTGCAAAATTTCACTCGAAAATTTAGGGAGGGTTTGAACAGTCGAGTGTGTTTAAAAAAAAATAGGCTTCTAGTATTTACAGATTGTAATTTTTGTACCAAATTTCATTCGATTCGCTCCATTTGTTCGTGAGATATCGTCTCCACAGACTCACTGACACACACACATACTCTTTCACACACGTACATACACAGACATCACCTCAAAAATGTTCGATTCATGATCAGGGATGCTTGAAACGTGCTCTCCCGTCGAAAACTCATTCGAATTTTCGACCCCGTCACAATACTTTCCTTATACATTATATGTATATAAGGAAAGTAATAGTTTCTTATTTGTGTTATTGTTTTTCTACAGTATATAAATTTGTGAATCCGTAGGAAAATTCATGTGTTGGACACATCAGATTTTTATATGGATATTCGAACATCGATATCGAGTTCGATTAAAAGATATGAATGAATATTTTTGAAATAGTTTTTAAGAAATCCACTTTGCGGTTGAGGAACAATGAGGTGATGGGAATGGGAAACCTGTTTGTGTTTATCTTATCGGCATTTCCGTGCATTTGAAGGAAGGAAATGATCATGTTTGGGAATTTATCTGTAAACATGCTTTCGAGTTCATATAAAGTCATAACTGGGAGAATTGAGAACGTGCCCATACAGTACTTGTTAAAAGTACATACGAAATATTTACTCGTTTATTTAATAATAAGCATTTGTAATTCCTTTTAACGTTTCCTATAGAAGTGCCATTTCGAGAATTTCTTGAGAGTGCTAAAACATTGTGCGTGCGTTGGAAGGGGGGGGGGGGGTAAAGAACTAATGAAGGAAATATGATTTAACAAGAATGATTATATAATAAATATAATTAATAACTTGGGAATCTTTTAGTGGGAGGGGGGGGGGCTAATGTTATTGCAAATTAACAATATTTTCTTATCTTTTTATCGCATTTTACATAACTTGGGAATCCTTTATTGGGGAGCGCGGTATGTTATTGCAATTTGACGATATTTTTTAACACTTTACAACAACGTTGAAAAGTGTTTATGACTTTGTTCATTCTGTCTGTCTGTTTGTCCGTTAGCACGATAACTGCCGTAAAAATGACTTCATCAAAATGAAATTTTAGTATGTTGTTCAGACGGTCTGTAGGACCTATGGGAATATAAATGAATAATATCACCCAATTAGTTTTGGATTGAACCCGGGTTGAAAAAATAAAATACATTGAGCCCTATGGGACTTAATTTTTCAAGCATTTTTTAAGCAGATTTAAAATTCACAAATTGCTTCGAAAATTCTAGGTAATATTCAAATTGTTCCATAAAATATATAAAAAAAAATCAGCGAAATATATTCAGTAGTTTTTTAAATAAAAATTAAAATAATAATAACATCTCTTATATGAAGCGATCACGTGACCATGATAGGAAACGATCACGTGACCTACTTCAAAATGATATATGGTATCCATCTTGTCTCAAAATCGTGATTTTTAAAGCTCTTTCTAATTCATATTGAGTGTTGTATACGTTCTAAAATCACTTTATTTCTGCTTAAATTCTGTGCATCTACATACTGAAACAAAGCAATTACAATATATTTGAGTTTAAATGCTCATCCAAATTTGATTATTTCTACAACGAAGCCTATTTTTCACCTATGTAAAATGTAAACAGCAAAATATGTAGAATGAGTTGTTTTAGAATTGCGGTATTTCTTTAACACAAAATCAATTAGTTCATGGAGTCTGCGTAGCTGATATGAATGAAATATTCATTGATTTTACAAAAAGAAGGACGATTTTTTTCGACGAAGTTTTACGCATAGAGTTTAATTACTTGTAGTTCCATGGTCTTAATTTTTAAATAAAATAAATTATTATAGTATTGTGATGAATGACATGAATGGGAAATTATTTATGAATGAAATTCTGCTTTTATAGAGAGAGCCAGGCGTGTTATTTTTTCTATGACGTCATTTGAATGAATTTCAATTGTTTCGATGAAGTTTTCAAATATAATAAATTGTTGTAGTATTATGATAATTCTAAAATTATTACCGAGGAATGTATTACATTTTAGAGATGTTTAAACCAGGCAATTTATATTTCAATGCCGTCATTTGAATGAAGTACATTTTTTTCGATGAAGGTTTAAGTTTTCAAATATAATAAATTAATGTAGTGTTGTGATAAGTTTTAAAATATTACCGAGGAATGTATTGCATTTTAGACATGTTTAAATAAAATTACATTGAAGTTGGAAAGTGTTTCATAATCAATGCCTTAAGCATGATTGATCTTTCTTGTTTACTTTTTATCGTGTTTTATAGTTTGTTTGCCTTTATTTGCTTTTCTACCTTAAAAATGTTTCTAATAATTTGTTTTATTAAAATATAATTTTGTAAAAGATTTCTGATAACTTTAGTAAGAAAATATCAAAAGCTACTTTGTGCTTGTTAAATAATGTACTTTATGAATTAAGAATTGCGGTCTTTGTCACTAATATGCAGCGTCCTTTATAATATATCTTACAACTGTGTGGACCTGTTATTTACTATACTTTCGCAAAGCAGAAATGAGAAATGACCCGATGACTGTGTGGCGATTTGAAAGATTTTTGTACTATGCATATTAATTTTGCAACGAAATTGCGGTTTTTAAAGAAAATCTCAGCACTCTATAACATTTCAGCGTACGCGGAAGCGTTTTAAGTATTGTGCCTCGCAAATTAAAGAAACATTCCTTGCTAAAATGGTAAAATTTTCTATGTCCTTTTTTATTAAAAATATTGTAAAAACACGTTCTCTGCAATGGATAAGGGAAATATGCATACGTCATTGAGCACAAATCAGTGACATCTCTCATCAGTGCTGGTAGGACCAATGAACCCAAAGCCAAAAAGCAAAGCCTGTATGGCTGAGTGACAGTTATGGGCAACTGTAAGGGAAGTTATGGGCAACTGTAAGTTAATGGCAACTGTAAGGGAAAGGTTACTCAAATGTCAATAAATGGAAAATATTCTTTAAATATCACTAAAGAATTTAGAAAACTGGCCGGCTCGGAATATTAATATAAAATACGGACTATTAATATAAAATACGGAATATTAATATAAAATACGGAATATTAATATAAAATACTGACCGCTTCGGAAATTCATGCACTTTATTTTAATTCAAAGCACATCTTTCATTGAAATATCCAACCAGTATTCCTCTTTTTCTCTGTAGAAAATCGCTCATGACAAATTACCAAACGAACGAGTGCCCATTATTCACAAAATGGAATTTTTTTATATTGCGAGTTAAAGTAATTGCCACATTGCTAATAGCTACAAAGCCCCCCCCCCCCTCGGTAAATCACTTAATTATACAGCCCATTTTTTGCATTTAAAAGCCAAATGTGGCCTTCAAGTACAAAACGATTACAGGCTGCTACTTTAGCATATTGATTTTTAGTGAGTTCGAAACATAGAACATTTCTCATTTTTGTTTTTGTTTTATCACAAAATCGAAATTCATTATTTTGCAGCAAAATTTATATATTGGACACATCAGATTCTTGTACTTCAATATTTAATTAAACTCGTTACCTATCCATTTTAATTAATCCTTTAGTATACTGATTTTTAATGATCTTGAAGCATAGAAAATCTCTAATTTTTGTTTTTCTTTATCACAAAATCGAAATTTGTTAGTTTGCAGCAAAAACCATTTGTTGGATACACGAATTTTTTTTACTTTAATATTTAATTAAAGCTTCATAATTAATCCATTTTAGAATCTTTATCGTTCCTGATATTTTGTTACTTTAATGCATTTATTGTAATATGCTCAATGCATATTACACATAAATATTGAACGGATGACGATGTTTTAAGTACTTAACATTTACTGCGTAAGTACCAAGATCTTGATAAGTACTTTACTTTCAATTGATTTATTTTAATATTTTTATATAATATATTGAACACCTGCCGATGTTTTAAGTACCAATATTTTGTTAAGTAATTTACTTTTATTCTAATACTCTTATAAGAGATAAATATTGAACACCTGACGATTATTTAAGTACCAATATTTTGTTAAGAACTTACTTTTAATCCATTTATTCTAATATTCTTTGTAAAAAATTAAGATTACCTAACTCGAAACAGAGGACTGGCAGACATGTGAAGATATTCGAGATGGGAAGACTGGGGAAAGTATTCGAAATGTGAAGAAATGTAAAATTATTCCAAGTGTGAAAACATGTAGAAAAAGTACGTGAGAAAAATAATGGTAAAAACCTCGAGATGAAATGTGTAGTCAAACGGACTCGTTCGCTGTTTTCAAGTGCCTAAGCTATGTAACAACTAAATATATTTAAAACAAATGGGTTGAGCAATTAACGATTGGTAATTAAGTAATCTAGCCCCAGAGTATCGCATCCTAAGCCTTTCTCATAGAAAACATAAATACATTTTTTTGTAAAAAATTTTGTTTGTAACTGTTATGTTTTATTACCTTTGAATACCACTAAATAAAATGTTATAATTAGTAGATATGAATTTCCGATTTTTCTTCTCGCAAACCGCTAGAATAAAATTCTTATATGCAAAGCTGTAGTCAGTGTCTACACATTTATTTTATTCACATTATCGGACGCATGACAAGCAGTAATTCGATTTTGTGTATGATTTCCATTCACGCAATATTGCACTTTCACGTTCCACCAGTCTCTCAATAACTGCGTTTGTCTGCATTTCTGATTTCCATGGCTGCCTTAATTGTCGAGAGCTATAATTTTAATCTTAAACATTGGTTCTTCACCATTGGAGTGCCACGTACTTTTTTGTCGTTCATCTGCATTTCCAATATTCACGACAGGTTAAATTATGCAAGCGAAATGATTTAAGTCTTTGGAAGCAGTTATATTAGGGAGCAACTATTCTCCATAATCATGCGTAAAATCGATTAACCAATGACTATTAGAAAGATTTTTTAAAAAATGTGTTTCAAATGTGAGAACAAATATTGAAAATATTATTCAGATATCAACAAAGAAGGCACATTTTTCTCATTAGATCCTTTTCAATATTTAATGCCATCGGTCAGGGCCCCATAGAGGGGAGGGGGGGTTAGCCGATTTTTTTAGGGAGAGGGAAGATATGAAATATTTACAAGGACGGAAAAATCAAATATGGAGGAGAGAGATGACAAATGTTTGTAAGGGGGCCCGTCCTTAGTATGGACGGTTATAAATCCATTGTCGCTGAATCGGTTATAAATCCAATTTGATTTATTGCTTCCAAAACAAATATTGATTAATTGTTGCTGTTTATTTAATTTAACATGCTTGTTTTCCAACATTCTCTTGAGAAAATAACAATTTTAAAAAAAGTTTAAATTACAAATAGGAGTTTAATTATATAAAAGGCTGTCTTACTTGCTATGGTTTTGAGACAAACGTGCAGCCAACAGGAAGGAGCAACGGCACATATCGTAGCCAAAATTGTAAAGATCAACAGACCAATGCATACTGACAGTGTAATGATTTTTTCGGTTTCAGTCAGTTGAAACATCCTGGAGGGAAAGAAATAGAAATAAGGCAATACGTATAAAATGCAATTAATAACAAGTTGTAATATTAGTCATTATCAATAATATTTAATTGCAATCACGCATAATTATAATATTTTATACATTTTGAGAGAACTACTTACTTCTTCTATAAAGATGCCTTATATATATATATATATATATATATATATATATATATATATATATATATATATATATATATATATATATATATACATATATATATACATTATATATATATATATATATATATACATTATATATATATATATATATATATATATAGCATATATATATACTCGTATATATATATAATAATTGAAAGTTCAATGAAAGAAAAGTGAGAAGCTGTAACTCGAAAAACCTAACTTTCTAACAAGTCTACAAAATAAAAGTATAAATCAGCAAATCAAATCAGCAAATCTTCAATCAAATGGAAAAAAATACAAATTTTAAATCACCTGGTTAAAGAAAATCATCAAAAATCAATGGTATGGAATCGATAAAAAAAAATGAAATCCAAGCATTAATGCTATACACGTGGGCAAAGACTAGGTCTAAATAATGGATATGTTCACTTCTTCAAAACTCTTCAACGGGTAAAAGTATTTTGTCGAAGCAAACACAAAAAACGTATATTTCTGAAGAAAGATAGATTATATCTATAAACTATTTGTACTTGGACAACATACATAAAGAAGAAAAAATAAAAGGAAACAACAGTATCTGGAGAAAAACACTACAAATGCACGAACCTGTCGAACCCCAGAACCCAGAATGAAGAGACCAGTGTTGCCATTCGCAAAGGAAAAAGAAATAATCTACTGTTGCCATTCGTAAGAAATAAATAACAGTAATGCGAAAAGGCAAGAAAAAGTGATAATATACAATCAGAGCTACTAAGAAGAGGGGCTAATAATAGAAAGGCTAATGTTTAAGAGGATGTGAAAATAAAAGTATTAATACAAGAGAATGGAGATGTCAGGCTAATATAAAAACCATGAATAGAATTCATGAAAATCCAGCTAATCTAAATTTTTTAACTATACCATTTACTAAGAGGGATATTTATATAAATTTATAAGAGGGATATTTATATAAATTGCTGGTAATTTTTAGATTATTTATATGTATAGCATGAACTTTTTTTTATCAGATAATCTATAAATTCTAAAAAGCTGATTAAGTATAATATTTCTAAACAATAGAATCGAGTTGCAGGAATTAAATGGTAAGATTTTATTAATGTTACAATTAAAATAGTCTTTTTTATCATATAAATTAGTAACAGTTCTACTAGAAGGTTCAATAATAAAATTTAAATCCAAGAAATTAATATCATTACTAATAGTAGCTTCATTAGGAATTAATTCCAAATTGTCTGGATAAAAATCTATATCTATGACATAATTTTCAGTATATACTAAGCAAATCAGATCATCAACATATCTGTATAATGTATAATCTATTGAAGTAAAATACTGTTCATAATGATAAAGGTATAAATTAGCTAACATACTACTACTGCAGCCACCCTGTTGAACTCCTGAGACTTGTAAGTATAATTTATTTCCTTGAAAAATATAATTATTGAAAATAACAAAGTGAAGAAATTTAGGAAAATTTATAAAATTGGTTTGAGTTGATAGATTAGTAATATAAGCATTATATAAAGCTAAAATTACTTTATACAGGTCGGAGATCTTAATATTATTAAAAAGAACTTTAAAATCAAAAGTTTGAAATCCTATTAGTTTTCTAAGTGATGTTAATTTAATTTTTAATTCTTTACTATTATTTAGAATAAGGTAATTATTGCTAGACTGACGTAAACTATCATTTATTAGTATTAAAGAATTTAGTAGTAATTTACTCGCAGTAGTAGAGTAAGTATTATGACCACTAGTTGCTGTTCTAAATTTAATCCGATTTTCATGAAATTTAGGAATAAGCACTATATATGGAAATTTAAGAAATTTATATTTAATATTCAAATCACTATACATATTGATAATTTTCAATTTGATACTATTAATGGAATGTAAATCAAGTTTAAAAGACTTATTTTTTAAATAATCTAACAGAATTTGTATATAAAATTTTTTACAGATAATAGCATAATTATTAGAGGCTTTATCAACATAGATGATAACAAAAGATCTTTGTAAATCATTGGAGGTCCGGGCCCTCACTGGAGTCAGGGCCATCCCACTTGCGTGGTGTATGCTCCCCATTAGGCGACTCTGAGAGGATGTTTTGTTCTTCAGATCTGCCTGTGAAGATAACTTTGCATAGGAAGAACATAGATTATAATGCTCCTTTTCAGGTGGATTTCATTGAATATTTGAGTAGAATTTTTTGAAGAACAATATCGTTTAAAATAGGGTAGGAACTTGTACTTATTTTAACTCGCAAGCAACGGCGGAAATATCTGTTAGTAAATTTTAAAAATGAACGGTATTGTATTTTTGATTGTGTTATATTGGTTACAGCATTGGTATATAATATTTTAGAAATTATTAGTAATTTTAAAGTCATCTGTGTCATTTTAATAAAAAAATTTCAAATTACTTTATGTTCTATTGTGTTTTACCTATTACTGTAACAGAATAAACATGTTATATATTTTGCTACTAATTCAACGTCTTACTTTTGATGTATGTTAACCCAAACTTCATATTTTTGTTAATTTGTTTATAAACGAATTACTTTATTCTTTAGATTTGCCTATACACATAACTTTGTACAGAAATAAGGCATTTCTTATACATTTTTTAGAGAATTAAATTAATTTTAATAGAATTTTTAAAGAACAATAGAATTTAAAATGCATGAATTTTGCACAATTTTTAAATAGCATCTGTGCAACGCTGAGTATATTTGTTAGGGCATTTCTATCAGTTAAACCATGAACATTTCAAAAGTACTTTTATGTCTCATCATGTATGCAAATGTTAGAAAACAAAACCATTTCTAGAAAAAAACATATATTAATGCTATATAAATGTGCATGAACAAAAGTAAACATTAGGTATCACCCAAGGTTGAATTACTTCACAAATTCATGAATCCTTACAATGTAGTTGTATATGAAGGCATATTTTTACTCTGCTAACTGTCTCATTAGCTGTTCTGTCCTAGCAGCTGCTGACGGTAGGGGTTGACACAAATGGGACATGCAGGTCGTTGGACTAACTCGTATGTTTGTCTATATGGGAAGCTGACAATCATTTTGAAATAACAATGTGAAGGAAAGATGTAGACATTAATTGCTTTCACGTTGCACATAACTCCTATGGCGAAAATATAAAACAAGAAATATTCGCATTGTTATTAACACTAGCAGATACAACCGTCGTTGCTTGTGGGTTAAAATACATGCAAATTATAATAGTATTATAAACGATAACGTTCTTCAAAATATTCTACTCAAATATTTAATTTCATTCCTCTAATTAGACGCATAAGAATATCTGTTCTTGCTATACAAAATTATCTCCACAGGCAGATTTGACGAAGAAACTTCTTAGTCCCGGTTGTAGACAAATTTAGAAAAATATGAAACTTTGTTACCATATGCCAAAATAAAGACGCTAAAATGGTAGGAGAGGTTAAACCCTTACCATTTTTATCCTGTTTCAAAAATATGTTAAACACAATAGTAAAAATATAAATTTGACAAATCTTTGCCAAATTAAAACAGATGACTTAAGATATTGTAAATATCAATAATTACCGCAATTTCAGATTCCAAGGCCGTAACTGATATAACCAATCAAAACTATAATACCATTTATTTATAAAATTTATTCTATCAACTGCTTTAACTTAAATAAAAATCATCTGCTATATCATCTGCGATCATTTTTGATTTTATTTCATTGCTAAACAAAATGATATTATTTTCTTCGAATAAAATTTCGGAAAATAAAAGTCTACATATGTTATTTATATGGAAGATTTAACTTTACACTTTTTATTAATATATCGAGAACCCCTGAACCTGGAAACTAGAAATATAGACTGGGATACATGCTGTAAAGTACAGAATAATCATACTAAATTTGAAAAAAATCCGATGAATCTGAATACGGAACAGACAAACTGATGAACAAACAAATAAACAAGCATACTTTCAATTTTACATATATAGATAACGGGTATTACAGGAATAACAAGTTGAAAAGTGCTCGAAAAGCGTTTAAAAATGTGTTCGTAAAATATTGCTATACTAAACTCGATGGTTTTAATACATGGATGTTCTTCAATAACGAGCATGTAGGGCATAACTTCGTAACCGAAGTGTGTCTCTCAATGATAATAATAAATAATGATTTACCATATATGTCATTTTATTTAACTTTGAGCTATATTTTACATATCAAAACATTAAATGGCAATACAAATTCGTTAGAGTTTAACTGAATCCAAGATGTCCTTTTTTCCATGAGAAAAAGAGTAAAGATATAAATTGCTTCTATTTTTTTTAATTTTAACTTATTTTAAAAAATTATACTTTAGCTCACAAAATTGCCTCTAGACAGTTAAATATTAAATATCATAAAAATCAATCAGATGGTTTTTGCTACGTTACATGTAAACAGACAGACGGTCAGATTGACCGTCCGATTGCAATAGGCGTGTTTATCATATTTATAGGGTATGAACCCATTTAAAAATATAAAAAGTGAAATGAAGATATTAGCATATATATTGGAGATTAAAAGCCATATTCAGCACAGATAAAATTGAAATGGTGATTAATTTACATGCAAGAAAAAATAGTCATTGATACATTTTTTGCAATGTTGCGGCAATTGTTAGAAATTCTGTAATAACTGATATTTCTGCGAATAAAATATCCACAATGCAAATTTTCTTAAAATATACATTACAACTGCCACCGCCTAAAATGTGTGATGCAATTTTGAATTTTAAAAATTTAGAATGTCATTAATCTTATTAATTACCTTGAACTACTCCGCAAATTAAATATTATTAAACTTCTGTGATTACTGTGTTTACTTTTCGTACAATACGAAGTATATATAAAGAGGAAAAGTATTGTGATGAGGTCAAAAATTTGACTTTCGGATTTTGATGGATATATACGTTTTGAGCATTTCGAAATACAAATAAAATATTTTTCAAAGATATATGTATCTCAATATTGTTCGGCTATATCTATGGATCGATATCTCTCGAACAAATTAAAATAATCTAATGAAATCTTGCACTATTGTTTAAATCAATAAACGTCAGAGACAATTGATTTTCCGGATGGTCCAGAAAGCCCTGAATTTTTCAAGGCCAGCACATTTTTTTCCCTCGAAAATTGAGAAAATATATTTAAAAATCAGAGGTGGCTCTAGTCCGACGGATACTTTTGTGAGAATAAGATTTTGTAAAATAAAGCTTTATTAAAGTTCACTAAGTTTATTCGATATTTTCAGACTCATTTGTTCGGTTTTCAAAGTGCTACAAATTACTCGGTAGTAGCTAGCTAGACCTTTTAGTGTTCGCACCGATTTCACCTGGATACTCCGATTATAATCTTCATGTTAAAATATCAAATTACTTTGCGAACTTGATTGCCGGTATATAAATTAAATGTATACAATATAAACAATATTTTTCATACATAATTTTTTCATACAGATTTTTCGGTACATAAATACGTACTTCAATATGTATACTTCAACCTATTCTGTTCAAACCCTACCAATCAATAAACATATTTTACTAATACCATTATCAGTAAACGCATCAACGAATACAAGTTCATTTGACCTCCTAATTTTTTAAAAACAAAGCAGAATATCTCGTACTTGTGCACCAATATTTTCCGAAAGAGTACGTAAACACATTGCGCTGCAATACTCGTTATATTTTAAATACTCGTTATATTTTAAATACATATTACAGTTGTTCCACCTATTGGAAAAACCAGGTTAAAATACTAAAATATCGAAATTATAAACACTATACTTCGAATACTTTTTTTTTTTTTCCAATAGCCAGGCTCTTGACTCATCATCATTCGCCTTTGTCAGCGGCCAGAACGTGAACCATTTAGCCGTCCAAGGACGTTGCACTCATTTGTCACAGTTCATGCAATCATTTGTCACAGAGGGGGGCGGAATACACTGCGCCCACAACACCACAACACAAATATCCATGCTTTACGTGGGACTCGAACCCACAACGCGGCCGTCGAGTGATTGCTGCGGAAACGCTCGCCTTAACCACTCGACCACTACGTCGGAATACTTCGAATACTAAGAGCTCGATCTAAAATCCAATTATATACACTTGTAGGGCTTTCAAAAAGCTACAAATTCTTGCTCCTTGTTTATAGCTAACACTTTTAGTTATTCAGCTATTAACATTACAAACTTGAACAACGGAAAATTTTTAATCTTCTTCAATTTTACAAGACGATTACTTGAAAACTATAAGAGCTTTTAAAAAACAATTTAAAGATCTAGAAACTGAACTTCCTAGTACATATTTTTGTCGCCTACAATTTATATTTATCTTTTATAGTTTTGAAGATATCTCGAGTGAAAGTAAGCAAAATGAAAAATAAAACTTGCTCGGACAGATACTTTTTGAAGTTTTTTTTAAAGAAGAAAAAAAGCTCAAAATATTAAAATATTGAAATTATACTCGGGGGGGGGGGAGTAGTTCCCACAGGTGGGGGATTTGTTCGACTGGCCTCTAGAATTATTTGTTACTCACACTAAAAATTATGTTATTTGATAAGTTATTCACAATACTTATATGACCTTAAATGTTAAACAAATATATATTATCAGAAGGAATTTATGAAAGAATTTTCATATAGTGGCAAATGATGTGTACACATAATTTTTGACGGAACTTTTAAGCACTTTTTTTTCTTTTGCATACTTATTTCGTACAGTCATACGCATTTTTGGGAAAAACATGAAGTGACATCGCCAGAACCGGAAATGGAAATCTACAGTGAATTCCCTACTCACTCTAGAATTCGATGCTGAATCCATATCAGTCATCAACTAATGCTCTATCTATAGTCAATTCTAATAAATGGATATTTGAAGAGCATATTTTGAACTGAAAGTGAATAAGCACGTAAATGGAAATCATTTGTTAGCCCCCTATTCTCCCCCAGAATTGGGTACTGAATTCATAGCAGTCATCATTTAAGCTCTATCTATAGCCAATGTTGGTTCTTCTCCTTATAAACCACGAAGGCTGGATGATTTCAGCTTCTAAAACATTAAAATATGCGTTTTAATGGGAAAAATACTTTGAAACGTGCCACTTTAAGCAAATAAAAGACAACAATTTTCTAAATAATACATATATATATATTCGCAAAGTTATTTAAAAATTATAATAAATAAAAGTATGTTTAAATAATTCTGTAAATTAGATTTTAAACAAAGGAGGTTCGGCTTTTTAGCCTCAATGGACGCTACGTCACTGATACCTGGTACAGAATTTTATGTTGAATCCATATCAGATATCATATAAGCCATATCTATAACAAATATTGAGACATAAATGTTTCAAGAAAATGAAAAATTTTGAACCGAAAACGGAAAAACTAAAAGAATTGGAAGTACTTAGTAAACCCCCATTCATTCTCCTCCAGAATTGGATTCTAAATCCAAATCAGTTATCGTCTGAGCTCTATTTATAGCAAACTAACAGCGATTACCCGGCGTTGCTCGGGATTTACCATGCAAATTTAAATTCATATCTCAAACCTGCGATTTTCAAAAGTATCTAATACGTTCAATAAACTCCCACAAAACTCAGTGTTGAGTAAGCCTGTGAGAAATAAACCATGGTTGTCGTTGTTGAGACCCAGACTGTCCGACCTACCGGAAAGGTGTAAGGTAACCGTAAATAAACCATGGTGACTGTTTCCATTTAAATTCATATCTCAAACCTGCAATTTTCAAAAGTGTCAAATACGTTCAATAAACTCCCACAAAGGTCAGTGTTGAGTAAGCCTGTGAGAAATAAACCATGGTGATAGTTTCCATTTAAATTCATATCTCAAACCTGCGATTTTCAAAAGTGTCTAATACGTTCAATGAACTCCCACAGAACTCTAAGATTTAATTGACTTTCACGTTTTAAACCAACAATATCTAACCTTTTTCGTTGTGAATCATGGAGTTAGAGAGTACAACTCTTAGGAAAAGTGTCGTTTTTCACTAATATCTTGAGAACCACTGGTTGTAGAAACTCGAAACATGGCCTATGTTTTTTTGTGGGGTGATTTCAAGACTACCAAGACAAGTTTCATGAAATTCGGTTTAGCCGTTCTCCAGTTATGGTGGATTATACATACATACACACTTTTCTTCGTTATATATATAGATTCTGAAAAATGTATGTTTCAAGAATTTTTTTTTCCCAAAAACAAAATAGTATGGCAAAATTTTCGTGAGCAACAAATATATATGTTTAAGAAAAACTTTAAATTCACGGTTATAGGGAGATTTTTAGAACTGTAGTTCAAATTCCCGAAGGAATAAAATTGAATGCGATAAAATGATGTCATTAATTTTAATGCCACTAGCTCCAAAATGTGCTTTTAAAAGGCTGATTTTTCATCGCGTTCTATCTAAAAACACTCAACTGGAATAATTGCTATACCTATATATAACATTGAATCGATAAAAAAGTAATTATTTTCTAGTATCAGAAGACCTCTCCCTTCCCTGTAGGATGCTATTTGCACGGCGAGAAATCGTAATGTGTTTATTGATTTTTGAATGATATATCTCATTTGACACGACATATGACATGATGCCGAAGAAAAAGAACATAGGTATAAATTATTTATACATACGGCAAAAGTTAGAAACAGATGTTATGAAAGTTATGGACTATGCGCACCGATTTTTTTATGTAATGATTAAAAATATATCTGGATTTTGCACCGTGACCTGTAAATTACATCTTTCTTCTATATTATATTATGCAATACAAAAATAGTTTTAGATTATGCATTATATTATTCATCTTAAATTGCATCATTTTTAAGTGTTGTATTGTGCACTATAAAATACCTTTAAACTATGAATTATATTTATGAATTTCATATTACTTTCCTTATATACATATAATGTATAAGGAAAGTATTGTGACGGGGTGAAAATTCGAATTCGAGTTTCCAACGGGAAAGCACGTTTCAAGCATGCTTGAACTCGAATCAAACGTTTTTGAGATGATATCTGTGTGTGTTTGTGTGTGTGTATCAGTGAGACTGTGGAGATGATATCTCACGAACAAATGGAGCGATTCGAACGAAATTTGGTACAAAATTACAAAGCTGGAAGCCTATTGTTTTTAAGCGTAATCGAATGTTTGGAATCCCCCCTCCCATCCTAAATTTTCGAGTGAAATTTTGAAAAAATCATCAAAAAATCAAAACATTTAATAAAGTTACGTAAATAGCACTTTCTTATTTATTATTTCATTAAAAAATGATTGACACAAACTTTAGAACGCTAGCATGAACCGTTCTCAAGGTTTTGCACATTTCTCAAATACATGTATCAAAAAATCACATAAAATAAAAAAAAATATTAACTATTATGAAATATGTTCACTTCTCATTGTAATATCATGCGATGAATTTGGTGACATCATTCTCGTGGATCTAGCTCGTTCTATTCATGAGAAATAATACTTTTGTATTTGGACGCCAATAGTCATTTCTTTGCCATAAAACTAACTTATTTTTCCGTCCATAACGTTTGGCGTGATTTTGGCGATGAATTTGGCGGAATATCACCAACTTGACGACTTTTTCAAACGTTGCCAAATTAACGAAATTGTCGCCAAATTGATAAAATTGACGCTAAATCAATGAAAATGACGACTAATTGAGAAAGTTCAGTATCTTGGAAAGAACACAAGAATAGACTGTAAGAATAACCCATTTATCCGTCCGTCCGTAACGCTTGGCGAGAAATTCAGCAGGACATCGCCAACTTAGCGACTATTTTAAATATTGCCAAAATAACAAAAATGTCGTCAAATTGATAAAAATAACCGCATATTGGAAGTAATGCTTCGCAAATTGTGATTTCCGTCATATGACGGGCATACCTTCTAATATATAAGAAATGCTCTTCTCTGCGTTTGTCCGTAACATTTGGTGATGCATTTGACGAACGTAGCGAATACTTTAGTAAAGTATATTGCCAAATTCGCGATATTTCGCCCCAGATTGACAAAAATATCGTCAAAATTGAAAAAGTGACTCTAAATTAATGAAAATGACGCGTAATAGATGAATTAATTATTAAAATATTATATGGACTATATCGCTTATTGATGATGCTATCAATATTGATAATTGTGTATTTAGAGTTGCGCGAAATATAAGTTATTCGGGTATTTTGAAATAGTTGTACACGTTGCCATCCGGAAAAGCGCCAAATGTACAATTCAACGATAAACCCACAGTTCCGTTGATCTTATACATTATTTTTTGACTGTATAATTAGTAAATTCATTGCTTTATATAAGGTAAGTCATGTGCTGCCCACATCAGATTTTTTTTATTTCTAGAAAGAACAATTATATTTTTAATGTCAATTTGTTCAAAGTACTTATACGAAGCAGAATTTTTCCCAGTGTTGAATTTGAAAAACAATTGTGATTGTTTAACAGGAAAGTGTCCAGACGTCAAAAATTTTAAGAATTGAGTTAAGGGCCTTGTTAAATACAGCTCTTCAAGCTGACTCTAAAAGAAAAGGTAAGTCTTTGCAATAATTGCAACTTATTTCGCAAATTTTGCATTATTAATCCATCGGGAACATTAAAATAGATAAAGCCTGCTTGAAAGTTTTTGAGAAAGTTTTTAATTCAAAGCTATTTGATAGAAAAAAGTATGACTTCTTGGAATTGGCATAATGGAAATGTTTTCCGCATTTGAAAAGCCTGAGACTACTTAAATCTACTACAAACTTAAAAGGGTATTGTTGTGTGGTTTTTATCACCTGCTCGGACGTGCGGCTATTTTATAATAACCAAGAAATAAAACTATTCGTTAAAAGAGGACAGATTTAAATTAATTATTCATTAATTGAATAAAAACATACAAATCAGAGGAACTATACAATAGGCAGAATTGAACATAATTTCAATTATTCTGTGAGTTTTAAAGTAATTAAATAAATTCTTCAAATTCATTCAAATCCTAACTCTCCTATCCTACTCTTTTGTATTTTAAAATTAGTACTCAAAATTTTGAGTACTTTAACACATTAAGCGCGGCGTCACTCCATCGGGACTGAGAGTGAACTTTCCTTTTAGGCGGCGTCAGTTCGTGGGGACTGACGCTTTCTTCTTTGTATACTCTATTCTGCTTATACTCTGTTTATACTCTATTCTGTTTATACTCTATTCTGTTATACTCTATTCTGTTATCTTCTGTTTATACTCTATGACTGAACGCCTCGACGAGCGATCGCCGCTGTGTGCCGCCTGAACGGTAGGCAGAGCAAGAACATCTCCGCGCTCAACGTGTTAACTACCGATTAACACTTAGTCAAGTGGCCGTATAATATGGGACTCATCACATTTCGTGTGTGTGTGTGAGAGATACAGATAGAGAGAGAGAGATAGAGATAGAGAGATAGAGAGAGAGAGAGAGATAGAGAGAGAGATAGAGAGATAGAGATAAATAGATAGATAGAGAGAGAGAGATTCCGTGGATCTAGCTCGTTCCATTCACGAAAGAAGATACTTTGGGTAAAAGTCTTGTACTTTGGACAGCGGTAGTCATTTATCTACTATAAGAATAACTTATTTCTCCGTCCATAACGCTTGGCGAAATTTTGGCGACGAATTTGGCGTAATATCTCCAACTTGCCAACTTTTTATAATGTTGCCACACTAAAGAAAATGTCGTCAAATTGGTAAAATTGTGTTTCATTCAATAAAAATGACTCTAAATCAATAAAATGACGATTAATTGATGAAAATTCAATCGCTTGGTAAGAATATAAACATCTACTATAAGAATAACTTATTTTTTCGCCCGTAGCACTTGGCGAAACTTTGGCGACGAATTTGCCGGAATGTCGCCAACTTTGTGACTTTTTAAATGTAGTCAAATTGATGAAAATGTCGCCAAGTCATAAAAATGTCGGCAAATTAATAAAAATGACGACTAATTGAATCTAGAAAAGAACATAAGAATCGACTATAAGAATAATCCACTTCTCCGTCCGTCCGTAACGCTTGGCGAAAAAAAAAGGGTGGCGGGATGATGACTTTTTAAATGTTGCCAAAGTGATGAAAATATCGCCAAATTCATAAAATTGACGCAAAATAGAAGAAAATGTTTTGAAAATTTTGAATTTCTTCATATCACGGACATACCTTTATGCTCTTCTCTAAGTTAGTCTGTAATACTTGGCAATACATTTGGTAACTTGGTGAATAACCCCAGATTGATGAAAATATCGTCAAAATTGCAAAAATGCCGCCAAGTTAATGAAAATGGCGCCTAATTGATGAATTATCTATTAAAATATTTTAATTTATTTACTAGACTGCTTATTCAGGATAGTATCAATATTGATAAGTTTTAATTTAGAATTGCGTGAAATATAAGTTAATTGGGTACTTTAAAATAGTTTTACATATTGTTATCCGGAAAATCGCCAAATGTACAATTCAACGTTAAAAACACAGTACCGTGGATCTGATACATTATTTTGACTATAAAAGGAGTAAATTCATTGTGTTATATAAGGAAAGTCATGTGATGCTCACATCAGATTTTTTTTTATCATATGTATGTATTGTATGGTATACTTTCTATATATGTATTGCATAATGCATAAGTAATGCATATGTATAGCGTAATGCACTTTGAACTATTTTTTTAGTTCAGACTATGTAGTATATTATGCATTTTAAATGGTATCATATATATGTATTGCACTGTGCCCTGCAAAATGGTTTTGGACTACTATACATTTATTAATTTAAAATTTCATCATTTTTATATATTGTAAGGTGTATTATAAAATATATATTTAAACTATGCATCATACATCTGCACTAAAAACTATATCGTGCCTATGTATTACACGATAGACTATGCATTATGTTTATGTATTATAAATGCTATCATATTCATACATTGGACGGCGTACTATAAATATATATTTAGACTACGTATGATATACCTGCACTATAAATTATACCATATGTATATATTGCACATATGTTCACTATAAAATATATTGTGATTATACACGATATTTGAGCATTATGAAATGAATCATATTAATGTATTGCATAATTTTCTATTAAGAGTATATGTAGACTATGTATCATACGTATGCATTGAAAGGTGCACTATAAAATATATTTAGTGTGCATCACATTTATGCAATGCATAGGTGCACTATAATAATGTACTTAAGCAATGAGTCATATTTATGTATTGTAAAATATATTATATTTGTACATTATAAAATATAGTAAATTTATGAATTTTAAATTATATCATATGTTTTTTATGATCAGTAAAATCATTTTATTACTTAACAAGAAAATATTTACATAAGCGTTCTAGAATATTTTTTACAAACAATTACCTCAGCTTAGATAGATTCAAAACTTCACACATCTTGTTAAGTGTAAAAAATTCTTTAGTAAACTTAGTTGTGATGGTTAAATAGCCCGTAGAGGAAATACTGAAGACGTGTGCCTCGCATTGTTATGCAAAACCAAGGATTTAAAAGAACGTTTGAATGGTTTCAGAGAAAGGTGTCAAATATTTCTTATCGAATAAGTTTCATAAATTTTAATTCCCTCGCTAAGTGTTGTTTTCATATCAAAAACATTTTCCGGCCAAATTGAGGTGTTATTACGACGAAATATTTTTAGCGTGCTTTCCTGATTTTCGGTCAGTTTGTCGCCAAATCCATGCAAACCAGTTCTCTCTAAACTGATACACCAAGACACAAAAACGCACTACTCGTGAGCAATATGTGCAAACGGGATTTTCACGACCCTGCAATATCTCGGAAACTATTAAACCGACTGAATCCAAAATTTGTACAAAAGTAGTCGGTTATAAGTTTAACTGTAGTCGGTTATAAGTTAAACTGATACACCAAGACACAAAAACGCACTACTCGTGAGCAATATGTGCAAACGGGATTTTCACGACCCTGCAATATCTCGGAAACTATTAAACCGACTGAATCCAAAATTTGTACAAAAGTAGTCGGTTATAAGTTTAACTGTAGTCGGTTATAAGTTTAACTGTAGTCGGTTATAAGTTAAATTGATACACCAAGACACAAAAACGCACTAGTCGTGAGCAATATGTGCAAACGGGATTTTCACGACCCTGCAATATCTCGGAAACTATTAAACCGACTGAATCCAAAATTTGTGCAAAAGTAGTCGGTTATAAGTTTAACTGTAGTCGGTTATAAGTTAAACTGATACACCAAGACACAAAAACGCACTACTCGTGAGCAATATGTGCAAACGGGATTTTCACGACCCTGCAATATCTCGGAAACTATTAAACCGACTGAATCCAAAATTTGTACAAAAGTAGTCGGTTATAAGTTTAACTGTAGTCGGTTATAAGTTTAACTGTAGTCGGTTATAAGTTAAACTGATACACCAAGACACAAAAACGCACTAGTCGTGAGCAATATGTGCAAACGAGATTTTCACGACCCTGCAATATCTCGGAAACTATTAAACTGACTGAATCCAAAATTTGTACAAAAGTAGTCGGTTATAAGTTTAACTGTAGTCGGTTATAAGTTAAACTGATACACCAAGACACAAAAACGCACTAGTCGCGAGCAATATGTGCAAACGAGATTTTCACGACCCTGCAATATCTCGGAAACTATTAAACCGACTGAATCCAAAATTTGTACAAAAGTAGTCGGCTATAAGTTTGTAAAACCAATGTCGGGATTTCAAATTATTTATGTTGAATGTTGACAGTGCTTGCCTATTTTGCTCAAAAGAAATAAAATGTTGCACATATGTACATGGATGTGAAAACAGCATTTTTAAAATGTTTGGAAATAATTTTAAGAACACTTAATATTGTTAAAATTAAGCCTGAAAAATATTGAATGTGTTAAAGACTGATAAATTCATATGACCACAGGCGTTCTAATAAGAACACTGATTTAGAACAAAGAACCATATTTTTGGGAGTCGAAATAGGCGTTAGATAGGTATATAAATTTATGATACCAGCTGTAAATGAAGTGCCTCCAGATGCTACAATAATAATTCAACTCAGATGTCACGTGACAAGAGGCTGGTCAACTAAGGAATCCAGAGGGGGGGGGCTTTTGCGTGCTAACCAATCAAATAGTGTGAGAAGTAGTAAGGGTGATAAACTATCTTCAGCCTAAAAGAAAGCGGTGGTTTATAGTCGTTTATTCTTCCCTGCCTTGTGCCGATGAACATGAGCGAAGGCCTCAAGAAGCTACGATAGAAGGTCTTTAGCATTCGAAAGAGATGGTAACTACGCTGAATGAGTTTAATGATTGTGAATGTGATCCATAAGAAAGGGACAAAACCAATATTGTCTTAAAAAGCGACATATTCAAGCCGAAACAACGACTCACGTTTAGAATCTATATTAATTAAAATGCATTGCAGTTTGTGATATATATTTTATTGATTACAATGAGAAAACTTAAGATGTATGGTGATAAGAGGGTAATGAAATTTATTTAGGGTCATCATATTGTCGGCTCCCAAATTTTAAAGTTAACAAGTGCTGTAAATTGGTATTTTCGAAATTTTATCATTTTTTTTAATCAATAATGATTTAAAATGTTTGAAAATGAATAATATTTTATGAAGAATAATTCTCTTTAAGATTTAAACTATAACGTTTTGCCTTTCTGCAATTTTTAGGTAGCAGTTGTAAACATCTAGAAATTTAGAAGATGGGTTTGTTTTTCTTAACCGCAACGCATCTATAACTTTGTAGTTAAATATAGGAAATTTAAGGAAACCAAAAGAAACATATTTAAGCAGCACAAATAAAATAATAATGCAGGGTGCAGCTGTAGCTGTTTTGAGGATACGCTGTCAGTTCTAGAAACCAACACATCCGAAGTCAAAGGGACCCAATTTTGCTGCATTATTATTTTATTTGCGCTTAAAAACTTTGTTCTTAGATGTCTCATCCTTTGAATAAAGTGTAATTTAGCTATTCATAAGAAATTTAATTTAATTTATGATATTACTACATTTTGAATGTCCCGAACTACTCTTTACTATTTTTACAAATAATATCTCCATATTATATAATGTGAGGAAAGTAAATATTGATTAAGGTAAGGTTAATGAAATATACCAATCAATTAGAATAAGCATTTTTGTCGTAGGTATCTTTTTACGTAATAAATTAATTCTTCTATATTAGACGCATTATAGGTAAAATGCACAGAGCTCTGTTGCTAAGCGTATAATTTCGGCAAATATAACGCCTCTTTGCCTGATAATGCGTAGGTAAATACCACTGGAGAATCTAAGAGCTTAAGGGGGAATGGAACGAATGGAGCTTTACTGACTTTTATTAGTCCCAAAGCTAATTATCTGTCTGATAACTCAGAGTAAAAAATAAAGATAATATAACGCTGTGGTGTTCAAAGAAAACTGTGATTTCAAGTAGAAGCTGTGTATACTAGAAACTCCATAATAAGGAAAACTTGAGCGACGTAGTATTTAGGCTCAAATAGAATAATAATGTAACATACAGCTGTTTTGAGGACACGCTTGATTTCTTTCGTCAGTGCTAGGCAGACCAACAAATACGAAAGCAAGCGGATGAAATAGGCACATTTTATCTTTTTGGCTTGTGGATGGAACGAGAAAAGGCCCGCAATTGTTCGAAAAATGTTGCATCCGAAAATTGTAAAAACGCTATAAAAATGTACTTGTGTTAAGAATGTTACGGAAATCAATCTATAATAATAATTGAATATGCCTGTTTATCTGTTTGTTCGTCTGCAGGTTGCTTAGCGAAAAATCTAAGTGAACTACATCTAAGTGAACTACATCTAAGAAATTTGGTACAGTAAGTCTCAAGGCATGTTGCGGCGATTTTTAAAAGAAAATGAAGTAGTTTCTTAGTTACTTTTTGCTGAAGCACAAATTTGATCGATGTTCACACAAATTGTGTGATCCCTTAGTGATCGAAAATGTTATCACAGAGTTTCCATCTTAACATATTTAGAAAGGTCAAAGCATGCTCTTTTTCAACGAACTTTGAACCGAATCTGTAGCACAATTCCTTCATATTTACAAAATTATTTGAAAATGAGTCTAAATACGCGCATTTTAGGATACTTCATTTTTGTTTTCGGGCATCGGCGAATTCAAGATTCGCACGATTCTAATTTATGACGTGAATTTGGAGTGACACATGTGCATTTTCATAATTATTGTTAGTTACTCTATTTCTGAATTTTCTACGAATTTTCATGTTGAAGCTATTTTTAATTTGAAAGCTAATGAGAAAGACGCGCTTCTACATCACAACTGGGGTTATGTCCGTTGGCAATGGAGAGCAGTGACTAATTTATCTAGGCGTTGGTACAATTGGCATGGTTGCGCATGGGAGAAAACAGAGCGGAGGAATCATTTTTATTCCAAATAGGCGCTTTGGAAACTGAGAGTTGTTATCTGTATTATTTACGTAGTGGACACTAAATTATAACCAAATGACGCTGGGAAAGTCATTCTAGTATTTTATATGTGATTTGCTTTATTTAAAAGCGGCATCATATATGACACTAGAATACAGCATTTTCGATATATTTCCCATTTTTTAAGATCTAATCTAGAAAAAATAAATAATATTAAATGTACTCCTTATTTATCATATGTGTGAATGATTTGTAAGTACGACTAATCATATATATATATGGAAACTGATTAATCATATACGACTGATTAATCATATATATATTGTTTTATAGTCATAAAATTTTGTCGAGATATTAGAAATTTTAATTTACCGCAGGGATGCGATACTTCTCGAAATAATAAAGCAAACAATAAAGCATTTTGTGAAATATGGTCTTTCTTGAATAAGAATATGGAAATAATATGGTTTGTTTAAAAATAGCAAAAGAATATGGATTTTGAGCGAAGTCAAATTATAAGACAGATTATATTTGTTTTGTTATATTCTACTAGTATTGAAATTTATTTTGGAATGAAAATTTATTTTGAATGTTTTATTGGAAACATGAGATTTTTTTCATCGTAGTAGGAAAACAACATCTGAAAAGAGGATAAAACAAATATTGTTTTAATGCCTTATATAATTAAAGCAAGATTGTATCATCGTTTGAATTTCTAAGTTATGATTAATTGCTTAATCTTGTTCCTCCATAACAATGGAAGAATTCCAGAAATACTAAATCATCGCGTGATTTGCAGTTATTTATTTCACTCTCTTTTTTCATTTGAAGTGAATGCATATGATTCAAATACTTTTCCCCATTACGAATAGAAAAATAATTAAGGCTATTCGTATTTGAATAAAAACTTTTTATTATTTTTCGTTCGCTCAGCTTATTCTGTTAATTTTGCGTATCTAAGAATATTTTGATTTAAAATTAACTATGCACAAATCTATTGCTCTGTAATTCTTATTTTTAAATATACCAGTACAGAAAATAGGACGCTTTTCAGAAATTTTTTGAGCAGAATGTATAATATGAGGGCTCTAAATTTTTGCGGTCCTGTACCGAGAAGATCTCTGACATAGAAAATTATTAGTTCCAGTTAGATGCCGAGGTTAGCATCAACAGTGAAAGTTATTAGTTCCAGTCAGATGTCGAGTGAACCTCTACATTGACAGATATTAGTTCAAGTCAGATGTTGTCGTGAATCCCGATATTGAAAGATATTAATTCCAGTCAGATGTCGGATGAACCTCGACATTGAAAGTTATTAGTTTCAGTCAGATGCTGGGTGAAACCCGACACTGACAGTTATTAGTTCTAATCAGATGTCGGGTGAGTCCAACATCGAAAGTTATTAGATCCAATCAGGTATCGGGTGATACTCGACAATGAAAGTTATTAATTCCAGTCAGATGTCGAGTAAGCCCCGATATTGAAAACTAACCATTTCACCCGCGCTTTGTGAGTTCTCAATGATAAGTGGTCACTAATATGTGACACCTACATCTTTAATAAATGCTCGGAATATCCAAAAACCGTTACAACTTTAAGTATAAAAATGGAATGGCGGACATTTTTGAGAGGCAAAGTGGTGTAAGTTTTTTAAGAATCATTTTGCATCATGATTCCTAATTTGAAATTTCGATTCTTTTCGTTAAACTGGAAGCTGAGATGGATCGAGTGAGACTAAACTGGGATTCTGGATTGAGTGGAAGTGCTGGATCATTTTGAAAAGTGGTTTTGCATTTTTTATATATTCTTTTGCGTTGTTACACCCAATTCAAATGTTTGAAATATTAGAGGGAAGGGTGGTAATATGGACCCTGCAGGTATTATGGATTCCCTCAGTTCCTCAGCCGTTACGAGGCTCACTCTAGTAAATGAACGCTAATCACTCCCCCTGAGATAAGAGATCGCCATTGCCGTACATTATTGAGGGAGCATTTGTGTTGTCAGCGTTGGTAATTTCATCCTATTCGCGAATGTTTAGGTACAAAACAAGGTAAGTGAAGTACAAGTTTTATGGGTATTTATGTTGCACAATGCGCAGATTTTGATATCATACCTTGAACTACACTAGTTAGACGATAATATGTCGAAACCAGACTTCAACTTTTTGGTAGGTTTGGGAGTAGTGATGTGATATTTTCAACATGGTGTTGCTGGTAATATGGATCCCCAGATTACGTGCAAGAATCTAACAGTGATTCTGATCAGTCATTCCATTCTGACCATTCTGGCGACTCACCGCTCGATCTCCAACTGGGGGGAGGACGAACCTGCTGTGTAAAATACCAATTGTCCCTTCTGTGACACAGCTTTTACTGATGACTGCCATGGAGGACTATGGGTCATGTGTGCGATGTGTGAATTATGAGCACACAGTGAATGTGCTGGAGCCGAGAAAGACATTTATATTTGCGACTTTTGTAAATAATTTATGTTTGTTCAACAATAAAGTTCATTTTTGACGAATAAACTGCGACTATTTCATGGGGTCCATAATACCCGCACTTTAAAAAAGCAGGTGATTTTACTTTTTTTGGTAATCGCATTATGGAGGTTACTGTAAATATTCTAAAAATTATTCCTCCTATGTGGCCATAGCTGATTAGAATATGCGACCAACCATTCTCAAAACGAGTGAAATTAGCTTAAAATGTAGTCGCACTTTACAAAACACAGAGTGGGGGTCCATATTACCACCTTTTCGTCTATATATTTCCTTTGATCTGGAAGTTGAGGCGGATAGATATTCTAGCTAGAGTTGGATGTTGGATGTTGGAAACCCAGACCACACGACAGACCCGAAGGTTTACTGTAGCTAAGTGTGTGACCGGGAACTTTATTTTTGATTCAAGTAATTACAACACATATAAAAAATGAATCATAACACAATAAGTTACAAGACAAGCAAAGACACAAAAAACACAAAAGCATAAAAGAACACATAAGAAAAACAACAGGTTTAAGCAAAAAGTAACTGTGAAAATTTTAAAGTACAAAGCAATAAGGCTGCACAGGTTTACCAAAGAGACCCTGGAGGGATATTTAAAAAACTTTAAATTTACTTAAAAAAAAAAATAAATAAAAATAAAATAAATGAATAAATGGAATTAAAACAACCAGGGGAAGTTACAAAAGGGGGGGACAAAGAGAGACCAGGGCAAAGAACAGAGGCGAATATACAAAAGGAGGGGACGAAAGAGAGAGCAGGGCGCATAAAAGAGCAAAAAAAGAGTTACATATTGCCAGCCAGGACAATAATGCTGGACAAAAATAATATAGACATTGAAGGATATTTAAGTAACAGAAATATCAATTATCTGTTAATGATACAAAAGTAAAACCTTTGTGTTTGTGGACTATCTGTATAATCCATAATTTACAATATTTATAGATGTGTACAATATTTACAGATGTATAATTTGGAAGTAATATATGAGATTATAAATATTTACAGAATTAAAGTATAAATTAACAGAAATGTATATAAATGGGGTGATTATAATTTTGTTGTTATATTACAGACAGATATGAGTGATTATGACATTGTAGATGTATATACAGACAGAGACACAATTTTGTATTGAGAATATATGTACAAAGGTATCACTTCAAAGTGTAAACATTTTACATTTCCATATATAAGTCGCTTATTCACATTGTTTGGCAGGTTTGTATAACAAGAACAAGACTATACCGTTTACAGGTGGATTCTAGCTAGAGTGGAAGTGTTCGATAATTAATCAAAGTGGTTTAAATTTTTTAATTATTCCACCGTATAGTTATCCCTAATTCGATTTTTTTAAATTTTTAGATTTTTCCCATTTTTAAGTTGAGATAAATCGAATGACATCAAAACCAAAATTCTAGCTATAGTGGAAGCGTTCAATAATTCTGATACATCATCCTTTCATTTACGTAATTCAGTGCATATTATATAAATTTATTAGTTTCAGCAGATATCAGGTGAGTCCTCACATTGAAAATGATTAGTCCCAGTCAGATATTATGTGATCTCCAAGATAGAAAATTATTAGTTTCAGCCACTTGTCGGCTGAGCCTCGACATCACTTTTTTATTCGAATTATTTCTTTATTCTACTGCAAACGCTATCTATGGATGAAACAGTGTATTTACCAATCTTCGGCCTTCAAAATGACGTCCACAAAGAGGAAAAGATTATGATAAAAATAGCTATGTTTTAGTTGATTTTGAAAGGGATAGACGTATAAGTGATACTGAAATGGATGATTTGGAATATGATAAAATGTGCATAATTGATAATAAAACAAATGTGATGTGTGCAGCATATGGCATTTCTTACAGACTTAAATTCATTTCCGGTTTCATAACCCATTAAATTGAGTTCAGTTGTCCAAAATGACACGGATACTTAAAATTTTCTTAAGGGAGTATAGGGCTTTTAAAAGTGCCATAAACAGAGTAAATTTCCTTTTTTCACGTTTTATTTTGTACCTCTTGTATTAAACATTCATAATACCTAAAAATTTTATGGCTAGTAAGTGAATACCTGTAGAATATGTGATAATTTTTTTAATAAGGTGAATCTTCTAATAATATTTTTAAAAATGGTATAATTTGCATGTATTTATTAAAATGTTACTTTTATATAGGTTGCTTGTACGCATGATTGCAACAAAACTATTGCTTCCAGAAATAAAAATATTGCTGACTATGATGCAAAAGTATCCATTCAAGAAGACGTAGATCAAAATCAAAACATTTGCATAATTAAAGTTAAAAAAAAATAATTATTTTAAATTAAAAATGCAATTAAATTTTAAATTTAATTTAAAAACATTTAAATTATGCAAATGTTTTGATTTTGATCTAAGACTTCTTGAACGGATACTTTTGCATCATAGTCAGCAATATTTTTGTTTCTAGAAGCAATAATTTTGTTGCAATCATGCGCGCAAGCAACCTATATAAAAATAAAATTTTAATAAATACATGCAAATTATACTATTTTTGAAAATATTATTATAAGATTGCCCTTATTAAAAAAAATATCACATATTCTACAGGTATTCATTTATTAACTATAAAATTTTTAGGTATTATCAATGTATAATACAAGAGGTATAAAATAAAACGTGAAATACGGAAATTTACTCTGTTTATTGCACTTTTAAAGGTCTTATGCCCCCTTAGATACTTCCACTAGGGATGAAATAACAATTTCGGAATTCTACATTTGATTTTGAAATCCCTAAAATAGAAATATATCTGTAGGAAATAACAGTGTTTAAGAAAGAGCCAGTTCCACCGAGACAATTTCCAGGTCCCTATACAGCACATATGAGAATGAGAACCAACATTACTATTTCCTATTTTGCAAGTTATTGACCTTTTCTCATAAATTGTATATGCGGACCAGACCCTTAAGCTTCCCGGGCCCCTACGCAATGCAGCCTTTTTGCCCCGCCCCTGTCGGCGGCTCTGAAAACAGACCACAAAGTTTTTATCAGATTTATAATATTTATAAGAATTTATGGTAGATATATAGCAAACTCTTTAAGAAAACATCTCCCTTTGGAAACTTTTTCAATTGGATCGATGAGAAGTGCCTCGTCATAAATCAGTTATATAAATCCCAACGGAACACACACACAAAAAAAAATTCATGAGACACAATGCAGCGGATTTCTTCAGAAAAAATCGATTTAATCTTGGGAATTGGGACATACGCGTAAAGGTATCAATCATAGAAGAAATGTGATGTCGAAGATAAAATATTACAGAACGCATCTATATCTTTCTATCACGAATCTCAACTACATTCAGAAAATGTTATTTGCTCAGTTGAGGATTTCCACCTGAAGAGCTTAGGGCAGTATATTTCAGTTAAATATTTCCTATCGAAATTCAGTCAGAATTCCGTAGCTAAGTTAGATCGGCCTTATAAAATTGAATATCATTCAATATTTTTGAAATATAAATTCTTGAAATATATTTCTTACTAGCTATTTAACCCGCGCTTCGTGTGTTGCTAGGCGGCTATTCGTCACTAAATGTGACACCCACACACTTAATCAAAGTTGTTAATAACCAGTTTTAATAGTTGGCGACGCAAATAAATAAAATTTTGTATTTATTGTTTTTGAGAGGCAAAGTGGTGTATGATTTCTGAAAATATTTTTGTATCGTCAACCCATATTCAATTTTCGAGTTTCCATTGATCTGGAAGTTGAGACGGATCGAATGATACCCAAAACTAAGATTCTGGCTCGAGTGGAAGTGCTCGATTCTTTTGAAAAGTGGAATTGAATTTTTTAATTATTCTTTTGCATTGTTATCTCTAACTCAAATTTTCGAAATATAAGATTATTCCGTTGACCTGGAAGATGAGACGGATCGAATGATACCAAAATCAAGATTCTAGCTAGAGTGGAAATGCTCAACAATCAAAGTAGTTTCGAAATTTTTTATTTTTCTTTTACACCGTCACCTTTAATTTAAACTTTTTACATTTTAAATACTTCCCTTGGCCTCGAAGCTGAGGTGAATCGAATGACACTAAAACCAAAATTCTAGCTACAGTAAAAGTGCTCGGTAATTTTGATATATAACTCCTTACTCTACTTACTCAGTCACTTCAGTGCATATTGTACAGATAATAATATATCCTTTTTGCGTGTATTTTGTGATATGCATTTTTACATAAATTTCTGTCCACGATTTTGGAGATAATTGAGGATGTTGCTCATATGTCTTCCAAAACCATTTTTGTTTCATAATCGTTTTATTATAGGGCAGTTATGATCGTAGATTTATTCTTTTAAAATTCTTGTTTGGCAACAATTCTCTTATATTCTATTATTATTAACAAACGCGTTCTTCCCTTTGCTGGTGCGTTTATTCTATCTCTTAATCCACGAGAAGTATGCTGTGTTTTGCTTCTGAAACCGGTTAATATTTTTAAGCAAGTTTTATTGCTGTTATGAATGAACTATTTTTTTTTTTATGATTATTGCAGATTACTTTAGACAGCAGTTTGAAAATGTCTTTACACAGGGTTTCTAAAAAGTCCTTAAGAGCCCCAATAACTTTGTAGGTAAAAGTCCACGAGTATACACGTTAGGTCTATGCATAGTAAAGTGATCTTTTCCCATCGAATAAAAGTGATTGCTGTGCTCCTAGTGGGGAATTTGAAAAGTTACAACAAAACGAGATAGACAGAAAAATCAATAACAAAATTTTAGAACATTGTTTAATTAGTAGGAATTGACACCAAGAGCGAACAAAACGCATATACAGAAGGCAATAAATCCCAATCATACTTAATAGACTGCTAGGTGCAAAGCCACGCCACAATATGTTAAATGTTGCCAAACGATTCATGAGCATATGTAAATAATACCAGGGGCGTAGCACCCATCTGTGAGATATAAGGGAGCACGTGCTGAATGAGATATGCGAATTGACATAGTTTTTAAATTTTGCTGCGGGCCAGATAAAACGGCCGCCATTTTTGTTGTATAGTGATCTTTTTCTGACAACATCTTAATAAATGATCATACTCTCTAAGACATTCAATAGAATGTGATCTCAAGGATCTGAGAGAAGGGCACGTGTGTATATCTCTTTATAGCTGACATTTAAGAGAGAGGTATTTGGAGCGCTTTTAAATGATGCGTGACTGCACAAAGTACTCTCCAAATATTTGAAAAACAATGGAATATCTGGGAACTGCTATTTATATGATCCTGAACAATCATTTACTCGATTTCTTATGTAAAATTACTATGAAAAAGTTTACATTGCTTTGTAAGAAGTCCCATCTCTAATATTGTTTAAAAAGTGCTAAAACCAGTGAATTATTCGAAAGCGGCTCGTTTTAGCAGCTTGAAAATTGTTTCATTTGCTTCCTCGCAAAAAAGGCACATATAAAATGACTACTCTCGTGAGCAACTTAAATTTTTGTTTAAATTTGAATTCAAAAGTTTAAAAATAGCCACCATTTTGGCAGCATAGCCAGTTTTTTCACTGAGGAGAACCTTAGAAGTTTTCAGCATCCCCTAAGGTATAAAAATTTTGATCTCGTAGGATTGGGGGTGGAGGAAGGGGGGGGGGGTGCACGTGGAGAACACCCTGGTTCTCGAACAACTAGTCACGACTTCTGATGGCACGTTAATCGTCCAATCAGTGACATAGGATAGGTGTTTATTTCTTCCACCACGGAACACCACTATGTGGGGTCCTAGAGCTGTAGAGAAAATTGTAGAATAAATAGTTAGGAATTTGTGTGAACTTTTATCCCAGACATAGACCTGATCAGGGCCAACGGCCGTACCGTGCTGAAAACACCGGTTCTCGTTAGATCACCGAAGTCAAGCAGCATCGGGCGCGGTTAGTACTTGGGTGGGTGACCACTTGGGAACACCGCGTCCTGTTGGCACATTTCGGGCGCGGTAGCCCGGTGGTTTGCGCGCTGGATTTGCACGCTGTCACAACTGCCGCCGGATTCATGCGGAGTACGATCACGTTAAACATGTGGGTCCGTAAGCCCTTCCGAGAGGTTGGTGGTTGGGGAAGGAGGGTACGGTCCCTGTGGATGCCTCCTCCACTGGGTTCCGGTCTAAATTGGGTGGCACTTCCCGGCCGTCCAAACAGTTACCTTACACCTTTCTGGTAGGTCGGACGGTCTGAGTCTCAACAATAACAACATAGACCTGCTCATGCCCTCGGGTGAGTCGGGCAGCCTGGGCTTTCCACATAGACCTAACGTCCGTTCTGGTAGGTCGGACGGTCTGGGTCTCAACAAAAACAACATATACCTAACGTGTCACTCATGAATCTTTCTTTACAAAGTTTTTGGGGGTGCTTAATGACTTTTCTAAGAATCCTGTATGTTATATTTCATTCTTCTATTGAAATCTTTAGAATATTTCGAAAATATATATGTAACAATTTAAGATTTATTACCTCACAGTAACACCTTCATTTCCTTAATTTCTTGTTATTTAATTATGATTATAGAGAGATAGTTAATAGCAGCTGTGGCATGGGGTGTGTGGCGGGCGTAACTGCAATTTTATAGCGGCGCCACCACTTTTTGTAATAGACAATTTGTCCTATTTTTAAAGTTGCTTGTTTTAAAACTTCACTTTAATACAAACACAGCATTCTGGTCAAGGATTTTACTAAGCCCTCGGTATTTTTTGGACATCTTTCATCCCTGTTTGTAAAGTACCTTCCAAAAGTCACGCCGGTGTGGTCGACATCACACTACACGACCCGGGCACTTTTATTTAAAAGAAGACACCATGCAGTCAAAACTTAGCTTTTAAATGTGCACTTCACATTTAAAATTTACGTAAAAACAAAAAAATGTCTCTGGCTAAACATAAGAAAATCATAACACACAAACTTGGAGCAATTGCTAACTAGCTAGTTACGTCCTGTCGTTAAAGATAGCGAAAGAAGGACGGGAGCAAATCTAGTAGTAGTCAATTATGCTAGAAGATTCAAAACGCTTATTAAGGGAAATATTACAAAATGGCGACAAAGTAGAAATTTATATTAAGGGTGGTCACAAGTTGACTTATGGACAACGAAGTTTACAGATTAACGAGTCCAAGGCTGTGAAAGTTATATGTATCATACCTCACAAGTTTAACTATGGCGATTAAAAGCATTTAACTGATTGCGATTAAAAACATTTAACTGATTAGGTGAAAATTATTAAACAGTTTAGACTAAACTCGCGAAATGATGTGAGAGAGTAATGCTTTAGAGAAATCATTTGTAGTGTGAGTTCGTGGCCAGTGCTGCTGACAGAATTTTCTGGCCCCTATGAATTAAATACGTGGGTCCCATACTATGTACTCCCTATTTTACAAGTTATTGACCCCTTTTTTAATTGTTTATGCGGGCCGGGCTCCCACACCACTCGGACTCCTATGCAATGCATCCTTTTTTCCTTTCCTACCAGTGATTCTGCTCGTAGCCTACAAATGGAAATTTTCATCAAATGCTTATTTTAAAAGAGCAAAGAGAGGAGCATTATGTATTTTATATATTTTTATATGTTTTAATCTTTCTGTTTTAATCTCTATGTTTTAATCTCGCATTTAATATGTTTAAGAATGCCGAAAGATTCAAGAATGTTTTCGAATTGTGCTCACACAGTTGGATATTAAATGCTAAAATTTTATTCATGAATCGAATTAAAATATTTTTAGTTGTTATTGCGTCAACAATTCAGAAACTTAATAACTTTCAAAGGCATCAAATATCCTGAGCATTCTATACTTTATAACATTTAAAGGCATTAAACATCCTGAACAGATTGTATATAAAGGCAACTGTACCTTAACAGGAACAATTTTTACGGAAATTCATTTCGTAATTCCCCATTCGAAGTAATATTTTTATTTCCTCAATACCCTTTACACGCGTGACAAGTGAATTGTTTATCCATCTATTCAATAGCTGCAGCTGTCGGTGGCATGTTTTGGTACATTCTTAGATTTATTTTTATTCAAAGGATGATTTAACAATGCTCGACAGGATACATTGTGGTTTCAATGACCGGGGTGAAAGCTCTTAACAATTTTGAAACGTGCTCAGCTAGAATTTTTTTGAAAACCTCCTTGCATTAACTGCAGGGTAAAAATATTTCGAAATTTCCAGTATTTATGTTTAATGAAATAGAAATTTCCAGTGGTTGCTCCTCAAGTTTTACACTCAGCACTCCTTTTGAGGGTCCTGCCACACAAACAGCTACTGAAAGCCTTCGGGTCAGTCGTGTGGTCTGGATTTTCAACACTCCCTCTGAGTGTGTATTAAATTGGTAAAAATAAAATTTATAACGAGTGCATATATAGTGTATAAAGCCCAGAACAATATATACATACACAAAATCAAACCGTGAGCCGAAGAATAACGCTCATTGGGTTCAACCTTCACTACTTCATGTATGATGAAATACAAAAAGTAACGAGTGAGGGCAGGAAATTTGGACCATTGTAAGATTATTCCTTATTTAGTTATTATTCTTAAATTTCATAAGGACCCAGTAAAATTTAGATCTATAACCAGTAGACATAATTTATATGCTACAGAAGCTAACAAAAACTTCTAAAAGTATTAAACACACTGTTTAATGAAATTTCCGAAGATACGTATTGCATCATTAAAATAACTATGAATTAATACACAAATTTGATATCCTTTACAACCATCGACTCTATCCAGACTAAAGTCAAAGAACTATTTTCAGTAATTAAGCAACTTTTTTATGTATTCCACTTAAATACTTTTACTAAACCGATCTACATTTAACAATTTATTACATTTTGTTCTTTTCCACAACCATCTTCTACATGGTAACTCTGTTTAATTCCAAACGATTGGCGTCCCACAAGGATCAACCAGTAGCTCTATAGTCGCAAATATTTATCTCTACTTTTTTGAAAAACAATTCTTTCTCATTACACAGACCATTTCTATTTTTCGTTATAGTGATGATGTTATTTTTTGTTTTCACACCCCTCAAGATCCACTACAAAATATTAATATGAGCTAGTACCTAATGAAAATCAACCTTCCAAGCAAATGAATTATATAGGTATTACCACTTTTTATACACGATAAATTTAAAAATATCTCCACTATTTATAACAAACGACATCAATTTCATTTTAATGTCAAATTATTCCCACACTATTCTTATTGCCTAAGCAACCAAGTGTTTAAAAATCCAATTACTAACTATATGCACAGAATCAAACGTCTTGTAAATTAAATAGTTTCTACAATATTATACGATCATTGAAAAATACTATGCTCCCCGTATAATGTTTCAACATCTTTTGTAGATTGATGTGTTAGATTCGCCAACAAACAGTATCAGCAACTTTATTAGAATTATTTTTGAATGCCCAGTGTATGTACTGTCTCTCGTCCGTAACTCTTTATTCCTTGGTTTCCTCTCTCCATTTCTCCACTACTTCTCAACTCCACTCACCATTCTAATACGTTTTCATTTTCATGTGCGGAATTGAGATACGGCAGCATTCTGGTAGGTTTGTAGGATTTGTATACATTCTTTGACTGCATATTTATTATTTTTTAGCTTATTTTTGATATTTTGCGGATAATTTTCTAATATTAAACCCTGGTCTCATTTTTCATGATATCAGGTTTTCCCTTTCCGTTGTTTGGTACAGATTGTATAAATGTTAAACAATGTAGTATATGCAATCATAGAAACAATAGAATTTAGTATATCTGTTAGAATGTGCGCTGACGACATTTCTAACGAATATACCTTCCACTGATTTTTTTTTCATCATTTATTATAATGCTTTATTATTTTTAAGTTCTACAAAATATTTCCATTTCCCACTCTAATTAGTCGCCTTTTGAATATACTTGTCTAATAATTTGTGAAAGCTAATTTTATTAAATGTTTTTACTTAGTTATCGGTTTGATATTTTTCTTTGCAGATAGTACACAGTGGTCAATGTATTTGATATCTGTACATACACACACACACACACACACACTCACTCTCTCTCTCTCTCTCTCTATATATATATATATATATGTATATATATATATATGTATATATATATATATATATATATATATATATATATATATATATATATATATATATATATATATATATATATATATATATATATATATAGGGTGCCCCAAAAAATTGACCTCGGCTTTTATTCCTTAAATATTGATCTTAGACATATATAATAAATTCCAAAGTTGCGTAAAAAAGTTACAGAATTTTATAAAATCGATAAAAATTTTCAGGGGATCAAATTTGAAGAAATACAAAATTTAAATTTTTATACGACCCCCGTACAAAAAAATTTCCAATGAGTAAAATGTGCTAGATACACTAATAAGATGATGTGCAAAATTTAAGCATTTATCATAAAAAGTCCCAGAGATATGTTTAAACAAAGTTGGTGAGGTATTAATTACAAATTAAAATATAAATGTTTAGAAAAAGAGAGCAAATGACGCAACGCAGAAATGCATCATAGGCAAATAATATCTGCCTCTTATCTTTAATGGATCTTTGGCATGGATGGAAAACATTTTAAACAAGCTTTGTAATCTTTGTGTAAAGTTATTATTTCTACACAGTGTAGATACTTTTGTGCCAATAAATAGTAAAATTATTATTTATTTATGTAATCATTGTTTTCTTTCGTAATTTGCGTATGATCCTTGAAACGCGATCTGGCGACAGGAATTTTCCCCTTTGAGACCCATGTCGATGCATCGAAAAGTGGTTTAAGTCAGCATTTTTGTCTTTTCATATCTCAGATTTTTTATGATAAAATGCTGAAATTTTGTACATGACCTTATTAGTGTATGGGGCACATTTTACTCATTGGAAATGTTTTTGTACGGGGAAAGTATAAAAATTTAAATTTTGTATTTCTTAAAATTTAATTCCCTTGAAAATTTTAATCGAGTTCATAAAATTCTGTACCTTTTTTTACGCAACTTTATAATTTATTATATATGTTTAACATCAATATTTAAGGAATAAAAGCCGAGGTCAATGTTTTGGGATACCATATATATATATATATATATATATATATATATATATATATATATATATATATATATATATATATATATATATAGTGTCCAAAATATTCAACTTCTTTAATTTTTCAGTCTCACCCCTTAAAATTGTTCTATTTCAGGAGAAAATAATATTTGTAAAATTTTAATGCAAATAAACAATAATAATACGTGTCGACGGGCATGCTTTTGTAGGGACAGTTTTCGTTTTCCCGCCACTTAAGCCGTTCTTAAACTATCTCACTGTTAGCTTAATGCAACATTCTTGGCATGATGCAAAAAAATAAAGTTGTAAGTAAAGCTACTATAGCAACAGTTTTATATTAACCTGTGGCCATAACAGTGCTGCAGCCGAAAAAAACTTCTGGAGGGGGGGGGGGGAGGAGGATTTCTCAAAAATTCTAAATCCTAAAAATGAAATTTTAAGTGTTTTTTAAAGTGCTAAGTAAGGAAATGTGTTTGTTTTCTTCAAAATGTAAACATAGTACACTCTTTGAAGAAATGGAAATATTTCACGGCTGTTTTGTATCCTACAGATATGGTCTGACTGTCATTTTCAATTTTACTTCCCCCTCCCCCAGTTATAAAGGATAAAATATTACTCTAGTTGTGGGATCTTTTCTTGCCTGAATTCTAAGTGGACATTGTGTCTAGGATGCTGGGTGGCCAAAATATTCAGCTCTTAATTTCTCAGAGGCATCTCTTAAAATCGTTTAGTGGTTAAAAAATTATTTTTGTAAAATTTTGCTTCATATGAATGATAAAAAGTGTTGTGGGTGCCTACTGCCGATTATATTTTTTCATCATTGGTAAATTTATGTGAAATTGAACAATATCAATACAAGGGTATAATATAATACTTGTACAATTCATTAATTCAAGAAAAACTCTAATTTTAATGAATAAATATTCCAAAATATGATATCGTGCATTATTTTTGAAATGTTTGTTTATTAAAATACAGCTTATGTACAGATATTGACAGAGATATCAACAAATGGAAAACAAATGATAATCTCACTCCATTTTTTATTTGCTACAGTCTCCTTCTTCGCATCAGAATATCGATGTCTGTAGTCAGTGACAACTTGCAATAGAAATTGTTTCTGGTCTTCATTTTTTTTGTTAATATTTTGTTGTAGTCCTCTATCAACTTAACCCCTCTTTCAGCTGTGTCACTGACCACCTTTAATTGTTGCACAACTGAGGATTTCTTATACACTTCACTTTCTGTCCAGGAAGCTGGATTATATTAAGGAAATCTGCGGAAATATTAAATCTTTCAAAAAGTTGTTTGCTGTCTTTTCAAGTCCTTAGTACACTTATCTATTAGTTCAGGAATGTCTTCATTTTTAGTATGATTCGCTTGACACACTTTTCTTGAATACAGTCTTTCACTAGATTCTGTATCATTTTTGTTTTAGTTTCAACAGCTAAATCTTCATTAAAAGAAAAAAAAAAAAAAAAAAAACCTATAAGCACAAGCTTCTAGAGATAGATACCGTAAATGATTTTTGAATTTATTAACTGTGATACGAGATGTATCTACATCCACAGATGTATACACAATGAGCTTTTTCAAAAACTGTATATCATGATTGGGTGCTTCTTGAGCCAAAGGTACTGTGAACACAAAGCCTTAATATTCTCACAAGAAATATACATATGCCAGAAATGTCTTTTCTTTCCTTGAAGGTAAGTTTAAATTCATCACGAGACAGTAATATTGTGAAGCAATAAAGTAGTGTTTTTGACATCTATCGCGCTTGATGGCATGCTCTTGGAGCTCGATTTCATTTGTGTTGTTTCCAATGAACATTTCTGTAAACCCTTAAGAATTCTTTATAATAATCTCAAGACTACCACATTTGTAGGTGCTGCAATATAATAGGTCGAATTTCTGTTAGGTTTGAACATAAAACTTTTCAAACATTTTTTTCTTATATACAAGACTTCAATTTTTTTTTTGTTAATTTTAAGCTATGCCTGCTGAAAGCGTTTGAAAAGTTGCACTTCTGAACCTGATGAAGAGTTGATATTGATGACCCAGACCGTCCGACCTACCAGAAAGGTGTAAGGTAACTGTATGGACGGCCGGGAAGTGCCACCCAATTTAGACCGGAACCCAGTGGGGGAGGCATCCACAGGGACCGTACCCTCCTTCCCCTACCACCAACCTCTCGGAAGGACTTACGGACCCACATGTTTAACGTGATCGTACTCCGCATGAACACGGCGGCATATGTGGCAGCGTGCAAATCTAGCGCGCAAACCACGGGGATACCGCACCCGAGATGGCCAACAGCACGCGGCGTTCCGAGGTGGTCACCCACCAAGTTACTAACCGCGCCCGATGCTGCTTGACTTCGGTGATCTAACGAGAACCGGTGTTTTCAGCACGGTACGGCCGTTGGCCGAACCTGATGAAGAGTGTATTTTTTGTTGAAAAATACTTTTAAGTATGCTTTAAAATATGTGATGTCTGCAGGGAAGATATAAAGATCCCTTTCCAACATCTGCTGTAAAGAATTGCCGCTCTCTTAGAACTTTTGGGGAATCACCCTCTCCAGAATTTTATTTTGGCTGTGTCACTGTTATCGCCACAGGCTAATCTGAAGCTTGCAATAGAGGCTTTAAAGTAGCAACGGAGCTTCTGCATTGCAATAGAAGCTTTAAAATTAGAATTTTTGGCATTTTGCCAAGAATGTTGCATTCCGCTAATAGTGAGATGGTTTAAGAAAGGAGATAAGTAGGAGTGGCGGGAAAACGAAAGCTGTCCCTGTGAAAGCATGTTCGTTGGCACGTGTTTTTAGCTTTCGATTGCAATAAAATTTTGCAGATATTATTTTTTCACGAAATAGAACAATTTCAAGGGGGTGAGACGAATGATAATAGAAAAAAAGTTTTTCCTAAACAATTTTGGACCACCCTATATATAAATGTATGTATGTATAATTGCTTGTCCAGTCTCTAGCTTAGACTCACTGGACGGGTTTGGGAGTATTTCCGTGAACGTTCGTACTGCCTCCCTGGTAGAATTTCGACTTGTTCATTCCGGTGCTTCTAGATTAAGCTGTTGAGGTTGATCGTGTATACACGTGGTAGAAGAAGGGTTCATGCCGCATGGTAATACAATTTTCTTAATGTCTCCTTTTTTCATTTTTTGATGCCTGTAGTCTGAGTTTAAGCATTTATAGTAATGTACTATTGCTTAATCTGAAACAGGCATTTGTTTGGGTTAATTAGAATAAAATACTCAGACCTGAAGATGAATTTTATTCTGATTAATCATCGAATTTGGGAAGGTTCTGGTCTTTTCTCTTATCGGCATTATGGACGTGAATTTGCTTCTATGGGGATGTTAATATTACTTGAATTGTATTTTTTTTATTTTTTATTTTTTTTTTATTTTTACATAATTCTTATTATTACATTTCATATATTTTATATATATATAATATATATATATATATATATATATATATATATATATATATATATATATATATATATATATATATATATATATATATATATATATATAATGTGTGTGTGTGTGTTAGAATGATAGGAGAGTTAGATATTTTCTAAGCAGCAGTTCTCTTTGAAAAATCAAATTTATTTATTTATTTTTCATGCATATAAACGTAATAGATCTACAAAGACCAGGCACGTCGAAATCAAAGAATATGAAATTGGATCATTTCTTCAATTGAATTATAGATTGCGAAATGGAATACATATCGATTAATAAATGCGGTTGTCTATTTCATTTCCTCTGGAGATATTTCGGTAACTGCAACTTTAACGTTTGAGTGACTCATAAAAATGTATATTTGTTTTTTTATTGGGATATATTTTTTCATTTATTTGGAATGATCTTCTGCAGTATATCTGAAATCTAATTTCAAATAAAAAAAAAGAACAGTTTTCGAAATCGCATCTTACGTGCATTTATTTCTATTAAAGATACAAAGATTTCAGAAGTTGAAATGGATTTTCATACAATGGAGGACAGAGGTGGGTATGGATGCGATCAATCATATACGAGTGATTAAATTAGCTTTGAATATTTATGGATATTCAGAGTACCTAGGTAAGTCCTTATGCACCCCAATAAATTTGTAACTAAAGGTCAATGAGTGTACAAGTTAAGCGTATATATAGCAAATTGACCATGCTCGATACAATAAAAGTGATTGCAGAGCGCCTAGCGGATAATTTAAAACGTAGGATAACGATTAGGACGAACGCAACAAAGCGAGATAGGCGAGAAAAGCAATTATAAAGTTGTAGAGCATTGTCTAATGAGTAGGAACCGACCATAAAACTGTTACAGAAAACATTTATTGTACGCAATAAGGGTATTGACGAATGACTGCCCTATTTAGGAATGATAAAATAAACAAGGTACAGGAGTCTAATGTACAGCTTCTTCAAACTGCTCGCCGTTAGCAACAATGCACATTTAAATTCGAGAAAGAATACTGCCGCGTACTTTGGTATGCATTGCAAGCCCTAGTGATACGACATTTTGACGGATATTTATTTCCTTTTTTCTACTCTTTCCGTTCGTTCCTGGCGTCGTTTTCAACCAATTAGACAATGCTCTACAACTTTGTAATTGGCTTTTTTCGTATATTTCGTTTTGTTGTCGAGTTAGTTATTCTAACCGTTTACATTCTCGGCAAGGGGTGCTGCAATCACTTTTATTCAATCGGACATGGCAAATTTATTATATATAAACCTAATGTGTATACTCGTTGACCTTTCCATACAAAATTATTGGAGAGCTTAAAACTTTCCTAGAAACCCTGTATACAGGTTGTCTAGGAAAGTCAGTATCAGGGAAATTTCTTGAAAACGAAGAGAGTTATTTTTTTAATGCACCTGAAACCCCTATTGCTCTACACGGCAAGACAATTTTCGGGGGGGAAGGGGGGGGGGGCTGACCCTCCTTTTAATAGAGGGACTAGGCTATCTAGCTTTCTTTTACAGATAGAGAAGAAAGTCGATTAAAGTTGTAGAGCGTTGCCAAATTAGTACAAACATGTTTGTCTGAGAGAAAAAGCTGAAAAGAACTCTGATAACTAGGAAATAGTCTTTAAAACCTCCCAAATAAAACATCATACTCAGACGATTGGGATGTCTTGCATTAGGAAACGCTATACGTATAATCGTTTCGCTACACTGGCATTCCGGTTACATTTTCTAAAAATAAGAAACATTTCGCAATATTCTTCATTAGTAAACAAAATAGGAATGACTCATGAAGTTGAAATAAAAATAGAACGAAGTGACAAACACATAGCATAAGGATACAATACTGCAGATGGAAAGTTCTTCCAACCTCAGATTACTTTACTTTTCTGGCTTCGATTATAATGATGTTGGCCGACAAATTATCTGTCAGATAAAACAGTTAGCATTCAAATTAAAATTATTAAATCGTTTGTTACATGTTTGTCGCCTGACGATTTTACAGTCTAAAGAATCACATGCTTTTAAAATTATTGTTTTGGACAATATTTTGCAGCTTTTTCTGTCAGACAAACATATTTTTGTACTAATTTAGCAACACTCTACAATTTTGTAATTAACTTTTTTTATCTTTAAAAGAAAGCGAGATAGTAGCTTGATGAATAAGACATCTTCTCTGCATCCGGCCATCTATGGTATACGCTGGCGTCAAAGCCAGTAAACCCTAAAGAAGCGCATCCCCATTGCAAATAACATCAATAGATCGATTTTAGAATTATTATGCGCTCGTTAATATGGAATATTCGGTGGTATATGCGATACTTTCGCGACCATCTTCAAAGCCCCAAAATTCAGCCCTACTACGCAGTTGACTTCAAAATTTAGCTCCAGTTACAGGAGGTTGCAACGGTTTACTTTAATATGTTATGTGCCAAAGTTTTACGAATCCATATTATAGCCCGATAAATTCAGTCCCACACCTTAGCCAGCTTCAATTTTTTTCAAAATTGAGCTCAGACTAGATGAGGCTGCAGACTAGATGCCAAGCACATAGCAAGTTTTATTGCATCCGTTGTCATTATCGGCAATTCCTATCTGATGATCTATTAATAAGCGTAAAATCGGTCTTGAATGTTGTTGTCTGCAATGGTAGCATGAGCCTAGTTTTGAGAGTGTAATTGATCAACCAATGTAACAAATGTAAACTAATGTAATTGCTCAACCAGGGGGTGTATGATCGCACCCCCCCTTCACTGACCGAGTAATTAATTATATCAGAATACGCCACGGATTAGCAACACACATATTAAAACGTATAATTGCAAAAATAGCATTAAAGAAATTGATCTTCGTAAAATATATTTGATAGCCATATATATTTCATGTTTTCTCGCTTTTCCTTTGTTTGAGTTGTTTTCCAAAAGTAGTTTGACATTTGCTTTTTGTGTTCTCCAGTTTATTTTAAGCTTTATTATTGTCATTTCTAAGGAAAAAATGTGCTTCCGCTATAAATGAATAATGTTTTATTTTAATATACTTTACGTGATTTTAGGAAATAAAGAACTTGAATTCTTGCCGTTAGTCTATTTTTATCAGCATGAAAAATAAAATTCCAAAGATTGGAACTTCTGATCACTAACAATATCAGCTGCTTTAACGTCGTCAATGTCATTGAGGTTTTTCTTTCGATCATACTTTCATTGAGTTACGTAAGACATGTATGGAATATTTCATCTTTTTTTTGGAATTCTGTTCTTTTTTTTGTAAGGTTTTCATATCAAGGTATAATAAAAATTTCTGAAATATTAGCTTGATATTTTTGTGTATGACATCGATTTTTAATCATGCCAAAAAATCTTTGTTTTTAGGTAATATAGTCAAAATCGATGTGCAATTTGGAATGCATCCAGACTGCAGATAATGGACCGGTTTCTCGCTCGCCATTATGTGCTTGTTAGAGTGGAACAGTCGAGTCGATATCTGCAATGGCACGTGGTAAGTTTTCTTGCTGTCATTGCAGATATCGGCTATTTAATAACAATTAGCGTCTAATATGCTATAAAACGGTGCATGGATGCTGTTATCTGTACTGCGAGTGTATCCCTAATTTTTGGGAACGGCTCCTATAGGCAGGTTCTGTGACTATGATTAATCTGAATGCTTGTTTTTATTTTGCATTAATGTATTTATTAAATTATATTAAAGGATATATTAACAAGACTAATTTAAACTTATATAGTTTTATAAGTTTAGTTAACTTATATAGTTATATAATTTATTTAACTTGAACATAGTTTTCAAATTATTATTATACTAAATCATTACCTATCAGGAAGTACTAGCAGTATATACGTTTTCAAGGAGCCGATTTATTAAAAAATTAACTGCTTTTTCATAGACGAAGCACTGTATAAATTTGCTTTCAAGGAGACGAAGCGTTGTATAAAATTTTCTTTCAAGGAAGCGATGCATTATATAAAATGTGTTTTCAAGAAGTCAAATCACTGTATAAAATGATTTGCTTTCAAAAAGCCAATGCATTGCGTAAAATTTGCTTTCACGGAGGCGAAGCATTGTACGAAATGCGCTTTTAAGGATTTGGTGTTAAATAAAATTAGCTTTTGAGGCGCACACTAGCTTTTTCTACCCTTAACGTCTGGATCTGCTGGAATTCTTACACTTAACAATTCGCCAACAGTCTTATATGTATAAGAAATGCTCTTCTCTCCATTTGTGTATAACGTTTGGCGATAAATTTGGCAAACTTGGGGATATTTCGCTTGACGAACATATCTCCAAAATTGAAAAAATGACGCTAAGTTAACGAAAATGACTCCAAATTGATGAATTAATTATTAAAATATTTTGATATATGGACTATATTGCTTATTGAAGGATGTCATCAATATTGATAATTGTCAATTTATAGTTGCGTGAAATAGAAGTTAATTAGGTACTTGGAAATATGTTGCCATCCGGAAAAGCGCCAAATGTACAATTCAAGAGTATCATTTTTCACTGTGAAAGAACTAAATTAAATGCATTATATAGGAAAAGTCGCCTGCTGGCCACATCAGATATTTTGCCCTGTTTTTGAATAATATGTAAAAAAAAAAACCCTACAATTCCGTCATTATAACTCGAAGAGCTGCTGTTTAAGTGTTATCAGAAGCCGAACTTGAGATCTGCCATATTTAAATTTCCACAGGAAGCGTGATATCCTTTGAAAGTAATTGGGTGTTTTTATGAAATTTTGCATGCTAATTTTAATCGGTAATACCAATAATTTTATAATTTACAGATATATTTATCGAAAATACTGACTACTGTGGATTGCTGTGAAGTGACTCAGCTGTATAATAAGGAGTTGGGTAGAAAGTACCGATCATCTATTGTTCTTCTGGATCATGGTTCTGCTGTCATTGCTGCTTGTCAGCTCGGCGAAGGCGACGAGATGACCAGCGAGCTCAAAATTCCTTAAAGCAAGGATTTTAAGATTTTTCTGGTAGAAATATTTACTTCAAACCTGGTAACAATGCATTATTTTATCCCAGCGTATCAGTAACAGAATTGCGCTCAGGATTACATTCAAATTACTTTTGTCCTACAAGAGGTCGTTGCGTAAAAGCAAGAAAGGGCTTAACTGAACATTAATCCCCATCCCCGGATCATGTTTTCGTTATCACTACCGCTCGTCAGCAAGGTGTAAGCGATGAGATAATCAAAGAGCCCAGAATTTTAGAACTTTCCTAGATGTATTTACTTTGAAGCGAGTAATGATACAGGATATTATTTTAGCCCCTCACATTATTAACAGAATTGTTAACTATTGCTGTGGTAATATTTTTTACTTTCTTTACAATACATGATAATGTATAAGGAAATTATAGGAATAGAGTCGAAAATCGGAACTCGAATTTCCGATGGACTTGCACGAGACGAGCACTTTAGAACACACATTCACTACTTTTAGCGTGACTTCTTTGCGTGCGTCCGTGCATTGTACGTATCCACTTGAGATCATAAACTGCTTGGCGAAATTTTGAAAAATTTGGTGGGGTAAGTCAAGTATGGTGCTGATTAGATTTTAGTTCGAGAAAATAAGAAATCACTTTCTTGCGAAATGTCTTTCAAAAATCGTTAAGACTTGAAACAGGAAACAAAATATACCTTAAATGAACGAATTCGACTTTTAAAATATTGCCAAATCTGGACAATGTCAAAGATCTTATTATTATTACTAGCAGCATATCCGTTCTTCGTACGGAGTATATAATATAAAGAAATTTAAAAATCATGTGCAAATTCCTATAGTATACTAAATGACATTGTTAATCAAAATATCCTGCTAAAATGTTTAATTTAATGCTCCTAAAGAGGAGTTTAAGAATCTCTGTTCTCGCTATATAAAATTGTCTTCACGGGCAGATCTGAAGAATAAAACATTCTGGCTCCTTTTGTAAGCAAATTTACAAAAAATATGAAACTGAATCAATAAGAGTAAAAAAGAGTTAAAATTGCATGGGATCTGTACTACTTATATACTCGAATATTAGAAGATATAACCAGTATTAGTAGATTACATGTATAAATTGAAAATATCAATAAACCCGTAAGCATTAAACCTGAAGGCATCCTGGTCCCTTTTGTAAGCAAATTTACGAAAAAAAAAAAAAGGAATTGGATCAATATATGCAACCCTGTACTACTTATATTGTCGCAGATTAGAAAATATGTCAGTGTGTTAGTAGAAGATTACCCGTATTACAATATGTCTCAAAACTATTTGCCAAAATAAAAGAGATGACGTAATAAATTGAAAATATCAATAATCCCCGTACTCTTTATACCAGAAGGTCGTAATTGATTCCAATATATGTCAATATATATCAAAACATATGCCAATATACCTGTACTATTTATATTCTCGTAGATTAAAAGATATACCCGTGTATTTGTAGAAGATTGCTCGTACAGCGTATAATATATGCGTTTAAATAATTTTTGTCATAATAAAACAATTGCATAATAACTTGAAAATATCAATAATCCCTGAATCAATAATCCCCGAAAATATCAATAATAATAATGCTTAAATCTGAAGACTGTAATTGATACTATCCAGTCAAAAATGTTATAAGAAAAATCAAATCGTTCTTTTCTAAAATATATTTTTATATCCATTTATTAATTATTCAAATCGAAAAAATAATTATTAAAATTAACAGACAGATTTAATTTAATTGCATTTCTGAGTAACATGATATAAGATAGAATCTTCCTCATTAACTGCGAAATTAAATAACCATTTTGATTTCTTTATACTTTTCATTGTTCAGTAAAAACTTGTTTTAAATAAACCATGGAGATAGATTTCCCCTTTAAATCACGTTTCAAACAATTCATGTTTTCAGAAAGTGACTAATTAGCGCAAAAAATCTCCCATCAAACTCAGAGATTAAATTTTAATTCACTTTCAAACGATTTTCAAACTTTTCGTTTGGATAAATCATGGAGTTAAGAAAGTAGAACTCCTAGGAAAAAGTTTCGTTTTTCATTAATATCTCGATAATTCCTGGGCTTGGATACTCGAAATTTGGGCCAAATTTATGGGGGCTCTTTCAAGGCTATCCACAAAATTTCATCAAATTCGGTTCAGCCGTTCTCCCGTGATGGTGAGACAAACGAAAATTTTGTTGTTTACTAATATCTCGAGAACCACACTCCAAACATGGACTAAATTTTAAGTGGGACTATTTCCAGGCTACCCACAAAATTTCATCAAATTCGGTTCAGCCGTTTTCCCGTGATGACGGGACAGACAGACAGATTTTCAGTTTTATATATATAGATTTTATTTACATAGATTACTTTCCCTACAATACTGTATAGGAAAAATATTGGAATTGTGTCGAAAATAGCAACTCGAATTTTTAACGGATTTTCACATTTCGAGCACCCTAGAATCCGAAAAATATATTTTTATCGTGACATATGTGTGTCTGTCTGTGAAATGTATGTATCCATAAATATCTAATTGACCAAATTTTACAAATTTTGGCAGATTAGTCACTTGTGTACCGATTAGATTTTGGTACGATTCGGAAAAAAATAATTTGCCTATTTTTTTCGAAATGGTCCACAAAAATCGTATATCTACTCCAGGTGAAAAACTAATTGACCAAATTTCACACATTTTGGTGGATTCACTTAGAGTTAGCCTGGTGCTAATTAGATTTTGTCACGATTTGGGAAAAAGAACCTATCTTTTTAGCCAAAAATCAACCGCAAAAATAAACAAAATCCAAAGTAAAAGACTACATATACAAAAATGCATCAATTAAATCCTTGCTTTATACGTAATTTATGTAATTTTTGACGATGAGGTAACTGAGATGAACCCCTCACGTTAGTAATTTCAGATAATTATACAGGTTATTTTGTGCAATTAATTTTTGAGCCGTCTCTGAAACTATGCTAAATCTACACATGCCAAATAAAAACGAAAATTGAATTAAATGTAATTTCAAATAAATATGTGTTTGCTTTGAGCAATTACACTAAATTTAATACAATTTGACAGAAAGAAAAAGAAATGAATTTGAGCCTGCTGGGAAAGTCACGTGCTGTTCATATCAAATTTCTTTTTACTTCAGTCCATACTACTACTGTCTATATCATATTTTTTAATTAATTAATTTATTTTATTTATTTATTTATTTTTAGACACACCTTAAGCTAGGTGAGCAACTCTAGCTTTCCGGTCGTTATAGTTTGTTTTTGATAAATAGCAGAAGTTTAAGAAGCAACTATCAATTTTTATCTACAAGATAAGAACAAACTAAATATTCAAATTCTCGCGAATGCGGAAAAACCCATCTTTACAAATAACGAACATTTTCTACAATAATGCCTATTTCCTCCAAGCGTACTTCAATTTTTCCGCGGCACTTCGAAAAAAGTATCTATGAAATATTCCTTTTTTCTCAGAAACCACATCCTACTCTCAAAGGATCAATAAAATTCTCAGAAATTTTGAGCCTGAAGTGAAACATGCTATTTCATATGAAAATAACTTGAAAAGCAAGTTTAAAACTTCTGAGAAATCAAAGAATGGAAAGATTAAAAGCTGGTCTGGGAATACTGTAAATGTTCTTAAAATTTGCATTTTAAAAGACAAGAAATTTAAATTTTTTTCCTGAAATGTTAGCTCATGCTAGCGTTTTATAAATGATGGCATTCGCTTCTAAATGAAAAATCCCATTTTAAATATCTGGTTTAAAAAAATTTATCCGCAAGCAGTTTTTACCTTTTTTTTTTAGATTTTCGATTTCTTTTAATTAGGGCTTTGTTTATTTATCTGAAAAAAAATAGACCCATGACATTCACCGATTGATATAATCGTGTTAAATTTTATTAGATTTCATCAATTTATTCAAAAATTATCGTGACTATAGACAAAGGGCAGACAAACAAACAACAAACACATAGACATCACTGAAATAATGGTCGATTCTTATTCAGGAATGCCCAAAACGCGTAGATCTATCAAAACCTGAGCATTGCATTTTTGGTCCCATTACAATAATGTTGTTGTTACATATGGCTTTATTGGAAATCAATCCATTATATAACTGGCATCTCACAATGATACGAAGGTAGAAATACAAAGCAGACAAAACTATCTAAACACTAAACATTTGTTCAAAAATTATCGTGACTATAGACAAAGGGCAGACAAACAAACAAGAAACACACAGACATCACTGAAATAATGATCGATTCTTATTCAGGAATGCTCAAAACGCGTAGATCTATCAAAACCTGGGCATTGTATTTTTAGTCCCATTACAATAATGTTGTTACATATGGCTCTATTGGAAATCAATCCATTATATAACTGGCATCTCACAATGATATGAAGATAGAAATACAAAGCAGACAAAACTAACTAAACACTAAACAAGAATATTACAAATCAAACAAACATAAAGAATAATGAGAAGAGGTCGAAGAGAAGGTCGCGATCTCAGAGATAGTTCATAAAAGTTCTAGCTTCCCAATACAGTCTGCAAACATCACCTTGCGGCTCGGAAGCTTTATCTAAACCAGAGCACACTGAAAGTTGACTTGAGTTCATAACATTAGCACTAAGAATAGGGCATAAATTCGTTGGGAGAATTCCTATCTTATTAAGGTGCTCGACCAGGCAATCATGACCCGTTTTCAATCTAAAATTTGCCACTGCCTCATTGCGAGGTTGGTTGCTAAACGCCTTCCAGCTATCTTGGATATTCTCCCAAATTTGTCTCTTGATTTAATTTTCAGGTCAACGCCTTCCAGCTATCTTGGATATTCTCCCAAATTTGCCTCTTGATTTAATTTCCAGGTCTATTTTGCAATTCTTCATAATTTTGCTATAAAATAGTTACTTTCCCTATATGCATACTATAATGTATAAGAAAAGTATTGTGTACGTTTCAAGCATCCCTGAACACGAATCAAACGTTTTTGAGGTGGTGTGTGTGTGTATGTATGCCAGTGAATCTGTGGAGGCGATATCTTACTAACGAATGAAGCGATTCGAACAAAATTTGTACAAAAATCGCAATCCATGAATATTAAAAGTCTGTTGTTTTTAAACTCAATAGAATGTTCAGAACTCCACTAAATTTTCGAGTGAAATTAAAAAACAAATCAGAAAATCAAAACCTTTCATAAAGTTACGAAAATAGTCATTTCTTAAGTAAGTTTTCATTAGAAAACAATTGACACAAACTTTAGAAGGTTACTATGAACTGTTCTCGAGATATTGCACATTTTTCAAATAAGTTTATCAAAAAATCTCATAAAAAAAGAAAGTATGAACTATTGTGAAATCTGTTCATTTCTTATATGCAATATTATGCGATAAATTTATTATCTTCCTCATAGATCTGGTTCGTTTCATTCACGAGAGAAGACACTTTTGGCAATAGCTTTGTAATTTGACACCATTAGTCGTTTATCTACTATAAGAATAACCTATTTCTCCATTCACAATTCTTGGCGAAATTTTGGCGGAATATCGCCAACTTGGCGAGTCTTTTAAATGTTGCCAAATTGACGAAAATATTCCCGAATTGATAAAAATGTTACCAAATTGATAAAAATAACGGTAAATCAATAAAAATGAAGACTGATGAAAATTCAATAGCTTAAAAAGAATATACGAAATTGGTGATAAGAAAGGATATTTAAATAGCCTATCAGTAAGGTTGTAACATTGGTTGCAATGATATTAACGGACTTATCATAATTACCACACTCGTCAAGCTAGAAACATGAATTTTTACAGTTATATGCTTTATGGGCTATATATTACCACCAAGAACGGATATTTTTGTAACCTACACTGTTGGAGTGAGAAAGTTGGGATGGTAATGGCACTCAGTAACTCATCGCTGCCTCTTACCAACCCCATAAACCAGATACCAGAATTTTTGCTGGGATATTCCGCATGGGTTATAATTAGCTACCACGAACCTATATTTCAGCAACATAGCCCTACGGGGATGAGAACGGATGGTATGAGTGAGTCATTGATTCATCATCGTACTCTACGTCCCCTACAGCTAGAAAGCTGAAATTTTGAAGATGCTCCTCATGGATCTTAGTTAATCAGTAATAATGGGTATTTCCGTAACCCAGCATACTCATCAAAATCGGTGGAAGCGATATTCTTGGAAAAGAAGTATTGTATTAGAAAATTTCCGGCAGGGGCAATTATGGCGCTGCGAGCTTTGAAAAAGAGTAAAATCTGCATGAGACATGACTTATGAATTTTTAGACACCATTCGGAAAATTTATAGACACATCATAGATGAAATCATGAAAATACATAGGTGAAGCGCATTGATGAAAATAACACATAGGTAAAGTGCATGATGAAAATACATAAGTAAAGCGCATTGATGAAACTGCATAGGTAAAGTACATTGATGAAAGTGTATAGGAAAAGCACATTACTGAAAGTGCATAGGAGAAGCGTTGTCATTAATATCTGCAATCAATGTTCTGTGACTGCGAATTATATTAGCAATTGTGTTGGTTCGTATGCTTGCTTTGAAAGTTTACAAAAACAATGAATTTAATCGGTCACACTTCAGATTGGAGTTTCTGGATCCTTTATTACGATTACACATGTTAGTATCACGCATTTTCATTGTGTTTAAGCACTTCAAAGCCAATTTTTTCCTGTTGGTAACTTTTCAAAATATTGGTTTCATAAAAGTTCTTCCTCATGATTCTGCAGACATTCTTATAAAGGTTTGTTTAATTTCGGTCAATAAATACCCTTTCAGAATGTTTTGAATATGAATACTTTAATAATGATCGTAAATTTACTATATCCTTTCAGAAACGTATAGGTAATATTGAATATCGAAGAAGGTCGAAAAGCCGTACGTGAGTAAGTCTTCAGACTGAAGGAAATTATTAATTCAAATCTCAGACGAAAGATCGTTATTTATGCAGAGATGAGAAGGAGAACCAGAAATTCAAAGTACATTCTTCAAAGTCAAGGGTATTGGAGATACAGAGTAATTTGGAAATGCGTAACTTCGTTTCTAGTTCATTAAAGAAACATTTCTAGATTATAAAATTTAGTATTTGTTTAATTAGAGACAAATTCAAAGATTTTAGTGGGAGGTTTTGTATTCTGGTGGAAGGTTTGTTTGTTGTTGTTGTTGAAACCCAGACCGTCCGACCTACCAGAAAGGTGTAAGGTAACTGTTTGGACGGTCGGGAAGTGCCACCCAATTTAGACCGGAACCCAGTGGGGGAGGCATCCACAGGGACCGTACCCTCCTTCCCCTACCACCAACCTCTCGGAAGGACTTTCGGACCCACATGTTTAACGTGATCGTACTCCGCGTGAACACGGCGGTAGTTTTGGCAGTGGCTGGAATCGAACCCGGGCCTACCGAGTGCAACTCCAGCGCGCTAACCAATGGGCTACCGCGCCCCAAAGGTTTGTTTGTGGAAAGTTTGTAGAAGATATGTTTTGGAGGACAATTTTACTTTGCCTACAATATATATTATATATTAAGATCACTATACTTTTCTAGGCTAAATCAGTTAAAGAAAAAAGTTTGGTTAATCTACTGCTGAAATGATATCTATAAAAAAAAAGAGCAATACAATTTATAATTATTATCACTATACATTTCTCTATCTCTCCGCGCGAAGAAAGTAATATATGACATATGGGATATATCACGGATGTTGAAATTTTATTTGGTGATGGACAATGCTGTTTATCGTATTGATTACAAAAATTAAGATAGTTGGGCATTCTTGTATGCCAAAAGAAATTCTAAACTCTGGACCAAAAAGGTAAAAGCTAGGACATATTTCAAGCGATGGAATTGCAGTGTTAGTGCACATTACGATTTTCCAGTTGATCACAAAAATGAAGATACGGGGGAATATAGCTTCACAATAGAATCTTTTAAACACCCGACCAAAAAGTTATAATTAGAATCACACACTCCCAGTGATGGAAGTTCAGCGTTAGTCCACATTGTGAATTTCCAGTTGATTACAAAAAATAAGAATCTGAGGTAATTTAGCTCCCCAAAGTAATTTTCCGTATAATAAAATGAAAATGTAACATCTGAGATATATCTTGAATGTGGAAATTTTAATGGCGTTAGATAGTTATTTTCCAGTTGGCTATAAGAATTAAGGTACTGGGCATTTTTGCATCTCAAAAGAATTTACCAAACAATAAAATGAACATTTATTACCTGGAATTTATTATTTTGAGTGTGGAAATTTTAATGATCGTAGATAACGTTATTATCCAGTTAATTATAAGAATTAAGGTACTGCAGCATTTTTGCATGTCAAAATAATTTTCTATACACTGGACCAAAAAGGTAAAATATGCGACGCATTCTTCGTGATGGAATTTCAGTGTTAGGTTACATTGTGATTTTTCAGTTGTAAAAAAGAAAATACGAGGCAATTTAGCTTCCCTCCAAAAAACTTCTGAACACCGAGCCAACAAGTTAATATCAGGACTACACACTCCAAGTGATAGAAGTTCAGTATTAGTTCACATTGCGATTTTCCAGTTGATTACAAAAAATAAGATTCTGGGTAATTTAGAGTCCTAATTTTTTCCAAGCAATAAGATGAAAATGTAACATCTGGGACATCACAAGTTTGGAAATTTTAATGACCTTAGATAACGTTATTATCCAGTTTATTATAAGAATTAAGTCACTGCAGCATTTTTGCAGATTTTCCTATAAATTGAATTTCCTATAAATTGGACGGGAGGAAAGTTTCCAGTTGACTATAATAATTAAGATACTAGGGTATTTTTGCATTGCAAAATAATTTTCCAAACAATAAAATGAAAATTTGACTGCAAAAATTAAAGTAATAGGGCATTTTTGCATCTCAAAAGAATTTTCTATACACTGGACTAAAAGGACAGAGTCTGGAACACATTTTGTGTGATGGAATTTCAGTGTTAGTTTACATTATGACTTTTCAGTTGGTTCTAAAAATAAAGATACGGGGCAATTTAGCTTCCCCCCCAAAATCTTCTAAACACCGGGTCAAACAGGCATCTAGGACCATACACTCCAAGTGATAAAGTTCAGTGTTCACATTGCGATTTTCCAGTGATAACAAAAAATGAGATTGTGGGTAATTTAGCTTCCCAAATTTTTTTTCTAAGCAATAAGATGAAAATGTAACGTCTTGGATAAATCTCGAACGTAGAAATTTTAGTGGCGATAGATAACACTTTTTTCCAGTTGACTACAAAAATTAAAATCCAAAACCTTGCCTCTTGATGCAAAATAGACCTAGCAATTAAATCAAAAGACAAGGTTTGGGAGAATATCCAAGATAGCTGAAGGGGTTTAACAACCAACCTCGTAGGGGAGCAGAGGCCAATTTTAGATTGAAAGCAGGTCTGGCTGTATACCTTGATAAGATAGGAATTCTCCCAACGAATATGTATGTGCCCTGTTTGTAATGCTGATGTTATAAACTGAAGTCACCTTTCAGTGTGCCCGGGTTTAGATAAAGATTCCCAGCAGCAAGGTGATGTTTGCAGATTGCATTGGGAAGCTAGAACTTTTATGAACTATCCCTGAGATCGCGACCTCTTCTCACTATTATTTGTGTTTGTTTGATTTGTAATATTCTTGTTTTGTGTTTAGTTAGTTTTCTCTGTTTTGTATTTCTACTTTCGTATCATTGTGAGATGCCAGTTATGTAATGGATTGATTTCCAATAAAGCCATATGTAACAATAACAACAAAAATTAATATATTGGGAAATTTTTGCACCCATAAAGAATTTTTACAAAAGAAGAACCCAAAAAGAAATACATTTTTTGTCAGAACCCGAATGGTAGAATTACAGTGATGACGGATAATATAATTTTCCTGTGATTCTATAAATTAAGCTATTAATTAAGATACTAAGACAATTTAGTTTTCGAAGCAATTTTTTAAACACCAGGATAAAAGTATGGTATATGGGTCACATTTCGAGCGGGGAGAATTTGTTATTGGTAAAAGAACCATATAGTTTTGCAGTAAACTATCAAAATGAACATACAGTGCCAAATATATTTGGCAGTGTTCCAAAATATATTTGATAGTGCCAAAATGGGACACTGGGACAAAAATATTTGTTTTAAGTTTTAGGCCAGACACTTAACAAATTATTAGTTTATATAAGTGATAATGTATAGGGGAAATATTGTGGCAGAGGTGAAAGTTAGAATTTGAGTTTTTAACGGAAGAGCACGTTTCAAGCATCCCTAAACATGAATCGAATATTTTTGAAGTGATGGCTGTGTATGTGTCCCCGTGAATTTGTGGAAGCACTATCTCACAAACGAATGGAGTGCTTAAAAAAATAGTACGATTATTACATTCAGTAAATTAGAGTACACTAGATTTCAGTAAACTAGAACCTTATTGTTTTGGAACGCGATCGATCGTTCGGAAGATCGCCACATTTTCGAATAAAATTTTGAAAAAACATAAACATTTAGGACATTCAATACTGTTAAATAATTCATTATTTCATTCGTAATATTTAATGTTAAAACGAATGATAGACACGTTTTTCAAATAAATTTAACTAAAATTACCTAACATTAAAAAGTAGTAAGTATCGTCAAATATGTAATAATCAGGATTAAATTTGGTGAGCTTTGTGACTAATTTGGCGAAATATCACTAAATTGACAATTTTTTGAAAATGGTGCCGAATTGATGAAAATGTTGCCAAATATGCAAACATGATGTTAATGGTATGAAAATGACGCCAAATTAATGAATTAATAATTGACATTTTTTAAGATATGGACTATGTTGCTTAGCAGATAACAATATTTCCAATTGTTAAGTTAGATTTGCACGACATATAAGTTAATTAGGTACTCCAAAGTAATTTTACATGCTGTTATCCAGAAAAGCGCTAAATGCTAGTGTAGTAGTTTTTAACGTTAAAAACATAGTGTCGTGGATCTTATCTATACTATTAAAAGCCGTTAATAAATAATTATTTCGCATTAAAAGAAGTAAATTCATTGCATCATGCAGGGAAAGTCATATGCTTCCAACATCAAATCTGCTTATTTCAGATATATCATATCATTATATAGAAAGTTTGTATTTTGTTCTAAGTAAGTTTCAAATAGAGAGAGCTAACATAACCTAGCTTCTTGCCCAATATTCACGTGACATTGAAGTGCTCAACACCTGTTTCTGAGTGGAGTTCCTCTATCAAAGTACATGTATTGAAAAGCTTCAATAATTCATTTTTGACTTTTGTTCTTATTTAAACTTCGTCATTTTGGTGAAATGTGCCAGGTGAAGTTTTTCCTGACTGTACAATCAGCAGCTGCCGATAAATCAAGTGGCGTTGCCACAAGGATTATTCATTAAAGAAAATATTTTAATCTGAATTATATGCAAACGATTTTGAGATAAGTCTCAATACCTTTGAACACTTTAACTTTCCTAGGAAGATTTACCAGTTAGAGGATAAAGCTTAAGACCTGCACTCCAGAGGGGCTTTCAAAATTTTCAGTGCTCTTTTTCATTTTAAATTATTATTATTTTTCTTCATTTTTGCTTTAAATTTATAAATTTTCGCCTGTATTAACGAAAATTATAAAATACAAAAATACGTAAATACTTACAAAGCAATTTATTTTCAACTTACATGTCCTCCAAAACTGTTAGAGGGGATCTCCCTATAAAATCTTAAAGGAACATATCATAAAATGAAACGGATACTCGACATTGTCAGGGCTTTAAGATGCTGATTGAAATCTGACTAAAATTACATCGGAACTCGAAGAAAATTCTCGAAAATCAACCTACGCACTTTCGCTTAGAATAGGAGATGTCGCTGTCGATTCGAAATTCGTATGACGGTAAGAAATAAATATGTAAAATAGTATAAAAATTCTTTACATCGAAAATGAAGTGTTTTGCCACGATATGAAGATCCCTTAATAAATTTATTATTGTACAGTGAACGATAAACCTGTCTATAACGATATTTTCCTCGGTCCTGCCAACTGATGTATATATAACTTGTCTATAACGAAATTTCCCCGGTCCCTAGAATATCGTTATAGACTGGTTTCACTGTATATGCATTACTACAACTATATCAGTGCTGTTTCATTATTTTCACTGCAATACTTGGTATATGAAGCAAGAAAATATTGTGATGGGATCATATATTTGATTTTTGAAATCTGATGGATATACACGTTTTGAGCAATCGTGAATACGAATCAATCACTTTTCAATAACATTCGTGAATCTGTACCCACGATAATTTTTTTACAAATTGAATGTGAATAAAACTCACAAAAGCAAGTATAATGAAATTTATCACGATTATTTCAATAAGTAAAACGCATTCGCCTATTGATTTTCAAAATGGTCGGAACAAGCGAAAGCCGAGAATAACATTCTTTTTGAAAATCGAAAATAAAATATATAAAAAAAATGGAAACCGGGTGGATTTAATTAAAGTTCACCTATACTCGGTGGCCTGAAATACGAAGAGGGATCACAAAGTAGTAAAGTTGGAACAAAAGCATTTCAGGTGATGCGGAAAAGAATTTCACAAAAAATGTTCTAAACCACTAGGGATGTTTTATATTGCATTTTTTATATCAGGAGGCCTAATTAAAATAGGTTATCATAATCCTTGTTCCATTTAATGTCTAGAGTTATCTATACTATAGCAAAGCAAATTAAAGATTTGAACGACGACATATAACTGCTCAAATGTTATGTTTCTGATAGGCTGTGTAACGCTGTTTTTTAAATTTGAAAAAGTATGAATGTTTCTATAATAAACGTTCGATTTTAAATATCTTCAAAGTGAATAGTCATAAGGATATAAACCTGGTGATTATGAAGGTCATATGGGGAATTTAAAATCAAATGTTTATCAAGTAAACATTAATACTTTGGCAGATTTAAAAGACAACATTATGCAACGTGTCAAAAACATAACACTGGACTCGTACAAAACCGTTCAAGATTTTATTCTCAGCTGTAATCATGTTATCTAAAACTCTGGACATAAAGTAAAAAAAATGATTATGATAATTCGGCCTCAAAAATTATAACATGCAATTAAATAGTACCTGATATTGAAATTTTGAACTATTGTTTTTCTTGTGGATTTCTTTACCCTATGACCTGAAATGATTATATTTAAAATTTCAGGACTCTCCGTTTTAGCATTGAAATGTTTTTTAGTGCGCGCGCGCGGGTGTGTATTTTTCCCCATCACCTGAAATGTATATGTTTATATTTTACTACTCGTCTAAACTATATATATTTTTCTTTTTTTGGGGGTAGGGGGGAGGGGAGGGTTCTTTTTCACCTAAAATGAGCATGTGTCAAAATTCACTATCTCTTGTAAGTTGCTGAACTATTATTTTTTATAGTGAATTTCTTATCCCCACTATCCGAAATGCTTAATGCTTATTTTTAACACTTTCCAACATAGTTGAAAAGTGTTTATGACTTTGTTCATTCTATCTGTCTGTCCGTTCTCACGATAACTGCCGTAAAAATGACGCTATCGAAATGAAATTTTAGTATGTTTTTGAGACGGTCTGCGGGATATTTGGGAATGTAAGTGAATAATATCACTTGATTAGTTTTGGATTGAACCCGGGTTAAAAAAGTGAAATACATGGAACATTATGGGACCTAATTTTTCAAACATTTTTTAAACGGAGTTAAAATTCACAAATGGCTTCGAAAATTTTAGGAAATATTCAAATTATCCTATAAAATATATACATAAAAAAATTCAGCAACATATGTTCGGTAGTTTTTAAATAAAAATTAAAATAATAATTACACCTATAATATATGAAGAGACCACGTGACTCACTGCAAAATAAAATATGGCATCCATTTTTTTTCCCGATGTGTCAAGATCGTGATTTTTAAGGATCTTTTAAATGTATAGTTAGCAATGCATCCGTCCTAAAACCGCCTTATTTTTGCGTATTTTCTGTGCATCTATATTCTGTGCCAACGCAATTACTATATTTTTGAGTTTAAGTGATCATTAAACTTTGATTATTTCTACAGTGAAGCCTAATTTTAATGGATGCAGAACGCAAACAAATCAAATGACTGTAAGATGAGTTGTATAAGAATTGCTGTAAACCCAGGCCTTGGCGTCCGCCACGAATGGCACAGGGTTCCTTATGCCAAAGGCCGGGAATGAAAAATACATACATGCAACTCATAATTATTAAGTATAAAAATTGTTGGATTTTTTTCACGCAAAATTTAGCTCTGGAGTATGGAATATAAGTGATATGAATAAAATATTCATTACTTTTACATAGAGAGAGCCAGATGATTTATATTTTGATGACGTCATTTGAATAAAGTTCATTTTATTCGATGAAGTTTCAAGTTTTCAAATATAATAAATTACTGTAGTACTATGATTATTTGAAATGTATCATCGCTGAATGTATTGCATTTTAGAGATGTTTAAATAAAATAGCATTTCAGTTGGAAAATCTTTCATAATCAATGCTTTATGCATGATTGATCTTGTTTAAATTTCACTTTCTCTTCGTTCGTGCTGAAGACCATTCTGGCATGGGCGAACTTTAATTTCGTTCACCTTGTATATTAAATATTGTTGCACAAAGAGATCATCTTTATATGATAGTTTGTTTAATGACACTATTTACAGAACGTTTTTATGTGCCGTTCTAGAGATATGGCACATTAATCTAAAGTGGAAAAATTTGTTAAAAATAAGCATTACAAACGAATAAGTATTACATTCGAAAAGAAAATGATGCTAAGGAGGTTTATAAACGGAATTCTACGATAGTATAATCATTATTTCCAAATTTTTGAAGTAAAATTCTTTAAAATATTAATAATATTTTTGATGAGACAAATTCAGCGAAATATTCTTTGTCCTTAAAATAATACTGATAATAATATGTTGTTGATATAGTGGCGTATATAAAATATTTTAGATTCCACTTACTTAGTAATAAAAGGATATCCATGGATCAATATTGAACAAAACACCGCGGAAAATATTTCATGGCTAATGACTATTTATTTCGAAATTGCAGCAAGTCAGAAGAACCGTTTTCATCACGAAACAGTTCTTGGAAAGACACGATGAAAGCGTAAAATGTTCATTGAGGCACAGCTGTGTTATCTCTGGTAAAAGATAAGGTGTCTGTTGTTAACAGAGTTTGACAGTTACAAGCTAGAAAATACTACCTTCCTAATCCTGATAAAGATGCCTAAAATTACATTTAATGTAAATGCAGAAGCTTCTCTGTTATGCGGCTCAGACAAGAAAGTTTGAATAAATAATGGCCGGCCAAACCATTAATCGAATCAAAACATATTTGTAACTAACTTAAAAAATTCAATAAAAGTATTCAGAAACTGTATGAAAAAATGTAATTTGAACAGCACATGACTTTTCTTATATAATGCAATGAATGTACACCTTTCACAGTGAAAAAATTATGTATAAGATCCATGGTACAATATTTCTAACGTTAAATTGCATATTTGGCGCTTTTTTGAGGGACAACATATAAAACTATTTCGAAGTACTCAATTAACTTATATTTCGCGCAAATCTAAATTGACAATGATCAATACTGATAGCAACTGTAATAACCAATATATTCCATATATTAAAATATTTTAAAAATTAATTCATCAATTTACGTCATTTATGTTAATTTAGTGTCATTTCTATTAATTTGGTGTCATTTTTGCAATTTTGATGATATTTTCGTTAATTAGGGGCAAAATATCGCCAAGTTGGCAATATATCGCTAAATTAGTCACCACGATCGCTAAATTTATCGCCAAGCGTTACAGATAAACAGAGAGACGAGTTGTTCGTATATATAAAGGCCGCAAACTCAAAACTATTACCCAAAGTATCTTGTCTCGTGAATGGAACGAACTAAATCCACGAGAATGAGGTTAACAAATGTGTCGCATAATATTACATATGAAAATTGAACATATTTCAGAATAATTCATACTTTTTAATTTTGTGATTTTTTTATAAATTGATTTGAAAAATGATGCAATATCTCGAGAATGATTTATGCTAGCGTTCTAAAGTTTGCACCATTCGGTTTCTAATAACATTATATAAGAAATGATCATTTACGTAGCATTATTAAAGGTTCTAATTTATGTTTAGGGGTTTCCGAAAATTCGATTGCATTTAAAATCAATAGAGTTTTAGTACTCATTGTTTGTAATAGTTGTACCGAATTTCGTTCGTGAGACTCACGGACACACACACATACACATAGGCATCACCACCCAAAAACATTCGATACGAGTTCAGGAATGCTTGAAACGTGTTCTTCCGTCGAAAACTCGAATTCAGACAGACATGAGTATTTCTATTTTTTTTACTTTCTCTGCATACGTAAAGAAATTATTGCGACAAAGTCGAAAATTTTTGTTCGAATTTTGAAAAATTTACATTTTTTATGCATCTTTGAATTCGAATCCAGTGTGTTTGAGGTGATGGTGTGTGTGTGTTTGCGTGTGTATGTAGAAGTGTAAATGTATGTGTGTAAGTCAAGGGAAACAATATCTTTCGAACGAATAAAAGGTTTCGAATGTAATTTAGTACGATTATTATAATCAATGAACACTGGAACCCTAGTTATTTTAAACGCAAATGAACGTTCGGAACCCCCGAAATTTCAAAAGAATTAAAAAAAAAAATTCAACTATGTTAAATAAATAATCATTTTATGCGAAAATTTTCATTGTAAAACGAATGAAATAAATTTTAAAACACTAGCATGAACTTTTCATGAAATATGCATTTTTCTCAAGCACATTACTAAAAAATATTAAGTAAAAATAAAAACTATACTTTCGATACAAGGCTAACTTGAATATGTTGTGTATTAATCACTTATATTTGTTTACATACGAATATTATGCGTGCATTGATTAATTATATAACTAAGAGGTGGATTGCAGTTTTTCCTACACCTCTGTTAATATGTTTGCCTCAAGTAAAGTAGTATGTAGTGTAACGTATAGTACGTCTAGTAAGTATTGTATGCCGCGAGTATTGTAAGTCTTCTAAGTATTGTACGTATTGTCAAATATGATCACTTCGCATATGCAATATTATGCGACAAATGTATTAACATCAGTTTGATCTCTCCTTCCATTCACTAGAAAAGAAAATTTTTGCAAAAGTTTGTATTTATCAATTCCACCAATTTATCAATCGTCCTTATTTCACGAGATATTAATTTAGTCATAAAATACATTTTGATGCAGATTTTGCACGTACGCATGAATGAGTCATTTTATTTGGATCAATACATTCGCCAAATTTCAAATTACGTGATTTCAATTCGATGCCAATAGTATTGTGGTATGGCATTATTTATTTTTAGATACATTTGATGACTTTACGTACGACGAATGTCTGTCATAGTAAAGAGGTTCAGCTTTCCACATTAAATAATGAAAAGTTAAATATATGATTAATATATGAAAAACATAATTACAATTTCCATTTTACATTTTAGGAATTTATTAAATGTAACAAATTATCAGTTTTATATTAATTACCAAACGTGTTTAATATATAGATTATATTGCTAAGCTAGCTGGCCAGTCTCAAGTGGAGGCCGCTTGATGGTTACGAGTATCTCGAGTGGTGGTATCCAAGTTATGGCACCAATTACAAACAACGGGTACTATCACCAGGAGGCCCCGCCAAGACCGACCAAGAGCCATGAGACCTCGGAGGATCGATGCGTGGCATTATCTGCACGACGCCATCGAGAGATGGCGGCTAGAGAGCTCTCTCAGGACCTCGCTGCTGCGTTTGGAACAACAATTTTCAGGCAAACTGTATACAGACGCCTAGCAGAGAAGGCCCTTTACGCCCAGGACCAGTCGTGTGTGTCCCTCTCAACAGATCACAGAAGAGAGCCCGTCTTTCGGGGTACCAGGCACACCATGCTTGGACACAGCAAGATAAGGACCGTGTCTTCTTCAGTGATGAATCGAGATTCAGTACCCAAAGTGATTCCCGATGAGTCTTCATCTGAAGACAGCCTGAGGCAAGCTATCGTCCCTCCAACGTGAGGGAAATCGACCACTTTTGTGGAAGTGGAATCCTTGTGTGGAGAGGCATCATGTTGGACAGCCGTACACCACTACACATCTTTGATGCGGGCACTGTGACCGCACAGCGCTATATAATGAGGTCCTTGAACCTTATATGAGGATTTTCCGGGGAGCTATCGGAGAGAACGTTGTTTTTATGGACGATAAAGCAAGGTCACACAGAGCACAACTTGTCGACGATTTTCTGGAGGAAGAGGGTATTCGTTGTATGGTGCGGCCCACGAAGTCGCCGGACCTAAATCTTATACAGCATGTTTGGGATGTTCTAGGAAGAGCCATTTCATGACACCAACTCCCTCCCAGGACCCCCCCCCCCCCAGGCGTTAAAATTCCCGCTTTCAGAAGAATGAGATTTATTGCCACAAGCTATGATCAACAACCTCATTCACAATATGAGGGCCCGTTGTGCGGCTTGTAAAGCTGTGCGGGGTGGCCACACTCCTTATTAGCAGGACTATTCTGGAGATATGATGTATCAAGGTATGGCCGTCTTTGGTCTCATTTGCTTATCGCAAAATATATACCTCCTGTTTATTTTGGTATGTTACTATTGGCTGTTTCATAGTATTCAATTAGTTTTCGAGATATCACATGCTATATGTTTGTAACCTTCACTTTGGACACCAGTGTATATATCTATATATATATATATATATATATATATATATATATATATATATATATATATATATATATATATATATACGAATGGCAACAGCAGCTCATATCTTATTCCTTTGTGAATGGCAACACTTGTCACTTCTTTCTGTGTTCCCGTGCTCGATAGGTTCGTATATTTATTCAGTTAGATTTAAGGTATCCTTTTTCCTTTTATTTTTCTTCTTTATATATGTAGTTCAAGTAGAAATAGTTTATAGATATAATCTATCTATTTCTTCAGAAACATACATTTTTGTGTTTGCTTCTACAAGACACTTGGTCTTGAAAACGAGTTTTGAAGAAGTGTACAAATCGTGATTTAGGCCTAGAGCCTTGTCCGCGTGTATAGCGTTTGTGCTTGGATTTCGTCTGTTTTTCTTTTATAGATTCCATGCCTTTGTTTTTTGATACTTTTCTTAGACTTGATGATTCGAAATTTGTATTTTTTTCCATTTGCTTGAAGATTTGCTGTTTTATACTTTATTTTGTAAGCCTGTTAGAAAGTTAGGTTTTTCAAGTTACAGCTTTTCACTTTTCTTTCATTGGACCTTCAAACCTTTTTATTTATATATAAGGTGTCAGTGCTATCGGTGCTCAATGGCTATTTTCTCAACTTTTAGTCACAGATATATACTTCCAATTGCAAAAATGTTTTAAATTTTAAAATCTATTATCTTAGAAACAGTTTAAATCAATAGATGCATTTCTGAAAGAAATACAAAATATAAATTTTTATACGGTACCCCGGTCCTACCAGTTATATTTAGGAAAATCATGCTCATACAATTTCATGCAAAATGAAAAAAAATCATCCTTTTACGACCAAAATTGACCGACTTAAGTTGCTTAAAGTTAGAGAACTTTTTGTGCTGAGAAATGGGGGTTATACACAAAATATTTATATACACAAATCTGTTATTTTTTAGGTGTTATATGGTTTTATTATTTTTAACACTTTACAACAAAGTTGAAAAGTGTTTATGACTTTGTTCATTCTGTCTGTCTGTCTGTCTGTCTGTCTGTCTGTCTGTCCGTTAGCACGATAACTGCCGTAAAAATGAGTTTATCAAAATGAAATTTTAGTATGTTGTTCAGACAGTCTGTAGGACCTATGGGAATATAAATAAATAATATCACCCAATTAGTTTTTTATTGAACCCGGGTTGAAAAAATGAAATACATTGAACCCTATGGGACCTAATTTTTCAAACATTTTTTAAGTAAATTTAAAATTCACGAATTGCTTCGAAATTTTTAGGAAATATTCACATTATCCCATAAAATATATAAAAAAAAATTCAGTAAAATATGTTAAGTAGTTTTTTAATTAAAAAAATTATTTAATATAGGGAAAAAACAAATTCAATTAAATTCTGACTTTGGGATATCTTCCAGAAAGAAAAGAGAGAGATATTATATAATAAATATCTCTCCATTTGTTTAAACGTTTTGCATATGGGAGTGGCTTCATATTTTAAAATAAATTTGGTAGATAACAATTTTTCATTTTTTTTTAATTTTATATAACTCTTCATGATAAATTTAATTGATGGCATTTTAAATGCACTTTCCTACGTCCTAGAGAGTTAAAATTTGGTACACAGCTTAAATTTGTTGAACATTTTATTCGACAAAAATTTGATGGATCTTTAAATATAGATCATACATTTTTTTCGAAATGGCCTGAAAATAATCCCCGTTCACTTCTATAAATCATTGGTGTAATATTGTTAAAAATTCTGATGTGGACAGCACATGTCTTTCTCTGCAGACTCATATTCGTTCTCTTTATTTATTCAATGATAATTTGAGTTTATCTGCACAACATAAGTATTTTAAATGACATTGAATTTACACGTTAAACTTAAATTTGGTTCTCATTTGATAGCTGGACTTATTGTCAAAGATGGCGTAGCGAAAACGCGAAAAAACTAGAATATCTCAAGAACGGCTAGTCCTAGAGTAATGGGGTTAGTCTTATTCTTTTTGTTGTCAAAAATCACATATAAAATAGGAATTTAATTGATATAATTGAGCACACGTAGTCTTTTATTTTTATATATAACGATTTTTGCTGGCCATTTCGCAAAAATAGCCCGTTCCTTTTTCCCGAATCGTAGTAGAATAACCTACAAATGATTTATATACAAAATTTTGTTAAATTTGGTATATAAATCACTTGTAGGTTATTGAAATATTATACTCCAAATTTTGTTAAATTTGGTTCATTAGTTTTTAGCTAGAGTGGATAAAGGCAATTTCTGCGGCCATTTCGCAAAGAAGGCAGATTCTTTTATTACGAATCGTACTATAATCTAATGAACATCAGGATTTCCCACAAAAAACATACCTACCAAATTGTATGAAATTCGGTCCATTAGTTTTTCAATTAGAGTGGATGTAATATCCACACAGACACACAGAAACATACACAGATACACCCTTACACACACAGACGTCTTCCTAAAAGTAGTTTTTTCGTGTTCTAGAAGTCCCAAAACGTGAAGATCCTTTGAAAATTCGAGTTCCGATCTTCGGCACGATTCCAATACTTTAAGTACATACACATACACATATATATTATCTGTGTATTATCTGTGTATCTAAATTCCGTGCCTATGCAATTACAATAGTTGTGATTTTAAATGATCCCTAAACTTTTATTATTTCTTCAAGGAAGCTTAATTTTAATATATGCAGAATGCAAATATCTCAAGCGATTGTAAGATGAATTACATAAGAATTGCTGAATTTTTTTCACACAAAATTATTTAGCTCTGGAGTCTGGAATACAAGTTATATGAATGAAATATTCATTGATTTTGCATAAAGAATCAGATGATTTATATTTCGATACAGTTTTAAATATTTAAGTATAATAAATTACTGTAGTACTGTGATAATGTAAAAGATATTACCACTGAATGAATCACATTTTAGAAATTTTTAAATGAAATTACATTTCAGTTGGAAAGTGTTTCATAATCAATGCTTATGCATGATTGATCTTTCTTGTTGATTTAATGTGCGTAATTTTTTATTTTCGTCTGCAGGTACGCTGCAACTGGTCTCATTACTGGTCTATTACCGTATAAAAATTTAAATTTCGTAATTATTACACAGATATGCATTTATTGACTTAAACTACTTAGCTTAAACAATAATGTGTTACCTCATTTACAATAAAGATCTTAGTCGAGCCCTGAGTATAATACTCTTCTAAACGAATATTCGATAAAAAGCTTTGCTTCATTCTCGACATTCTGTCAACAAATGCAATTGAAACATAATAATACTTTGAATACAGAATTTCGATATTTATACGGTTCCTTAAAGGTTGCCTGAAACGGGACATTTTTATGCGTGGAAAAGCGACTTAAGTTATAAAGTTTAATGTTTCATAACTCTGTGAATTTTGGTCGTGAAAGGATGATTTTTTTTTTATTTTGCATGAAATTGTATGAGAATGATTTTCCTAAATATAACTGGTAGGACCGGGGGACCGTATAAAATTTATATTTCGTATTTCTTTTAAAAATGCATTTATTGATTTGAACTGTTTCTAAGATAATAGATTTTAAAATTTGAAATATTTTTGCAGTTGGAAGTATATCTCTGTGACTAACGGTTGAGGAAATAGCCATTGGGTACCGATAACACTGGGCACCTTATATATATATATATATATGTATATATATATATATATATATATCCATGATTTAGGCCTAGACCTTGTCCACGTGTATAGCATTATTGCTTGGATTTCATCTGTTTTTTTTTATCGATTCCATACCATTGATTTTTGATTATTTTCATTAACTGGATGATTCGAAATTTGTATTTTTTTCCATTTGCTTGAAGATTTTCTGATTTATACTTTTATTTTTTAAGCTTGTTTAAAAGTTAGGTTTTTTCGAGTTACAGCTTCTCACTTTTCTTTCATTAGACTTTCAAACTTTTCTTATATATATATATATATATATATATATATATATATATATATATATAATAAAAATAATTTAAAAATCCAATGATAGAATAGAGAAAAGTTGTAATTCAAAAAACCCTAACTTTAGAATATGCCTACATAATAAAAAGAAGTATTAACTAGAGAATCATCAATCATGGAGAAAATAAAATGCAAATTTCTAGTCATCAAGCTGAAGATAATCAACAAATATCAATGGAGTGGATTCGATAATAGAAAATCAAATAATATCCAAATATTAAAGCTATACACGTGGATAAGCACTAAGCCTAAGTAAAGTGTTCATTTCGAGAAAATTCTTTGTCAAGTCCAAGTATTTAATCAAAATGAACACAAAATATGCATGTTTCTGAAGAAAGAGATAGATAATATCTATAAACTCTCTAGTTGGACGACATGCATAAATATTGAAAAATTATATAGGAAACAAAAATATCTGAAAAAAATTTGCTAGAGGTAGTAGAATAAAAATTATGACCACTAGTGATAGTTCTAACTTTAATAAGATTTTTAGGAAATTTAGGAATAAGCACAATATATGGAAGTTTCAAAAATTTATAATTAATATTTAAACCACTACACATATTGATAATTTTCTGTTTAATACTAATTATAGAGTGTGAAGCAAGTTTAAATAGACTATTATTCTTTAAATAATCTGACAGAAATTGTATATAGAATTTTTTACAGGTAATAGCATAATTATTAGAGGCTTTTATCAACATAAGTAGTAACAAAAGATTTTTATAAATCAATAATATAGTTTTTTATATTATCAATAGCATATGTAGATCTAGACAATTTAATACTGCTAATAGTATTTTTAATAAATTTTAACAAAGTAAATTTCCACATGTTAAATGCCTTTAATGACAGAGCATATTTACAAGCTAATTTATAAATATATTTATCAAGGTCAAGATTAATTTACTTTAATACATTAAAAGAGTTGTTACAAGATTGTAACCTGAATTTAGTCCCAATGGGCACAACAGTTCTTAAAGAATCGCCTTTAACTGTGCTTAATTCGCCTGTAAAGATATAACTCAATTGTGGATTAATATAATTAGCATAATTATCATCTTTGTAAATACAATCATTATCTAAATTAGACGTGGAATCTATATCTATAGAGAGAGATTGAGAAATCGTATTGCAATTAAAAATAGCTCTTCCAATAGGCTTATTGCATTTAAAAGTCTTAGAAATATTCAAATACTTAATAGGAAATAAATGATTAAATTTATTAAATAAATGCATAAAATGTATAGTATTATAAATAGGATGTTTAAAAGAATTTACACAATAAGAATTAGACGAATGATTGTTATATTGCGATTGATTAAGCTTTAATTTTCAATACTTTGATCTAGTAATGAGCAAATCATAAGAAATATGATTAAAATGTTCATTTGTTAGATTTAATTTTAAGAAAAGGCATAAACGTTATTTAAATGTTTTTCTTAACCGCAAATACTCCTGATTTTATTAATTTCCATTAATAAATGCTTTTAAATTAATGATGTAAACATTTAATCTCAGCTTTATAATCATGATGTTTGAAACTTCCTTTACCACGTTTTAGTCGTTTGTGTATAACAGAGCGTGATTAAAAATTACAAAGGTGATTAAAAATAGAGTATTTATTATCTACAAAATTATTTTTTACAATATTACCATTTAGATATAATTGATTTAATCCATATGGAAAAAATGTACAATTTGATTTAATATAGATGTTTGAAAAAAATCCTGTCAGCTAGATTAGTTTTTATATCCAAAATATATATAATAATATTTTCAAAACCGTGTTTAGCAAAGTGTTTATATTCAAGTTTATTAGAAGTAGGAAGAAAATTATTATTGATGGTATATATGACATGATCTCTATGAACATTCAACTATTAATTGGATTACTAGTTTGTCCTATGTAATAAAAATTACAAATGTTGCAAGATAATTTATAGATGCAATTAAAAACCTTGCAGAAAGACAAATGGCTATTTTGGTTCATGATTTTGAGTGTTAGAAGCAGAAGGTTAGGTTTTACAAATGTTATTCTTACATTTATTGAAATTATAATTTTTAGTCGGGTAATTATTATAATCAAAACTATCCATAGCACGAAGTTGGTATTATGATATCGGTTTAAACAATTCCCAACGTAAATCGAAAATACTCGGCAATAGTTATAAAATTATATAATAATTAGGATATATATAATTGCCAGTCTCTAAAACGTAAAAGTTGTGTAGGTCATAATAGAATAAGGATAATCATAAGTATGACAATAATACATAGATAATAAATATAAAAGAAATAAAATAGTTGCTTATAGAAAAATCTATATAAACAAATAAGTCCATGTAAAACTATATCCTAATGGAAGTAAGGAATATATTACAAAAAAATCTGATGTGGACGGTATCTGACTTCCTTATATAATGCAATGAATTTACTACTTTTACATTAAAAAAAATAATGTATAAGATCCACGGTACTGTGCTTCTATCGCTGAATTATACGTACATTAGGCGATTTTCCAGATGACAACATGTAAAACTATTTCAAAGTGCCCAATTAACTTATATTTCGCGCATCTCTAAATAAACAATTATCAATATTCATAGCATCCTCAGTAAGCGATATAATCCATATATTAAAATATTTTAATAATTAATTCATCAATTAGGCGTCATTTTCATTAATTTAGCGTCATTTTTGCAATTTTGACGATATTTTCTTTACTCTGGGACGAAATATCGCCATGTTGGCGATATTCTGCTAAATAATTCGTCAAGTTCGCCAAAATACATCAAGTGTTACAGATAAACGGAGAGAAAAGCATTTCTTATATACTTGAAGGTATTGCTCTGTTTCAGAATACAGATGCACAGAAATTAAGCAAAATTAAGCGGTTTTAGGACGGATACAACACTAAATATAAATTAAAAAGAATTTTAAAAGTCACGATTTTGACACAGGATGACATATTTTATTTTGAAGTGGGTCACGTGATCTCTTCATATAATGGCCACGTGATTTCTTCATATAAAGGGTTTAATTATTATTTTAATTTTTATTCAAAAATTACTGAATATATTTTGCTGAATTTTTTTTTATATATTTTATGGAGTAACTTGAATATTTTCTAAAACTTTCGAAGCAATTTGTGAATTTTAAGTTCGCTTAAAAATGTTTGAAAAATTAGGTCCCATAGGGTTCAATGTATTTATTTTTTCAACCCGGGTTCAATCTAAAACTAATTGGGTGATATTATTAATTTATATTCCCATAGGTCCCACAGATCGTCTGAACAACATACTAAAATGTTATTGCAATAAAGTCATTTTTAAGGCAGTTATCGTGTTAACGGACAGACAGGCAGACGGACAAACAGGCAGACAGACAGAAAGAAAGAAAGAAAGGAAGAAAGAACAAAGTCATAAACACTTTTCAACTATGTTGTAAAGTGTTAATAAAATGATTTGCACTGATAAGTACAGTTTTTAACACTTTACAACATAGTTGAAAAGTGTTTATGACTTTGTTCATTCTGTCTGTCTGTCTGTCTGTCTGTCCGTTAGCACGATAACTGCCGTAAAAATGACTTATCAAAATGAAATTTTAGTATGTTGTTCAGACGGTCTTTCGGACCTATGGGAATATAAATGAATAATATCATCTAATTTGTATTGGATTGAACCCGGGTTGCAAAAATGAAATACAGTGAACCTTATGGGACCTAATTTTTCAAACAGTTTTAAAGGAAATTTAAAATTCACAAATTGCTTCGAATGTTTTAAGAAATGTTCAAATTATCGCATAAAATATATAAAAAAAATTTCAGCAAAATATATTCAGTAGTTCTTTAAATAAAAATTAAAATAATAATTATACCCTTTATATGAAGAGATTACGTGACCATTATGTGAAGAGATCACGTGACCCACTATATGACCATGATATGAAGAGATCACGTGACCCACTTCAAAATAAAATATGGCATCCATCTTGTGTCAAAATCGTGATTTTTAAAGTTCTTTTTAATCCATATTTAGTGTTGTATCCGTCCTAAAACCGCTTTATTTTTGCTTAAATTCTGTACATCTACATACTGAAACAACGCAATTACAATATATTTGAGTTCAAATGATCATCAAACTTTGATTATTTCTACAACGAAACCAAATTTTGACTTATGGAGAATGTAAACATTCATTTGAATAAGTTCATTTGTTTTCGATGAAGTTTTCAAATATAATAAATTAATGTAGTATTGTGATAATTTTAAAATTATTACCGAGGAATGTATCGCATTTTAGAAATGTTTATATAAAACTACATTGAAATTGGAAAGTGTTTCATAATAAATGTTTTACGCATGATTGATCTTTCTTGTTAGAAGAAGCTCCAATAAATCACCAACAGAATAAAGCATAACCTCACAAATGTTTGTTACCAGTAAAGCCCGTAATTGGAAAGCCCACATTATCAGAAAGGACTGGGTAAACCTGTGTTCATCCAACGATGCTTGGGTAAACCTAAGTTTAACCAGCTCTGCTTCGATAAAAAATTTGATAAATATGGGAAACAATTACTCTTACATTATTATAATGTGTATATGTATTTATGTTACTTTCTACCATGTGATAGAATTATACACTCTTATAATAAGTCGCTATTTCAAGATTTTAGGAACGGACGAAGTGGTTAGATTTTCACGAGATATACCAAACATTGGGTTCAATTTTCAAAAATCAATAGTGGTCATTAACTGAGCTTTGCTACAGTATTTGAAAAAAATGCAATAATGGACTATTTGTGAATTGTACGGCTGATGGGTTGTATTTGTTGATGGCTGCCATAAAGTGACTTTACAATTTTTGCAAGTGGATTTACAGTCGCCCACATATGTCCATTGCGGATGTTATGTGTGTCATTACGTGTGAAAGAGGTTTCATCCTTGAAAAGCACAGGTGCCGGAAAATCTGGCTGCGCCGCTCTCTATCTCAGGAACCAGCTGGCTAACTCTACGCGACGAGGATAATTCGCTGCAGAAATTGCTTGGATTCGCTGGAGATGGTATGGGTTGTTGTTGTTGTTGAGACCCAGACCGTCAGACCTACCAGAAAAGTGTAAGGTAGGAGATGGTATGGGTGTAACTGTTCCCCATGCAGAACCCGCCATACCGTGGATTGTGGCACACCAAGAGTACGCTCCATTGCTCTGCATGACCGAACTGCTACTGTGTCCAGAATCGCCTGTTCCACATTGCCTGTCCTCCATCATCTCAAGAGTTGGAGATGCGAATAATTGCTGCAAACTGATAAGACCGTACATTCAGTGCTATGAAATTTTGCATAAAAGTTCTTCTTCCCCAGATGAATTTCGCATACGTGGTTTTTGTCTTCAAACAGAAAATAACAACCAGAATGACATTTTTATGTTTGCGGTAAGCCAGCCAGTAATTTGTTGATAGCAGGGCGCCTGTAGCAGAGCTCCGTATCCCTAGTCAGGTAACATATATGTGGGTCACAGTCTTCCACTGAACCTAGTCCTTCAATAGGGGTCAATAATGTTGATAAGACAAGTTAGTAGTAAACAAAGAATGCTGTAAACAGTGGTCTTATTGTAGAGTTTTGAAGATAAGGTGGGTGGGGGAACAGGCGAAAATATACTTTACTGGGATGCAGAAGAGATTCAGTCAGGAATCAGCATGGGACGTCTAAATCGGGATTTAGGATAGCTCTGGGTCTTTTTGGAAATTCACAGAAGCTGTAGTCGGTCATATTATAGATCAGTTCGTTGGGGATCCTAGCGAGGTTATCATAGAAATTGTTAGAGAGTTTTCGCATCTCTTGCTTAATAGTTTTAATTTTGAAATCGCGATGTATTACAAAGTTTTTCAAGTATCTTGGAGCTTTTCTGATAGAACGTAAGATTTTGTTCTGAATGATTTGGACTTTTTTTACATTAGATTTCGTAGCGTAGTGGAGAGGCATAGAGAATGATGGGCATGTTTGTGGAGCGGCCGCTTCCCAACGAGTAAGCGCCCTGTGACGCTTTCACGTTTTATTTCCAACCCCGTAAACTGTGACGAAAAATACTTGGTTTGGTATGTACTACCACCTCGTAAAGATGGCGCCATCTGTTTCAATAACCATATATACTATATATATATATATACCTCAATAAGTCTCCGGTCTGACACATATATGGTAACACTGTTGACAGACCCATATGATTTCTGGATATAACCAACATTCAAACGACACGTGTCAAAATTTCATGCCATTCTGACAATTAGTGTATAGGTTACAGTGGTTTTAGTGACCCCAGTTTTGTAATTTTCAAAACAATGGATAAAAAAGAATTTCGTGTGTTGATTAAACATTGTTTACCGTTGAAGCCAAACAGTGGCTTGATAAACTTTATGGAGACTCTGCACCAGGGAAATCAACTATTACTGACTGGTATGCTGAATTTAAACGCGGTCGTACAAACACCGATGATGCTGAACACTCTGGTCACCCAAAATCGGCAGTTGTTCCGGAAAACATAAAAAAGTCCACAAAATAGTTTTGAAAGACCGTAAAGTGAAGTTGCGTGAGATAGCTGACACCTTAAAGATATCAGAAGGTAGTGTCTTTACAATTTTACACGAAAATTTGAGCATGCGTAAGTTGCTTTCGAAGTGGGTGCCGCGTTTGCTCACACCGGACTAAAAGCAAAAACGCGTAGACGATTCAGAGCGCTGTTTGGAGCTGTTCAAGCGAGATAAGTATTTCTTGCGTCGGTTCGACCACTCTGGCCTCCAGCGACTACTGGCTTTTTGCAGACATCAAAAAGATGCTCCAGGGAAAGAAATTTGGCTCAAATGAAGAAGTGATTGCCGAAACTGAGGCCTATTTTGAGAGCAAAGGCAAATCGTTCTACAAAAAAGGCATCGAAAAGTTAGAGGAGCGTTAGAATGAATATATCACTCTTGAAGGCGAGTATGTTGATGAATAAAGTCGAATTTCTAAAAAAAAAAAAAGATTTTCTTAGTTAGACCGGAGGCTTTACGAGTGATGTAGTATATATATATATATATACAGGGTGCTCCAAACACATTGACCTTGGCTTTTATTCCTTAAATATTGATCTGAGACATATATAATCAATTAAAAAGTTCCGTAAGAAAAGGTACATAATTTTATGAAATCGATTAAAATTTTCAAGGAAATTAAATTTTAAGAAATACAAACGTTAAATTTCTATACGGTCCCCGTACAAAAACATTTCCAATGAGTAAAATGTGCCCCATATATTAATAAGGTGATGTACAAAATTTCAGCATTTTATAATCAAGGGTCCCAGAGATATGAAAAGACAAAAATGCTGACTTAAACCACTTTTCGATGCATCGACACGGGTTCTCAGAGGTGAAAAATCATGTCGGCAGATCGCGTTTCAGGGGTCATACACAAATTACGAAAGAAAACAATGATTACATAAATAAATAATAATTTTGCTATTTATTGGTACAAAAGTATCTACACTGTGTAAAAATAACTTCACACAAAGATTACAAAGCTTATTCAAAATGTTTTCCATCCATGCCAAAGATCCATTAAAGATAAGAGACAGATATTTTTTGCCTATGATGCATTTCTGCGTTGCGTCATTTGCACTCTTGCTGTAAACATTTATATTTTAATTTGTGATTAATCCCACACCAAATTTGTTAAACATATCTCTGGGACTTTTTAAGATAACATGCTGAAATTTTGTACATCACATTATTAGTGTATGGGGTACATTTTACTCATTGGAAATGTTTTTATACGGGGGTTGTATAAAAATTTAAATTTTCTATTTCTTAAAATTTAATTCCCTTGAAAATTTTAATTGATTTCATAAAATTCTATACCTTTTTTTTACACAGCTTTGTAATTTATTATATATGTCTAAGATCAATATTTAAGGAATAAAAGCCGAGGTCAATGTTTTTGGGACACCCTGTGTATATATATATATATATATATATATGACAGAGGTAAATAATTTTACATCAGTGGCTGAATTATCAATTTTGAATCCCATATGTGGTTGAAGGCTGCAAAGAGAAAACGTCTATTGCTTCGTGGATATGTAGTGCTTTAAGAACCTCTTTAACTTGTAGGTGCCTATCCTTTTGCCTTTTTGTACATAATTCGATCACGAACTAAAACAACCTAAATTACATACTGCCGCCCAGGCGGTGAAGTGGATAGCGTCTTCGGCTGCTGTCTGGTAGGCTCGGGTTCGAATCCAGAGTAAGACATGGATGTTTATTGAGGCAAGTCAGTCTTCCGCCTTCTGGGTCCTCGTCTAAATGTGAAGCTGCACCCCCCTCCGACCTTCGTCAGTGATGCTTGTTTGTAATAAACTTTGTTCTCTTGTCTTGTGTGTCTTTCTTCGTTCTTTCCTGCGTCACTGGTCCTGTATCGGCTGTACCGAAACAGGAGGTCATTAGAAACAACAACAACAAATTAAATACTAATTTTCACATACTATATTTACCATAATTTAAAGACTTAATCAGTGATACTGAACTTAGTGAAGAAATTTCAATTATTTAGTTAACTGTAAGTATCTAGCAGTAATTTGTCATAACATATTTGCGACAAAACTCGGACGTTTCTAAGTGATTTATTTCCTTTTAAGCCATTTGAAAACATCTTGGTAAATTAGCATATTTTTACATCACCAGTCTATTTACTCTTAAGGTATACTATACAATTCGGGTAAAAAGATTAGAGTTCTACGAAAAGATATTTACAGAACGAAATATTTGAAACATTCCGAATTTAAAAGTCAAATTTTCAATGTAAATCAACATTGTAGCTATTGGTGGAAGTGTTTCATTCGTATGTAGACAATAGAATAAACAAGGAATAGGACAAAATGTATTTCCTTATTTGATTGCTGATTCAGGTGAGGATGAATCCCTTATTTAATTTAAGTTTGACAAATAAATTTGAATTGCGGGTCAAATAGGGGTGGGTTGTTTTTTATTTTCTGATATCATGTCGTGCACACTAGGCTTATTTGATTGGGATCTACTGTTTAAAATGATGCGATTGAAGAATGAAAGCATTCATTTAGAGGCTAAGGACGCTCAAAAACTGTCGTAATAAAAAACATCCTCTTTATACTAAAGGAAAGTAGCTGACGCCATCGCTGTTTGACAAATTTCTCGTTCCTCGAGATTCTCTGCTTCGTAGCCAAAAACTATAGCATTTTAAAACATAAAATTTGGTACACTTGTAGCGAAAAGTGTGGAGAATAAACTGTTTTTCGATTTAAACTTTAGTTTAAGAAATATTTAATGCCAAAATCCAGGACAAAATATTTGAGCTGCGAGTTCGTGTCCTGGACGCGGAAGGCCAGAAAGTATACTAAGCCAGAAAGCCTTCTTTCAAATCAGACGCCAAACTTCGTTTTATCGCCAGCGTGATAGGCGAAGGAGCGCTCTCTCTCTCAAGGTTAATATAGCAGCCACATCAAGAGAAAGGACTCTCGCAATTTGGTTTATCTTTTTATAGAATATATGTATAACTTACAATTTAGCAATAGAGACACGTTCTAAATGGATTGTCTCTTAGATTGGAATTAAATTAATTCAATATTGATTAGATTAAAGAAGCCGATATATAACTTACAATTAAGCAATATGGGCTTATCGCCGATATATAATTTACAATTAAGCAATATAGACACTTTTTAAATGCATTATCTCTTAGATTAGAATTAAATTAATTCAGTATTGACTCAATTAAAGAATCATTTTATTATTTTCTAATGCTATTGTCTAGAGGAAGTTCACGGATAATCACGACATTTAGACGAAAAAATACACTTAAAGACACCATGAACACATTTCGAACATTTTGGGAAATATTTCCATCAGTGTGTGTGTGTGTGTATCTGTGGGGTGCGAATGCACGTATCACTATGGCAATTTATATGTAGATGTATTCTGTAGAAAATTAGAAACAGGTAGAATATTTTGTAATAAATGGGATTAAAACATTATTCGAAATTACAGATTTTAAATTAGAGTACGTACAGCCACGAAATTCTATATGTAGCTACATTCTGAAAAAATTAGAATTAGGTAGATACACATGTAATTAACGTGATTAAAATACGGGTGAAAAGGAGGGAGGGAGACACAGAGAGCGAGAGAGAAAGAGTGTGGTTGTGTGTGTGTCAAAATATAGTACGATCAAAATATAGTGTGGTAACTGCAGGAGAGGTCGGCCTTGTTTCGAACGAGTAGAATTCAAAGGCGCCCATAAAACTTATTCCTGAGATAGCCAAACTCAAGGATGGGAGGTAAATATCTATTAACTTAATACCTACATTTCTGACCTTGAACGATCGAGGGAGCGAAAGTGCCCCCTCGCGCTCCCCTATGGGCGCCCATAGAACATTTTCCAGAGGGTAAACTCATGGATGAGAAGTACAATATTGACTAGATTGATACCTACATTTGTGACTTTGAACGCCTCTATGGGCACCCATGGCTATAAGTATTGAAGACCTAGACCATTTAACTAGCCCTATAGGGCTTACAGCAGCTGTTTGAGTGGCCGGGAGAGATGGCTATAAGCACAGACTAATATAGTATTCTGTGGCTATAAGTGTTGCAGACTCAAACCACTCGGCTGACCCAGAGGGCTTACAGCAGCTATTTGAGTGGCTGGGATGGCTATAAGTGTGTAAAGCTTTAGACTTCACGGAAACTTTTGTGGGGTCTGGAAAGACTCCAGTTTTCCACCCCTGGGGAAATCGAAACTTAACTCCGTTAGGTTTTGTCCTGAGGTTACTAGTATAAGCAGGGAGTTTTTTCAATGAGCGCCCATAGGGAAGGGAAAGGAGGTACTTTCGCTCCTCTGGACATTCAGTGTCCCAAATGTGGGAATCAAGGTAGTCGATATTGTACATATCATTGAGTTTAACTTCTAAAAAAGTGCTATGGGCGCCCATGCTTATAGTATCGACAACGGGATAGAACCTAACGGAGCTTAATATTTTTGTTTCTCACTCGAGGGCGAATAAAATGGGTGGGAGTGTCAAAAAGACTTTATCAATCAATGACTTTGAGTCCTTCACAGCTTAACCGAATTAACGTTTATTTTGTGCAAATATTGTATTTGAAACGATTATAACCGCGAAATTCAACGTATCTTAAATCAAGAATATTAATTTCCCCAAAGGTACAGGAATTATCAAATAAATTAAACTTCATTTTCCAAGATATTGACTATTCATCAATTTGACATCATTTTTATTAACTTAGTGTCATTTTTGCCAATTTGGAAACATTTTAAATAAAATCTAAAGTTGACGATATTTTGTTAATTTATCGACAAGCATTACAGACAGACAGACAAACTAATAAATTACATTTGACGAATTGTTTGATGTCAAAATACAAAACTATTGTGAAACAGTGTCTCGTGAATAAAACCTACCAGAATGATGCTAACACCGTTGTCACATAATATTGTACATGGAATGGAAACATATTACGGCAGTTAGCACTGTTTTAATTTCCTGTATTTTTTAAAATTTATTTGAAAAACGTACAATATATCAAGGATGGTTCATGCTATTATCCCAAAGTTTATGTTATTCATTTTCTAATAAAAAATTAAATAAAAAATGATATTTTATGTAACAATATTAAAGGTTCTGTTTTTTTATGATTTTTTTCAAAATTTCATTCGAAAGTTTGGAGCTGGTTTCCAAATATTCGATTGCTTATAAAATTAATAGATTTCCAGTATTCACTGATTGTAATAATCGATTTTTATTTTGTTTGAAACGTTCCATTCGTTCGTTAGATATCGCATCCACTGACTCAAGGACGCACACACTAATATACATACACACACTAATATACATGCACATACTACATACATTAATATACATGCACACACACACACACACACACAGAGATATCACTTTAAAAACATTTGATTCGATTTCAGGAATGTTTGAAATAAGCTCTACCGTCGAAAACACTAAGTAGAATTCGAGTTTTCAACCTCGTCATAATACTTTCCCTATACATTATATCAGTGGTTTTCAAATTTATTTTCTCACGAAACCTTTTAGAAATTTAATTTGATGGTAGAACCCCAAAATAAGGAATATCCCCATTTGTCCAAATTATGCATCAAAATTTTACACGTTTTTAAATTTAAGACAATTTGTATGAAACTATCACGTCGCGGAATCCCAAGGGTTCCGAAAACCTTGAAAAGTCCACCTTCAAAAACGATGCATTATTCTATGGTATGTCAGAAAAGTAACATTTATTGCTCCCACAAACCGAAAATGTCAAGCAAATTTCCTTAAAATGTCACAAATTTTGCATTTTTAAAATGACAAATATTCCTTCCTTTCAAATAATCTTCAATTTTCGTCACTGATTGTTGTACTATATAAGTATTGAACAACATACGGATCCTACACATATATTTACTCCAAAATTTCGCATATAAACGTTTTATTCAAATAATAAATTATATATGTGGGTGGAACATTTCTTACACTCATTGCAAACAATCTGTGTGTAGTACAAAAAGTCCTTAAATACATGTATTTTCATAGTATTACTTTAAAACCAAAATGTACATAAAACATGATTTAAATAATGGGAAACAAATGTATCTAACCTGTCTTCATGAACAATATCGCGGATTAAAAACAATCGTCTTTCTCTGCGCTTTTGCAGGAGTTGCGAAAATAGTGTACCAGAATTGGCGGTAAAACGACGTTTGGCGTGTGATGTGAGAGAAGCTTTCTGAATTGGTATACCTTTGGGCTTATCACGTCCTGGACAGACTAGCAATAGTAAAGCCGCGAATTTTTACAGGTATATACTACATACACAGCTGAATTTTTGAAGGTGAATTTTTGAACAGAGCCCTTTTTACTTTCCTTATATACATAGTATACTATATAAGGAAAGTATTGTGACGGGAGAGCACGTTTCAAGCATCCATGAACACGAATCAAATGTTTTTGGGGTGATGTCTGAGTGGCGACCGCGTCTGAGTGTGTATGTGTGTGAGTGTGTCAATGGGTCTGTGGAGACGGTATCTGACGAACGAATGGAGCGATTGGAAAGAAATTTGGTACAAAAATTACAATCCGTGAATACTGGAAGCTAATTGTTTTTAAACGCAATCAATTGTTTAGAACCCTACATTTTCGAGTGAAATTTTGAAAAAACCATCAAAAAGCCAAAACCTTAGATAAAGATACGCAAATAGACATTTCTCATGTAATTTTTCATTAGGAAACTATTAACACAAAGTTTAGAACGATAACATGAACCATTCTACAGATATGCACATTTTTCAAATAAATTTATCAAAGAATCCCATAAAATAAATAAAAAAAACTCATGTGGGCAGCACATGACTTTCCTTATATAATGCAATAAATTTACTTCTTTAACGGTAAAAAAGTGATAAAATCTACGGTACAATGTTTGAAATGTTAAATTGTTAATTTGGCGCTTTTCCGGATGACACCATGTAAGCTACTTCGTACTTCATTAACTTATATTTCACGCAACTCTAAATTAGCAATTATCGATATTGATATCATCCTCAATAAGCGACATAGTCCATTTATTTAAATATTTTAGTAATAAATTCATCAATTAGGCATCATTTTCATTAACTTGGTGTCATTTTTTCAATTTTGACGATAACTTCGTCAATGTAGGGCTAAATATTGCCAAGTTGGCGATATTTCTAACATCATTTCTTATATAATAAAAGAAATGCCCATCATATGACGGAATTAAAAATTTGCAAAACATTGCATAATAAAAAAGTATTAACTATTGGGAAATGTGTTCACTTTTCATATGTAATATCATGCCATAAATTTGTTATCATTCTCGTCGACCTAGCTCGTTTCATTTACGAGAGAAGATATTTTGGGTACTATTTGGACGCCATTTATCGTTTATCTTCTATAAGAATAACCTATTTCTCCGCCCATAATGCGAAATTTTGGCGATGAATTTCGTGGAATATCGCCAACTTGGCGATATTTAACCCCCAGATTGACAAAGATATCGTCAAAATTGCAAAAATTACATCAAGTTAATGTAAATGTTGCTTAATTGATGAATTTATTATTAAATTATTTTAATATATGGACTATATTGCTTATTGAGGATGCTATCAATTATGATAATTGTTAATTTTGAGTTGCGTGAAATATAAGTTAATTGGGTGCGAAGTAGTTTTACATGTTGTCATCCGGAAAAGAGCCAAATGCGCAATTTAACTTCACAAACAGTGTACCGTGAATATTTTCATCACATTTTCACTGAGAAATAAGCAAATCCATTGCTTTATATAAGGAAGGTCATGTGCTGCCCACATCAGATGTCTTTAATTTTGATTTAATTTATGAGTTATTCTACTTTTGAAGTAAAAATTGTTCTTTCGTATCGCCGCGTATCTCGAGTTTCTCTAACTGGAACCGCAAAATGTATAGCATAAAAAATATGAAATTTGGGACATTTGTACAGAAATAACAGGGAACCGCGGTGAAATAAATCGTTTTTCGATTTAAACATTAGCTTATGAAATAGCTTGAAATAGCTCATGAAATAGCTTGAAATAGCTCATGAAGTGAGGGTTCATGGTAATAGAAAAACAACTCAAAATATATTATAAAATGCATTTAAGGGGTCAATTGATTTCGAAGGCAAAATACATTTTTATTTTTCAGCACAAACAAGCTGTGCAACCTGATTTATTCAAGCAAATTCGGCATCTAAGGTAAAATAAGCACACATGGCTGAAGTTAATAGAAAAATTGACATCTGCGAGAGAAGAAATGAAGAGGGTAAAACCAAGGAGGCACGAAAATGGGAGGCAGAATACTATGAATAAACGATAAATCCATGAAGGTAAGCAATAATAACAGATTTAATAAAGCATGTTTGTTTCTAATCAATCTGCATCTGTAATTGGTATCCATGTAAAGTTTCACATAACTCGCTAATAGAGGGCGTTCTTAAAGTTAGAATTGTGCTCCCATTGCAGGTAACAGCATTTATGAACCGGTTTCAATTTTATAATACGCTTTTCAGCATGGAATAGCTAATATATACAATGTCAGCAAGAAAAATTACTATGATCCACAATTTTGAAAACCTCTATGTGAAGTGACAAAATCAGTCAGTCAAACGAGATTGGCTAAGGAAAAATATTGATTCAGGTACGCCCGAAACACTTAAGTCCAGCAATATTCGATGGGGAAATTTTCTCATCACAAATATGGATGAAAAAATATATAGAGTTACCATAGGGAAATCTTAAAGGTCCTTAATAACTTTGTAAGGAAAACTCTACACACGTTAGGTCTATCTATAGTAAAGTGACCATGATTTATCAAATAAAAATGGTTTTAGCATCCCTAACGAAGAATTTAAAAAGTTAGGATCATGAACTCGGAAACAAAGCAAGATATGTAAAAAAAGCCAAATATAATGTTGAAGAGCATTGTTTAATTAGTAGGAATTGGCCCCAGGAACTCACGAAACGCGTATATGAAAAGCAATAAATATCTTTTTAAAAAATCGTATTATTAGGAACTGTAACACGATGGCACCTGCAATACTTGTCAAAGTATGCTGTCATATTCGTTTTCGAATTGAAAAGTGCATTGTTGCTGAAGGACGGCACTTTGAACAGCCTATATATTAGATTTTTGTACATGTGAGCATTATTTATTTAAGCATTCCTGAATGTGAGAGTCATTCGCCAATAACTATATTGTATCAAATGAATCTCTTTAACAGTTTGATTGTTGATTTCTACTCATTTGAGTATGTTCTATAAATACGTAACTGAATTTTCCCTTCTATCTCGCTTTGTTAACAAGTTTGTTACCCTAACTTTTGAAAGTATCCTCTAGGTGTTCTGTAATCAGTTTTATTAGGAAGGGAATGGTCACTTTACTATGAATAAACCTAACGAGTACATTCTAGGACCTTTCCTCACAAATTCAATGGGGTGCTAATTTATTTTCCTAGGAACTCTGTAAAAGATCCACAGCGTGGAAAGTAAAATCAGTTGTTGAATATATTCCGACAATTAAAACAAAAAAAATCTATAAATAAATTTAATAATTGTGAAAGCACCTACACTTGTCAAAAGTGAAATTGAAACACCATGAAGGAATGCACGTAGCCATATGTAAATTATAGTACCAGTAGAAGAGAGAGTCATATGCAAATGATTAAATGAACAAATATATGAAAAAAACCCTGCTTATTTAATAAAGAATGTGGCCCCCACGGAAAGCTATACATATCGCTAAACGGCGAGACATACTATCGATGAGGCTATTAATGGTTGTCTGAGGTAATCCTTGTCAAGCAGAGTCCACTGCGGCACGCAGTACGTCTACGGTGTACCGATGGTCCCCGCTGCACCTGACGTCCGATGAGGGTCCACACATGTTCAATGGGAGAGAGATCCGGTGAAGCTGCCGACCAGGAAACGATGTGAATTCCATTCAGGCTGTTGAGAGTTCGCCGTGCGGTGTGGCATTGTCTTGCTGGATCACCGTACCGGGGACGGCTTGCACCAGTGACCGAACCACATCCACCACATGCGTCATGCGCGCAGCTGTACTTCATGCAACCTGTTGCGAATGGTTTGGGTGCACACAGGTGCAACCGTTGATGGTGGCAGGCTGTTTTGGATCTCACTTGCCATTGCGAACGGGTCTCGACAAGCCGTTCATCGAGTCTGCCGGTCTGCGCGCACTGTGGTGCACCTGTTAGATCCACTTCGGTATGTTATCTGATGCTCCTGTGTCCATCGTGTCAGACATCTCTGGATGGTACTCACGTCGTGTCCAACACGCGTTACAATTGCACTCACCGACAAACCACGTCACGCAGCTCCAGGATATGGTATCGTTCCCCCAGTCTTTAACTGCTGGTATACAGTTCGCTGACGTTTCTGAGGCATTGCTTCTTCACTTTTTTTAAAGTTCGGCTGCTGCAAACCGTCGCTGATAGAATTTACGGGACGAGCCGTCTGCTCGTCTTTATCACCCGAAACTGGGAGTCACGTGATCCGATACGTACGAAAACTTAATCATTTGCACATGACTCTCTTTCCTAACGGTACTGTGATTTGTATATGGCTACGTTCATTCCTTCATGGTGTTGCAATTTCACTTTTGACGAGTGCATATTTAGATTTTTACTCCAAATTTGGAACAAACTAATTATAAGAAATATAATTAGGAGAAGTGAGAAGGAGACAAAGAGTGAGAGAGTAAATTTAAATTCCATTTGTGTCTTTATAGAGTGATATTTAACAGTTAATCTACATAAAACGAATTCTGTAGTATTTGGGAGTGATAACCAAAGATAAATTTCAATGATAAATTTAAAATCAATGATTTCAATGATAAATTAAAAATCTAAACATTTCGATCAATTATTACACTATCAATCTTGTACTTAGTGAAATATTTGTCTCACATTTGTGAATGGATGTTTTCTTATATTGATTATAAGCACGTTTATGAATTTCTCCAGATTTTATGTGGCGTAAAGAAATCTTTTCTAAGTGAGTAATTGAATAGCCGATTTACTGGCTGCTCTGTCGACACACTTAACCACGAACTTACTAAGCTGATTATTTTCCTTCTGTACTTTAAGTGATCCTTAGTCTCCTCCTTCAGATTTTGAATCAAAGTTTAAACTCTAATATGCACGTCTTAATTATTCCGCTAATTTTTATATACATAATAGCATCTTGTTTCACGCAAATTTCCGGCATTTGAAACTGCTGCCATAATTCGCAAGGTCTTGGAAAATATCCAATGTCTGATTTTTTTTATATCAATCATACACTATCTATCCTGCAGGATTAATCTGTTTGATGACATTATAAAAAACTTTTGTCTCAGCAAAAAATTAAATCGCGATCACCAGTTGACCAGCCATTTATTTACTTTTGTTTATTAAACTACTGAGACCATGGAGGTAAAAGTAAGGAGTTAAATCTTCATATTAAGAAAACGCCAATATCGTTTGAGACAATAATTCAGTTGGCGCTGGGATAAGATAAGTAGTCCTGTATTGTATGCATTTCTATGACGAAAGACCTAAAATATTTATTTAAACTGTCAATTTTGTAAAATTTAATTATTAGTATAACGCAAAGAATAACTGAAGCAATAAAGAATATTCCTACGTATTCAAAATTATTTTACTTTCCAATTCATTTTTATCTCCACATATTCTGTACTCTATCCTACAACTGTGAAAAATGTGGTTAATTATACTCATAATTAAGGAATCCTTAATTTAAAAATTATTAAAAATACATATACTAATTACTACGTCTTTCTATAGTGTCAACTAACAATAGCAACTACTTTACAAACACTAGCGACACCTAGATATAATTCTCAAAGCATTATGGCATTTTCAAGCGTTTGATCCATAGGAGTTTTATCTCCTCCTTTCTAACTCCATGACTGAGACGATTATACTATCTTATGCGTTTGCAAGGAATCGCAATACGATGAAGATTCTGCGTTAACATTTTTCAACATTAGGAAGAAAAAATATACTCGTATATTTATATCATTATTGTAACGTGTTCAGTGAATATTTTTAAATGAAATTTGATTAAATTCTAATATGAATGCAAAATTTATCCCTAATAGCTAATTATGATAATTCAGACTTCTTATTATTTAACACGTTAACAAATTCATTTCCTCTCTAAACTACAATATAATTAGCATTTTAATATCATCAATTACACAGAGCCCCATTATGTTTGGGCATTAAATCTTCATTAACAACTGTTATTTATTCGGTGCAGTGGAGGTTTAGTGTATTTGTCTTTCCACTGTTTATTTCCCTGCAAATGTAGGTTTAGTGTCCTTTGTCAAGTTATTGACTTAAGATATATTATCTATTATTAAATTATCATTTAGTAAAGGTTATATTTCAGTTTTGACCTTATACAAACTTCTTAGATTTATAATCATAACTAACAATGGATTATTTATAGTCACAGAACTCACCAATCGAGTGCCGTTTCCACAGATAGGAATCATGCTCCGATTGCAGATGTTGGATGATTGATATGGTCAATACAGTCTCTAATAATTAAATTTTCAAATAACAAGAATTATGATATACTACTGTTTTTCTTAAAAATAATTTTGAAGCATCTATTTCTCAGGACCTCTATAGATAGAGATTAGATGATTGATGACTCTGCATTTCCCTCTCTCTAATGTCATATTGACTATCAACTTGACAATTTGATCATCTTCTGCTATGTATACATCAGTCAAATTAGGCTCAGGACGCCCCAGACAAACAACTTCTCGAGAGGATTGTTCAGTCATGAGAGGAGCCACACCAATAGCGTTGCTATCAGCCATTCGAAGGCATTTGTCATCCTCCATGCATCCTGTGTGGACACTATTCGGAGACGACAGACAGAAAGTCAGATTAGGCGTCAATGTCTATTATGGCGCCTACCACTGACACCTCAAGACAGGCAGAGCCGTCTAGATTGGTGTCGAGCTCGGTCAGCCTGGACAGTGTCCGATTGGAGGCATGTTGTCTTTAGCGACAAATCCTACTTCTCTCTCAGTGCTGATGACCATCGCATACGTGTGTTGAGAAGGACTGGACAGCTTTCAGATTCCACGTTTGTTGTCGAGCGGCACACGGCCATCACACATGGCTCGGCAGTCTGGGGGAGCTATCTCGTGGGATAGTCCATTTCCACTAGTTGTGCCGCAAGCCAATTTGGCAGCTCGCTTGTCCGTTGACAATATTTTGTAGCCGATTGCTTTGCCCAGGCTGTCAAGCCACCCAGGCTCCATTTACCAACAAGACAACGCTCGACTAGATACTGCACGACTTTCTCAACAATACCCTTGTGGATTTAATATCCCCATTGCCATACAGGTGCCTAGACATATCATGAATCGAATATATGCTGGGAAGGCAATTGTCTCGTGTATATATATATATATATATATATATATGTGTGTGTGTGTGTGTACTACCCGACATAGAAAATGCAACACCATGAAACTTTGGCCGTATAACTATGTAAATTTCGAGATAAACGCAGCTGGCCTATGTGCGCAAATGATCTGAAATGCAAGTAGGTCACGTGAATAGAGCGTGAGATGAAAGGGATGGAAATGGCAGATGATCCAATGATTATAACTGTCTGTCGCCTACGGAATCTCGATTACCGAACTGTTTTTCATTTCAGAAGACACGAGTTGGTGAAGCGGTGACTGGCCCATGACGCCGGAGTGCGTCATCGGCATTTGGGCGATCGTGCGAGGGGATTCATTTTAGGTCTAATGTATGGCTGGGTGATGGTACCGGCGTATCGCCGTTTTAACATCCGTAGATGCGCCCATTGTGCAAAGGATTTGGAGAAGATGAATTGAAAAAGGACATGTGAATCATCGCAGTGGTACAGGTCTATCCAAACGTACGTCAGCACGCGTTGATCGTCGCATTCGAAGGCAAGCGGTGGCGGCCTCACAAACGACAACTTTCGACATTCTGCAGAATTTGCAGGGTACATTGGATGTTCCAATATCAACGAAAACAGTTTCTCGACAATTGGCGGAAAGCGGCTTGCACTCAAACCGTCCTTCACGAAGACTGCCATTGACGACAAGACACCGACGTTGAGGGATTGCAATGGGCACAACCCTCTTGGACGACTGAATGGAACATGGTAGTGTTAAGCGACTAGACTTGGTTCTGTTTGTCGAATGACAGTCGACGTGGAAACAGATTCAATCGTGCTGCGACTGTTGAACGTTATATTTCTCGACAATGCGGCATCATGGTTTGGGGTGCCTCCGGTTCGATAGCCTGTCACCTCTGGTTCGTATCAGAGACACAATGGCGGCACCACGATACGTGGTTGAGGTACTGCGGCCGGTTGCACTGCCCTACATTCAGCGGTTGCAAAATGCTATTTTCCAGCAAGATAACACGCGACCGCACACGGCAACCATCAGCAAATAAGTCTTCCAAGGTATACAGGTGCGTCCTTGGTCTCTGTTGTCTACGGATATCTCACTTATCGAGCATGTATGGGAAGTGATTGGATGTCATTTGACTGTCCTATCCCCGCCTCGAACAGAAGAAGACCTTTCGAGGATGGTTGAAGGCATATGATCATCCATCCCTCAGAAAAATATCCGCAAGCTCATTGCATCTGTTCCTCGAAGGGTTGCTGCTTGTATCGCCGCAAGACGTGGGCCTAGTACCTACTGATCACCATGTCTATGTCATTACTGTATTCATTATCCTTCTAGAATTAACATCACTTATTTATATATGCCATCTCTGTCTCTGTGTCCTTTATCATTACACTCTATTCTCTCTTTCATGGTGTTGCATTTTCTGTCTCGGGTACTATATATACAATTTGTTGATGGGAATACTCCACCAAGGAACCAGAAGAAGTAAAAAGAACACATTAAAAATCAAAAATAAATTTTAGCAAAGGCGAGCCATAACAGATGTTAATTTGCCAATATATATAACAGAAATTAAAGAAATTAAACAAAATAATAATACTAAATTAAATATAACCATATAATGAAATTATAACTAACTGTAGGACAATTATAACAGATAGCATACTCTAAATACACTTTTCAATGTTATTTCTGTCCCGCAGCAACTTTTATAATGCAGGTGTCTTGGGAGCCTTTTGCCTTTCTTTACCAAATCATGTCTATTACGTTGTTGGCATTGTCACAACTACAATGTTAACGAAAGAATGTTAATTCTTTTGCGTCGAGAATTTAATGGAAAGTAGCCCAGATCATTATGCCACTGACTCCGTATTCTAATGAAGCTCATTTGCGTGAAGTACCCTTTTAACGTAGTATTACAGAAAACTGTAGAACGCATTAATTCTCTTAAGGGCCATAATATCAAAATAAGTAGTGATTATCTGGCTTATGAGTGACAAATGAATTGTTAGATTAAATTATGACATGTATCTAAATAATTAGAAATGCGTAATGTAATAATTTATTTTGACAAATGTATATAATATGCTCGAGCAATTCAGTTTAGGATATTAGCAGGAATACTTGCCCGTGTTCTATATAAATAAAACTGTAAATCTGTCTATCTGTTTATTTGTCCCATCATCACGAAAGAACGAACGACTGCACCGAAATGAATGAAATTTTAGGGGTATCCGTGGAAGAGTCCCACTTAAAATTCAGTCCATGTTTCGAGTTTCAAGAAAGATCAATTATGCATAAAGTATTGATCATGAAACACTTTCCAGCAGAAATGCAATTTTATTTAAACATCTCTAAAATGCGATACATTTAGCGCTGATATATTTTAAATTATCACAGTACAACAATAATTTATTATATTTGAAAACTTAAAATTTTATTTAAAAACATGAACTTTATTCAAATGACGTCATCGAAATATAAATCGTCTGACTCTCTATGTAAAAGTAGTGAATATTTCGTTCATATACTTTTATTTCAGACTCCAGAGTTAAATAATTTTGCGTGAAAAAATTTAGCAATTCTTATACAAGTCATCTTACAATCACTTGTTTACATTCTGCATCCATTAAAATTAGGCTTCGTTGTAGAAATAATGAAAGTTTGATGATCATTTAAACTCAAAAATATAGATGCACAGAAAGTACACAAAAATAAAGCGGTTTTAGGACGGATGTAACACTAAATATAAATTTAAAAGAACTTTGAAAATCACGATTTTGACACTTGAAAATAAAGATGGATGCCATATTTTATTTTAAAATTGGTCACGTAATCTCTTCATATTATATGGGTGTAATTAATATTTTAATTCTTAATTAAAAAAACTGCCAAACAAATTTTGCTGAATTTTTTTTTTGTAAATTTTATGGGATAATTTGAATATGTCCTAAAAATTTGGAAACAAATTGTGAATTTTAACTTCTCTTAAAAAATGTTTGAAAAATTAGATCCCATAGGGTTCAATGTATTTCATTTTTTCAACTCGGGTTCAATACAAAATTAATTGGGTGACATTTTTCATTTACATTTCCATATGTCCTACAGACCGTCTCAATAACATACTAAAATTTCAATTTGATAAAGTTATTTTTACGGCCTTTAGGTCTAGAGTAACCCGTTGAAGAATCATAACCCTTCTTCAAATCAGACTTTGGATCCTTCAGCAGGGTACTACTGTAGATCTGAAAATATTGATTCTGAGGGAACTCCACGCAAACAATTTTGTACTATATATAACCATTTTGAAATTTCAAAACTGAGAAATTTTTTGAGAAAAATTTTTCTGAAAGCGGTTTTTATATGTTGTAGGTGGGAGTTTTCTTACCATAAAGTGGTGTTTCTGTGAAATTTTATTATTTTTGTAGAAATATTCATCAATATGATTATGTGACAATGAAATAGCAGATACAGTAAATAATTGTACTTTAGAACCGAGCACCATTTATTCATGTTTTCTCAATTTTTGAAATTCTAAATTAAATTTATCTTAAGTTTTGAAAGAAATATATAAACCTCCCACTAGAAAACACAAAATAAAAATATAGATAGAAAAAATATAAAAAAATCATAGATAAAAATAAGTTTCATTATTAAGGTTGTAGGTTCGTCAACAAAGAAGAAAATAAAAATGTATGGTAAAGAAGGCCAATCTGGTAAAATGTCAATCGTAAAAGTGCCATATTAAAGTTATTTTTTCTCGGGTGCTACCACACCAACTGATTTTTTTTTATAGCTTTAAGACAGCTTTACAAAGAAACAAGAATCAAGTATTTAGATTTCTTGGGGTTGAGCTTCAGACCCTTGGAAATTGCGGTTTGTCACGTCAAGTGTAACATATGCTCACGTCAAGTATAACATATACTCACGTCAAGTATAACATATGCTCACGTCAAGTATAACATATACTTACGTCAAGTATAACATATACTGGATTCAGACATGACGACTTTGCGGAGCGTGTTGATGCGTGTTGTTGTTCAGATCCAGACCGTCCGACCTACCAGAAAGGTGTAAGGTAACTGTTTGGACGGCCGGAAAGAGCCACCCAATTTAGACCGGAACCCAGTGGGGGAGACATCCACAGGGACCATACCCTCCTTCTCCTACCATCAACCTCTCGGCAGGACTTACGGACCCACGTGTTTAACGTGATCGTACTCCGCTTGAACACGACGGCAGTTTTGGCAGCGGAGGAATCGAACCCGGGCTTACCGAGTGCAATTCCCACGCGCTAACCACTGGGCTACAGCGTCCTGAGGAATGCGTGTTGAAGACCCAAACCGTCCAACTCATCCGAAGGCATAGAGCATCCATTTGGATGGCCGGTGAGGAATGCGTGTGTCATATTTCAGTTCAATATTTAACTGTTAAGGATCTCAGGTGATGAAGTAGGACGTGAGGACGAAAATTAGATAGCATATGTATTTTAGTGAAAATGAGAATTTTCGTGACATTTTTTTTATACTATGGTAGAAGAATACAACTGATCGCATTTTAACTAGCATATAAAAAGGAACTATTTAACATATTAAATTTATGGACGTACTGGAAAATGTATACATATTTACGATGCACTTGCCTAAAATAAAAAATAAATAACTTGAAGAGCGGGCATAATACGCCCTAAATAAGTGTGCTTGGCGCATGCAATCCCAGTACTCGGATTTCGTTAGCTTAAGTTAAACAGTATAGCTTTTTAAATTTGTGCTCTAGTATAAATAGATGCTGTGATTCAAATTTATCAAACTAATATATCTTATAACGCTTTCAGAACAGTTCAGAATACAAAAAAAAAAAAAAAAAAAAAAAAAAAAAAGTTCCTCTACTCGAAAACTAAAATTAAAGAAAGGAAATGATATCGGAGCACATTATCGTCAGAATTTTGCCGTCCCCACCCCCCAATAATAATATAATACCAAATTAGAAGGAAATCTTTAAAGTCCGCAAATTCAGAAGAAATATAAATTAAATCGATTCGTTTACAAAATAGCTGTTTTGCGTTTCAATAAAATGTCTGTTATTTTATTAAAACATCTTCTTTATACATGTGCAAATCGTCGGCACGAAACAAAACCGATTCTTATGCAGAAAATTCGACGGATTTTTGCGGCTTTAATTGTTCATAACTCTTAAACTAGTTTGAATTTAAAAAAAAAATATCAAGCCTTATCGCCCAGGAACGTGCCGAATTTCACCGCTGCGAAGCTTTGATTTTCTTCTACAGATGACACGAAACACACACAAACACACACACACACACAACAACAACAACAAAAAGAAAGACATAAATCATTGTCTCTTATTTAAGGTTATTTTATGTAGCAAAATAAATAAACAAATAAAAATGGAATATCCACTATATATCTCCCTGAATGCGTGCTATCACATTAAATAAAATCTTTTATTTTCAACACGTTCTCTTTTTATGCAGCAATAAAATGAATAGTCGTAGACAGCCTTCGTTAAAAGCATGCTTTAAGATCATTCTCTCCGCGAAACCTCTTCTGTAATGTCGGCGCATTGGGAGTCTTTTTGTCTTTACCGAGGCATACCCATTAGGTACTTGGCATTGTTACAACTGCAGTGTCAACAAAAGGGAATGTTAATTCTTTTTCGTAGGGGATTTAATTGGAGCAAATTTCATCCCCAAGTTCGGTTACCACATTCTAATAAAGCTTGATTGTCATGAAGTACTCCTTTTCAACGTCCTATTACAGAAAAAGGATGAAAGTATTTATTTTCTTAATTAAAAGCCGGAGAGGATAATAAGAAGTCTTATGATTAATAAATAAATATTTAGATGAAATTGTGAGGTGTGTAATTATTATAATTGTTTTATTTACAATGTTAACAAATTATACGTTAAAAATACTCGGAGCTGTCATGTGGGATGAAAGAAGCTTTCTTGTTGAACAAAGAATCTAAGCTCACTTAGAGTGTCCCCAAAATTAGGATTCCTATTGCAGGTAACAGAATCCCCAAGCTCGGTTCCTATCATCTGATAAAGCGGATTGTCATGAAGTGCTCCATTTTAACGCCATATTACAGAAATTGGATGGAAGTTCTTCTTTATAAAGAATTAAAGACCGAGAGGGTAATACGTAGTAATATGATGTGTGTATTAATCATAATTGTGTAATTAAAAATATTAACAAATTATAAGTTAAAAATACACCCATCTGCATGTGGGCTGATGGAAGGTTTCTTGTTAAACTAAATCTATATCTCACTCATTTCCAAAATAATGATCGCACTTTTATTGCAGGTAACACCTTCCCCAAGTGTAGTTCCCACAATACAATAAAGCTGATTGTTTTTAAGTACTTCTTTTTTAGCGCCTTATTTCAGTAAATGGACGGAAGTATTTCTTTACTTAAGCATTAAAAACCGGAGAGGGCAATAAGTCTTATGATGTGTGTATTAATCAAAATTATGTATTATGTACAAATTATTAATAAATTATTAGTTAACAGGAAAGATCAATCATGCTTAAAGCATTGATTACGAAACACTTTCCAACTTCAATGCAATTTTATTTAAACATGTCTAAAATGCAATACATTCCTCGGTAATATTTTAAAACTTATCACAATACTACATTAATTTATTATATTTAAAAACTTAAACCTTCATAGAAAAAAAGGAACTTCATTCAAATGACGGCATTGAAATATAAATTGCCTGGTCTAAACATCTCTAAAATGCGATACATTCCTTGGTAATAATTTTAGAATTATCATAATACTACGATAATTTATTATATTTGAAAACTCTATCGAAAACAACTGAAATTCATTCAAATGACGTCATAGAAAAAATAACACGCCTGGCTCTCTATAAAAGCAGCATTTCATTCATAAACAATTTCCCATTCATTTCATTCATCAGAATACTATAATAATTTATTTTATTTAAAAATTAAGACCATGGAGCTACAAGTAATTAAACTCTATGCTTAAAACTTCATCGAAAAAAATCGTCCTTCTCTTTGTAAAATCAATGAATATTTCATTCATATCAGCTATGCAGACTCCATGAGCTAAATAATTTTGTGTTAAAGAAATACAACAATTCTAATACAACTCATTCTACATATTTTGCTGTTTACATCTTACATAAGTGAAAAATAGGCTTCGTTGTAGAAATAATCAAATTTGGATGAGCATTTAAACTAAAATATATTGTAATTGCGTTGTTTCAGTATGTAGATGCACAGAATTTAAGCAAAAATAAAGTGGTTTTAGGACGGATACAACACTCAATATGAATTAAAAAGAACTTTAAAAATCACGAATTTGAGACAAGATGGATGCCATATTTTATTTTGAAGTGGGTCACGTAATCTTTTCATATCATGGTCACGTGATCGCTTCATATAAGAGGTGTAATTATTATTTTAAGTTTTATTTAAAAAACTACTGAATATATTTCGCTGAATTTTTTTTATATATTTTATGGAACAATTTGAATATTAAAAATTTTCGAAGCAATTTGGGAATTTTAAATCCGCTTAAAAAATGTTTGAAAAATTAGGTCCCATAGGGCTCAATGTATTTCATTTTTTCAACCCGGGTTCAATCCAAAACTAATTGGGTGATATTATTCATTTATATTCCCATAGGTCCTACAGAGCGTCTGAACAGCATACTAAAATGTCATTTTGATTAAGTCATTTTTATGGCAGTTATCGTGCTAACGGACAAACAGACAGACAGAATGAACAAAGTCATAAACACTTTTCAACTTTGTTGTAAAGTGTTAAAAATACACCCAGTTGTCATGTGGGATACAGGAAGTTTATTTGTTGAACAAAGAATTCATGCTTACTGAGAGCGTTCCCAAAATTAGGATTGCATTCTTATTGCAGATAACAGCATCCCCAAGCCAGGTCTCCGCATTCTAATAAGGCTGATTGTCGTGAAGTACTCCTTTTTAACTCCCTATTTCAGAAGAAAAGTATGGAAGTTTTTCTTTACTTAAAGAATTAAAATCAGGAGAGAGCAATAAGCAGGATTATGATTTATACATATTTATATGAAATTGGGATGTGTGCATTAAATATCATCGTTAAATGAAAAATATTAGCTTATTATACGCTAAAATGCATTCGGCTGTCTTGTGCATTAAAGAAAATTTTTAAGTTGAATAAAGAATTTCTGCTCACATAACTCTCTAATAGTTCCCTAAGTTAAGATCGTACTATTGCGAATAACAACTTCCAGTTTCGCGCCTATTACGAGCTCGTCAGCATGGAGTAGCCGACATCTGAAATGGCAACAAGTTCTGTTTGAAAAAGAAATATTTCTCGAAGTCAGAATCTCTTGTTGTTCAATGCAGAATTTTCTTTTTAGCAAAATGTAGGTATAAGGCAGCAGGTGTAGTCGAAACAAAATCCATTCATGCCATTCTGAGTCTATCCAAGGTTTCAAATGCGATTAAGTATGAAAATAAAAATAGCAGCATAGTTTTCGCTATAAGCTGTCGAGAATAGTTTCACTAAATTATTTTAAGTGATGTTTGTTTCTTCCTCAGATTGGGCAGGGCATAGCCTAAGCTTAATAAAAAGAGGGGTTCATCCAAACGTATCGAAAACAAAAATAGTAGCATAGTTTTCGCTATACGTTATCGAGAGTAGTTTCACTAAATTATTTGTAAGTGACGTTTGTTTCTTCCTCAGATTTGAGCATATCGTAAGTTTATTAAAAGAAAGGGTTCATCCAGACATATCGACCATAACCTTTAGCGAAGAGTTGCGACTGCAAAAAACAATGATAGCAGTGGTGGATCCAGGAAAGCTATTTTTAGCTGCATATAGTCAAATGAAGTTTAACTAGATATCTTTGTAAGTAATGTTTGTTTTTATTCAGGTTAGGGCGTGTCGTAGTCTTAACAAAAGGTGCCATCTAGACGTATCGACTATACCTTCATCGAGTAGTTACGACTGCAAAAGACACTGTTCGCATCTCAATAGTTTGAGCATCTTAATAGTATCTCAATAGTTTGAGCGTCACCTGATCAGTTCAGAGATCCTTGGTTCGAATCCCGATTACAATAGCGAGTTCTTTACAGTCCTAAGTAAGCAAATGACCACGATGATTGTGGGATAGTAAAAGGAGCCATAAGGAAACCGACGTCATCCAAAGATTCCAAACTTCTTTTACGAATCATGCAGTATCAAGGCGTACAATTAGGAAGCTACTGCAGAAGTAGGCCTTCATTTTCAACAACTTTTAAGATGTCTGCCAGTGACTTAATAATAAAGATAGCCCCGTCCACAATGGCTCCGTGCTCAGAAATTCTGTACAGCATCTGAAAGTTTGGAAAGTCATTTCCTATAACAACTAGTCTCCTGTAGTATTACTAAGTTGTATTTTGGAAGATCACCTGTAGGTTAAAGGCATACCGAGGCCAGTTATGTTGTTACGTCTTATTGTAGCTAGTTTATAACATAATAATGATACGATACAGATGTATACTTTTTTCGAGAGTGTCTACAAAGTATTAGACCCTACGGTCTGGGTCTTCAAACCTTGCATGGCCAGCCATGTTTCTAGACTTCTGTTCAATCAAGGCGTACAATTAGGAAGCTACTGCAGATGTAGACCTGCATTTTCGACAGCTTTTAGGATGTCTGCCAGTGACTTAATAATAAAGATATCCCTATCTAGAGTAGTCCCGTGCTTAGAAATTCTGGACAGCGTCCGGAAGTTTGGAAAGTCATTTCCCATAACAACTGGACTCCTGTAGTAGGTGCTAAGTGGTATTTTGCCAGATCACCTGTAGGTTAAAGACATACCGAAACCAGTTATGTTGTTTGTGTTGTCACGTCTTACTGTAGATACTTTATAACATTATAATGATACGATACAGATGTACACATTTTACGAGAGTGTCTACGAAGTATTATGCCCTTCCATGGCCAGCCAAGTTTCCAGACTCCTCGCTAATCGAGCACGTCTGCGATCTGCTGTGATGACAATCGCAACCATCACATAGTTTGCATATCTAACCAATATTTTGATATAGCAGTTGTAACCATTACATAATTTGCATGATCTAGAAGCTAATATGCTGAGATGACAGTTACAGCCATTACATAATTTGCATGATCTATCCGAAAAATTATTGAATACACGACAAAATCTGCTGCACATTAGATCATCGTTTTACTTCATTCCGCGTTGTTCATCAGCATGCACCGTTGACCAAGGCAGTTCACTATGTACTATTATGCGACCTTTATGTTGCCACTGCTCATACGTACTGCCACTGCTAAAAGTACACGTTTACAGAACACCTGTTATAATTTGTTTCTCTTTGGATATCATTGCACGCGCGCTAATTCTTAGAAATATGCATACCACTAGTTTCGAGGCCGGTCAATTTTTATGCCATAAAGAATGCGTTTTAATAATTATGTAAAAACATTATATTTGGAATTTAAATAAAATTAGAAATGGAATGTCTTAAAACAAAATACAGTAACAAAAAAGCAGATAATATTCATTATGATCATCCCCCTCTTCTCATATAGCTTAATTTAAGTTTATAACAAACAGCATTTAATGACCACACCATTTTTGTGACAAAAACATTAGTTCTCACAAAATATCTTACATAACAACACTAGCAACAAAGCTAAATAAAATACTTATTTTCAACATGTTTCCTTTTTATGCAGTTGATAAAAATAATGCAGAAAACCTTTATTAAAGGGTGTTTTTATTACCTTTCTTTTTTCAGAAAAGACCTCTTCAGTAATGGGAGTAATTTTTTTTGTCTTTCTTTACAGGCGAACGTATTATGCTTAACACTGTTATAACTGCAGTGTCAACAAAATAAAATGTTCATTCATTTTCTTGCGGAGGTAGCGCACTTTCTTGTGTTGGAGGGGGGGGGGGGCGATTTCTTAAGATGGTAATTGGCGTAAAGAGTCTCCTTCTGACGTTCTATTACGCGAAATAACTGAAATTATTTTCCTAAACACTATAAAATCAAACAAAGTAATTAGCAGTTTCGTGGGAGGTAGATACGTGTATTGACTGCTTTGTAATTTTTACTATTATACTACAGTGGTTGTGAAAAGTATTTGCACAGTCAAATTTTGAATTCCATTTTTTACTGAAAGAGATAAAAGAGAAAAATAAAATTTAATAGCATTTTATCACTGAGAAAAATAAATTTATAAAGGAGCCTTCATATTGTGGCAAGCGGTGTGTACATTTCATTTTACTGAGCTATTAGGAATTTCTATTCTCTTTTGCACGCTTATTTCATATAATTAAGCGATTTTCCGGAAAAACAGAAAATGACATCTCCAGAATCGGAAGTGGAAATTCAGTAAAACCCCTACCCCCTCCAAAATTCGATGTTGAATCCATCATCATCAAAACTCTAGGTACAGTAAGTAGATCCTGAGAGATTGATGCTTCAAATAACTTTAGTAAAAACATACATGGCAAATTTGATTGCCCCTAATTATATTTTTTATTGAAAGGGATAAGAAAGAAAACTAAAATTTTAGTGGCATTCTATCAATGACAATAAATAATTTTAGAGCAAAGTGAAGTTGAAATTGTGCAATATCATTCCTCTAAAATACAATAAACTATTGAAATTGTGCAATGTTATTTCATAAAAGACAATAAATTATTAAGATAACAGGAAGTATTTGCACAGACAGTTTTGGGATTGACATATGCAGATTATATCACGCAATATAAGAGAAGATAAAATACTATCTACCATAAAATAATATGCAACGTGATTTTTGATTACAAAAATGTATTTTTAACCGCATGTTCCCTAAAGTATAAAACTGTGAAATTATCAATTTCAAATGTTTATTCTCTATAGTTTAAAATTTTAAAAGCTGTTCTCTATTAATATAAGTGGTAAATGTTTTTCACTAGATAGCTACGTAATTATAACATACACAGAGAGAGATCAGCAATAAAAAGCTTCGCTTAGGCGGTCTAAAAATTTTATCAGCCTGAAATTGCTGTAAAATCAATGATCAATTTCAGAATTGTAGCATTTTAGATTTCGCGATATCGGTATTTAAATCAACATTTTGTCTTAAAACCCAGAAAACATGTATTTTCTCCCTCAAAACATCCTTTCTTTATTTCACTAAAGGTCGGAAAACTGTGATTCCTTTAGAGTTCATTTTAAAGATAGTTCTCCGTAATTTACGATATTGTTAGGATTGAAACACTGCGACAATTTTTTGGAACGCTGGAACCGGATTGCTATAGAAATTGTGAAAGTAGCTTAAAATGCATGTGTGTATGTTAGTTTGTGTATGTTAGCATGTGAGCCCGTGAGTATGTGAAAGCGATATCTCACTAACGAATGGATCAATTTGAAAAAAAAAATTGGTATGATTATTACAATCAGTGAATACTGAAACTCTATTGATTTTAAACGCTATCGAATGTTCGAAAGCCCTCCCCAATTTTACAATGCATTTTGGAAAAGTTATTAAAAAATTAGAATATTTATTTCAAATAAATAATAATTTCGTAAGTGATTTTTCATTAGAAATTGAATTGTACCAACTTTAGAAAGCTAGCATGAACCGTCGTGGACATATAGCACATTTTCAGATAAATTTATTGAAAAAGTTACATAAAATTAAAATAAATAGAAAGTATCCTTAAAGAGATTGATCTTGACGATAAATGTAGCGAAATATCGCTAACTTGGCGTCTTTTTTAAATGTTGCCAAATGGACGAAAATGTCGCCAAATGGACAAAAATAATGCCATAATAGATAAAATTAAATATTTCCTAACGATTAAAATCATTTAATATATGGACTCTATTGCTTCTCGGATGCCAGCAATATTTCTAATGCGCGATTTGCGCGAAATATAAATTAATTTGGTGTTTCAAAATAGATATATATATTGCCATCCAAAAAAGCGCCTGCCGTTCATTTAAATTCATCGTTAAAAATATTGTGTCATGGATCTTATACATCATTAGTTTGCTATGAAGGTTATTGCATTATGTAGGGAAAGTCATGTGCTACCCACATCAGGTCTTTAAAGATGTAATTTTAAGATGTAAAGTGATGGGTGAAATTTTAAAAACATAATTAAAAAGCAGATAGCTGGCTTTATTATGATCATGACCCTTATACTCCCGTAGCATGACTAAGTTTATAACGAACAATACATTAAGGAACAAGCAATTTTATGCTATAAAAAACAGAAAATCTTGCATAATATTTTTCATAAGAATGTGAACAATAATGTAAAATAAATTCCCCTATTTTCAATGTGATTTCTTTTTTATGCAGACGATAAAAATAATAGCAAGCAACTCCCATTAAATATGTACTTCCAGTATCTAATTGCATAAGAACTATCTGTCAACGATTTAAGAGTCCAGAAGAAGCATTTGAAGCTGATAAATCACACGTTTCTGCTATATAAACTTCTGCATGGCATAACTGTTTTGAAAATTGGTTTATTCGAATGAAAAAATGCATTGATGCTAAAAGCCAGTATTTTGAAATGCAATAAAACGATTTATTTCCACATAAAATATTTTGTGTATTGTTCTTTAAAACTTAAATAATAGCCTACATATTAGCTTTTTATATGTATATAAGACATTTACAATCTCGTGGGGAAAGAGATTCGTGAGATTTATAGGAGCGATGGTAACTACACTGAATTGCTGTTAGTAGTTATGATTATCCCGTGTAGGATCCGTTAACACTAGAACGATGGATATTTTGAACTATCTTGAACGACGGACAGCTTAATTTGTTCTGTTATTATAAAACCTAGAATAATTTTCTCCTGTGTTTTCAATAACTTTAAGAAAATAAGAAAAGTCATAAAATTTCAATGGGCTGGGATTAGCCGTTTTGGAGGAATCGTTTCTCAAAGTAGTTATGCGGTCAAAATGACTGCTTCCGTCGTTTTAGTGTTAAAATAATTTTTGTTAAATATCCGATACAAAGAGTCGCTCATAGGGGGAAGGGGGCACAATTCGAGTTTGGGGCGCCCGGACCTCCAACTTTTTTGAGGCTAGAGAAGACATGCAAAATTTACAAAGAGGGGGAAATCAAATATGGACGAAGGGCATGATAAATGCTTGTAGTGAGGTCCACAACTTGTAAGGGTGGCCCTGTGACACTCGTCAGAAAATAATTAAACTGTGGGCAATAGTTTCTTTATAATTAATATAATTCTTTGAGAAATGTGCTATTTATTTGAGTATTATTTGTATATTAAATATAATTTTCTTATTTACTCTTCTTAAGTAAAACATTTAGTAACATTTTTAAAATCTTCACAAAGTTCTTAAGATTATGTCCAGAAAATTGACGATCTCTAGACAAAAAAATTAGTAGTAGTTCATATCAAGATACTTAAAGATATACAAAACAGCTATAAAAACATGGACTGCAAATATTGAAAATTTTCCTTGATAAATATTTAAGTATCAATTTTTATTTCGAGCGCAGAACGATATACTTTTTCAGATGCTCTATGCTTTTTATTACACAAATTTCAACACTCACTGTATCTTTAAGGTATATAAAGTATTTTCCTTTAAAATATCATATTTACAGAATAATGTATGTTTATGATTCATTTATTTCAGAACATTTCAAATGTAATTTTTAAAACTTAAATATGCTATCTTTAAATTATAAAATTAAGCTGCTGAAACGTGGATTCGATCTCACCTGCTTTAGTTTACAAGCTGCGTAACTTGATCACTATACTGTTTGAATCATACGTACCCTCTAAATAAACAGAGTTAAAGTATGATTACTCATTTTTGAAAACAAAGTTTTCGCTAGACGGCTAGCAAATATTTACTGCCGGAAGTTTAAATTAATTCTGACGATGATAAAGTGCGGAGAGACAGATGAACTGTATGAAAATTGGTTCGAAAAATTAACGCATAGGAAAATAATATTAAAGATAAGTTGCAACCGAAAACAGTTACTGTTTATGTGTGAAAAATTATCTCCTGTAAGGCACTTCAAGAAATATAAATATGATATGCACAGTGGTATGAATTGATCAGGAAAATTTCCTGATTATTTTCTTTAAAACGTAACCGTGCCTGTTAGTTTTCCTTCGGCCTATTAGTTCTTTTCAATTCTTAGAAAAAGTTGAATCTATATCGATGGTTCTGTACATTTCTTGCATGTGGTGTGAACGTCACATAGCTTCACTTAGTACAGAGATCTACACAAACCGAAAGTTTAGACTTTTCATACGGATCGGTGCGACATTAACTCGGCCAAACTAGGCCGATTCAGAAGACATTTTATCCAAAAGCCTGAGTTCAACTGACCCTAAACTTTTTATATTTACTCCCGTCCTGACTCGGTAAAGTTTAAACCGTTATATTTTTATATGTCTAAAACCGAAGTCATTTTTCGTGCTTGGAATTATGCAAAAAATATATTTATTAAGCTTTTATTTCCTCGCTACAAAATTAAGAATAGTTGTATATATATTTCGAGTTAATATCTATTTTTAATTGTTAAAACACAAACTTCGTCTGGCTCGCTGAAAATTTTCACACTTAGTCCGGACTGGCCTAAAACTTTATAAATAAAATGTAGCATCACTTGACTCGTGAGTTTGGCTGGATCACATTTCCTATGGAAAAGTACAGATTCGGGTCATATTTTAGCTGATGCTAATTATAACGCCTATAGACCAAGCCCGAGCCTTTGTAACATACGGGCACACAGTGCCCTTTTACAGAGTCCTCCTGGATGACGTTCCCTTTCGTAAGTATGGCTGCTCCAGCCTCTTGTCTTGGTGCTCAGTCTCGTTTGTATATTCTATTAATTTTTTTAATGTCCCTCATCTCGTTAGCATTCTATTTGCTGTTAAATTTATGTAAAGCCAGTTATATGAGTTCCTTGCATGCCATGATGATATAGAACCAAAGGAAACTAGTACATAAATATAAGTGATTGAAATTGCCTGATTCAAAAACTAGCTGTAGTACATAGAGGTGTTTCCTATCTGGATGTGTAGATACATGGGAGTATGCAGGATTTTATCCAGGGTGTGTGTGCTAAAATTGATTGCATTCAAAATTTGGAACTTACTATCGACCTTTCATTTTTGGATTTAAATTTCGGAAGGGTAGGGGAATAAAAATTATGCAAAAAATAAAACACATATAAGGAAATATAGTAGGATATTAAAAAAAGGGCATATGAAAACATGGAGAAAAATGCGAATTTTTTTCTTTTTTGACTGCACTGTAACTGGGGCTGTAAAACTTAAAATTTTATTTTTAAGAAGTAATGAACGAAAAATGATGAAGTAGCTTTTAAGAATCCGAACTTGAAAAATAACATGGTACGCTTCAGGTCGATTAAAACAAGAAAGATCAATCATGCATAAAGCATTGATTCTGAACACATTCCAACTGCAATGCAATTGTATTTAAACATCTCTAAAATGCGATACATTCAGCTGTAAGATTTTTAAAATTATCACAATCCTACAATAATTTATTATATTTGAAAACTTAAAACTTCATAAAAATAAACTTTATCCAAATGACTTCATCGAAATATAAATCGCCTGGCTCTCTATGTAAAAGCAGTAAATATTTCATTCATACATTTTTATTTCATTCATCACAGTACTACAATAATTTATTTTACATAAAAACTGAAAACCATGAAGGTAAAAGTAATTTAACTCTATGCTTAAAACTTCATCGAAAAAGTTTGCTATAAAATAGTCTGCTTCTCTATGTAAAATCCAGGAATGTTTCATTTATATTAGCTATATTGCAGAGTCTAGAGCTAAATAATTTTGCGTTAAAGAAATTTAGCAATTCTCATACAGTTCATCCTACATCTAGATGTGTTTATATTGTTCATAAGTAAAAATTAGGCTTCTTTGTAGAAATAATCAAAGTTTGATGATCATTTAAACTCAAATATATTATGATATTTTATATGGCATAATTTGAATATTTTTTAATACTTTCGAAGCAATTTGTGAAATTTAAATTCGCTTGAAAAATGTTTGAAAAATTAGGTCCCATAGGGTTCATTGTATTTCATTTTTTCAACCCTGGTTCAGACCGTCTAAACAACATACTAAAATTTCATTTTGATAAAGTCATTTTTACGACAGTTATCATGCGAACGGACAGACAGATAGAATGAACAAAGTCATAAACACTTTTCAACTATGTTGTAAAGTGTTAAAAACATAGGGGTGACAGAATGTGAGGGTTTAAAAATAAGAGAAATATTAAAAAATATCGAATCGAGTGGGGTATAAAAAAATAGGTCTTCGAGACTAAGAGAAAAATAACATTTTTTATTATTTTCTCAGCCACTGGAGAAGAATGAGGAGGAAGAAAATTCGTTTTTCCTTTGTTTTGGAAAGTAATGAACAAAAAATAAATCAGAAAATTTATTTGAAGATAAACCCGAAAGCAGGGAAAATATCACGGCCACTTCTGGTTGATTACATAAAGAGAATGAGAGAGTAACAAAATGGGTCTTGGAGAAATGAAGAACAAAAATATTCCTGTGGGGGGGGGGGGGGTATCAAAAAATAGGACACACTGAGACTATGAACAGTATCACATTTTTAACTTCTTGGGGAGGGGAAGTAAAAGATCAAATTTTCGTTTTTTTTTCTTAGTTGTAAGAAAAAACCGAAAGTTCTAAGAAAATTGTATTCAAACCTCAATCTTTCTATTAAAGTTCATTTGTAATGCTATTAAAGTGTTCTGTAAGAAATGGCTTTTAATTAAATTAGCAGTTTTCCAGGGGGGTGCTTTGGCACTCCCCCGGAAAGTAATAAAATGGGTTGTGGAGGGGGTCGGGTGTATTTTGGCACCTCCTGACCCCCTAAATACGGCTATGTACCATAGGCAGTATACGGCTATGTACCACGGCTATGTACCATAGCTATGACCATAGGCAGCATTCCTGGATTAAGTTCCTACGTGGGAAAATACATAATTTAACGAAGTTTTATGTGCTAATCATCTTAAAACAAAAAAATTGCATAAATTACAAAATAATAATTTTCTGAAATGTAAAACAAAAATAGATGCCATTTTAAAGGATTTCATTTCATTTATACGTCCAATCCTAGTGGAATACTCTAAGTGCCTCCATGTCTGATAGTTCAAATTCACACCATTTAAAGAGATGAGTCATTTGAAACCACGTGTAATGATTTGAACCGGTAGAAGGAAAATAAAAAATATCGACTGATATTATGACTGTTTTATTATTTGGATTTGGATACACTGACGATGAGATTATCGTAATCTGAAGTTAAATTACCAGCACACGATTGGTAAAGTGTTTTATGCCACGTAGTTAAAAGAATTAAAGGGCATTGCTGGGTGTTGGCTGTGAGTGTTCAGTCTGGTGAATTTCTTTAGAAAAATTTCTTTTAACAATGGCTTTCTGTAGGAAATTTTACTTACTAGCTATCCTCGTTTCAATTTACATAGACCATATTGGTGCTAAAGTAAGTTATTGTTTTATTTAATGTTTACTGAAAATCCATATTTCGTTTGACGCCATACGCAACAGCAGTAATTGGCAAATTATACAAAACATTTATTTCTTTACAAAACATTTATTCATTTATTTCAGACATATTGTATTTAATTTTAGGAAAAACCAATGTTTCCTTGTAAAGTAAAACAAATGTCATGGCAACAAGTAATTTAAATATTATATTTCTTGTATGCACTTTTAAACTGGGATTGTAACCCAGATATATTTCTGACTGACCGGAACGTTTCAAAGATTCGTACAATTCAAAGAACGTTCCGATTTTTCAGAAACATTGAATGTTTGGATTTAAATATGAATTTTGCATAAAAGACCATCTTGATTAGTTATAAAATATATTTTTCTGCAAAGGAATTTATATTTAAAAATATATATATCGTATTATCATGACATGGGCGGATCCATGAAATTTAGAAATAAACAATATGGAGTAAAAAATGGATACCGACATTCTAATATTGCGTGTTTCTGCCAATAGTCCAATACATAGGCGTAAGCTAAGCATTCTTCCGAACTTCTCACAAGCAACGAATCAGAATAGGCAATTGTATTGGAGATTTTTCAAATCATTTCGGCAATTTACACTTTTCCTGTCAGACTGTAAAAGGCATAATTAGCAAGTATATGCATCAGTATTCATAGTTACAAACATCTGCTGACACTTGTACTATAAAAGTATTTTCATGTTTCTTTATATCGCAAATAAGAAAATATTATCTACCAAAGGTAATTTTCGATTATTACATATTTCAAAGTATTTAAATATTCAAACTTTAACACGTTTGCATTACATTAAAAAAAATCTGATATGTGCAGCACATAATTTTTCCTACATAATGCAATTAATTTACGTTTTCACAGTGAATAAATGATGTATAATATCCACGGCACAATACATTTAACGTTGAATTGTATATGGGGCGTTTTTCTGGATGACAACATGAAAAACTATTTCGAATTACTCAATGAATTTATTTTTCGAGCAAAGTAAAAATGAAAATTATCAATACTGATAATTTTCATTTGTTGTGACAAGGGAGTAAAGTGTCTAATCCCTTTTCTCTTTTGACTGAAGGACTTTAGTTGAAGTTTTGTTTTTCATGTGTGTGTTGTCGATTCGGTTTCCGACTTTACATGTATATCCTTACTTTCACTACTTTGTAATGGTGTCCTTTTGTTCCTTGTTCATACTGTTGTGTGCGTCTTTTGCTTTGACGTTTGTACGGAGATTGGTCTCAGGTATTTTTCCGGCTCCGGGAGTGTTTCCCAAGGAGTGAAAGTCGACTTTAACCGGGAATTAGGGGTCACCATCCCCCTAGGCCTTTTCGAATTTCCCTGTTGGCTTTTTCCCCTTTTTGATATTTCATTTGTAGAACTTTTCTCTTCTATATATATATTAGTTGCCTTGTCTAAATACTCGGCTATTTCCGATGCTTTGGTTTTCTGGGAGAAGGACTGCCCGGTCCTGTTCCATCTTCTTTTATGGATCTAAAACATGTTTGTACTAAATTTGACTCGCTCTACAACTTTCTAACTGACTTTTCCCCCGATCCGAAAGCGAATCTGAGACAGGTGTCCCTATACCCCCCCCAAAGGGGGGGGCACAGGATCTCCCCTGGTCTTATTGTGTGGGCGGTTCCTTATACAAAGGCACAAGGAGTACATATCTAGCTGTCATAGTTCGTGAGATACTAGCGTGAGGAAAGATTTTTTTTGTAACGCTGTATATATATATATATATATATATATATATGTAAAATTCTTCCCTCATTTTTCTTGTCTCAGTAACCTAGTTTTTAGAAATCTAATCATTAGCTATTTACTCCGCATTAAACGCTTGGATAATAATAAGTGTGCACTATCACACATTAATCGTCTCAAAAATCTTTGCTATATGTACAATTTTCCCACCTTATTTGTAGATCGCAGTATAAGTACGGTATTCTATAGTAGTGGAAACACCATAAAATAAACACCGGATATAAAAATGTAAATCTAAAAATATTAAAAAACAGTAATTTCGATTACACTAAAAACGTAAAATTTTTTTGTTTAAAAAACACCGCCTCGGCGGGTGAAGAAAAAGGTTTAAAACACTCATAAAACCGCTAAGGTGGATATCTAAAAAGCAATTAAAACAAAAAACAGGCTACGGCTCCAAAAAACAGTGTTATCCATACTTTAAATGATTTCGATAATCGTGGTCTCTTCTTGGTCAGTTTCTGAACTCTTGGGTTTATCTCACCGATAGTATGTACTGCTACTTCCACTTCCTCTGGTCTGGTTTATTCCCACGCGGTATTATACGAGGTGAGCGTTCAGGCTGTAGCATGTGGTGGACTCATTTGAAGATTATTCACGGTGGCGACTTGTGAGTTGCTCCTTTTTGCAAGTTTGTATATTTGTGCGCTATATTTTTCATGTTCATGTTTATGTGGTATTTTTTATATTTCATGTTTATGTGGTATATTATGTTTTATAGTTGAATTTTATCCTATTTTTTTTCTGTTATTCTCGTTATTCCGTTGTTGGGCAAAGATTGCATAATATTTTAACCACGTGTTTTTATGCAATCATAGAAACAACGGATTTTAGTATATCTGTCTAGAATGTGCCCCTGAAGACGTTTCTGGCAGATATACTATTCTTTAATATATTTTCCTAGTCCTGGCCTCTCCGTGCCCTGCTTTTCCGGCCCTTCCTCGTTGCTTTTTGCTATTCACTACACGCTTTTATATTGCCCGCGGTTTGATACTGTGATTACTGATTCACACTCCTGCACTTTTGTATTTGTTATTTTAATTTATATATATATATATATTAGTGAAAGGATCCAACATGTTTCGCCACATCCCTACTTAAAGAAATAAGACTGTGTACGAAAGGTGATAGAAGTAAGCTATTTTTACTACAATATCTTCAATTTATGAATGAATTATGTTTCAGAACTGAGACCTCGAATCTTTTAACCCATATAGAAATCGTCTTTACTTGTATTTTAATAATTTATGAATAAAAATACCAATTCCTTCGATTATGTATCCATTTTTAGCTATAATTTAAACCAAATTTGTCCATTTGAAAATTCAATTTACCATTTTTTTTTCAAAATAATTCTTTAATGTTTAAAAGTAAGGAGATTATAGGATCCATGAACTCCTAAAAGATATCATTTGAAAGAAATTATTTCATTGTTGAAATTATTGATGTTAGATATTATTTTACACATTGAATATTACTTCTTTTGAAAATTCTCCACTACTTTAGAATAATTTTCATGCTGTTTTTGAAAGAAAGACACTATATTATATGTATGTGGGGCGCGGTAGCCCATTGGTTAGCGCGCTGGAGTTGCACTCGGTTGGCCCGGGTTCGATTCCAGCCACTGCCAAAACTGCCGCCGTGTTCATGCGGAGTACGATCACGTTAAACATGTGGGTCCGAAAGTCCTTCCGAGAGGTTGGTGGTAAGGGAAGGAGGGTACGGTCCCTGTGGATGCCTCCCCCACTGGGTTCCGGTCTAAATTGGGTGGCACTTCCCGACCGTCCAAACAGTTACCTTACACCTTTCTGGTAGGTCGGACGGTCTGGGTTTCATCAACAACAACTATATTATATGTAGGCCAACGGCCGTACCGTGCTGAAAACACCGGTTCTCGTTAGATCACCGAAGTCAAGCAGCATCGGGCGCGGTTAGTACTTGGTGGGTGACCACCTCGGAACACCGCGTGCTGTTGGCCATCTCGGGTGCGGTATCCCCGTGGTTTGCGCGCTAAGATTTGCACGCTGCCACAAATGCCGCCGTGTTCATGCGGAGTACGATCACGTTAAACATGTGGGTCCGTAAGTCCTTCCGAGAGGTTGGTGGTAGGGGAAGGAGGGTACGGTCCCTGTGGATGCCTCCCCCACTGGGTTCCGGTCTAAATTGGGTGGCACTTCCCGGCCGTCCATACAGTTACCTTACACCTTTCTGGTAGGTCGGACGGTCTGGGTCTCAACAACTATATTATATGTATAGGGCTATGCAATAACAAGGTCGGTGTCGAAGAAGATATAATTTGGAAATTTATTCTTTTGAAAAATCAAATAATATGAAAAGAAATTGGCTGAACATATTATACGAAAAACAAAGAATCGTTCAGAAAAAATCGTATTTAATACAAATAGCACAAGTGAAGTTTGAAAACCAAAAATATGAAGTATTTATGAGAAAAGTTAAAAACTACATATCTGGCCATCGATAGGGACCACTGGATATAACGACAGTATATATTCACAAGTAGCACCTATAATTATGATAGTGATTTATTTCTGAACATACAATTATAGTCTAAGGTATTAGACAATATACGTCGGTTGTACTAAAACTTAAATTAATTTGGCTCGAGAGCATTTCAAATACTTAATAATACTTGGCAATATCGATTTCTTCCATTATCTTTCTGCGGTGGTGTTATTCCGCGGTATTAACACTTTACAACATAGTTGAAAAGTGTTTATGACTTTTTCATTCTGCCTGTCCGTTCGCACGATAATTGCCGTAACAATAACTTTATCAAAATGGAATTTTAGTATGTTGTTGAGACGGTCTGTGGGACATATGGGAAGGTAAATGAATGATATCACCCATTTGGATTAAACCAGGGTTGAAAAAATGAAATGCATTGAACCGTATGGGACATAATTTTTCAAACAGTTTTTAAGCAAGTTAAAATTCAAAAATTGCTTCGAAAATTTTAGGAAATATTCAAATTATCCCATAAAATATATAAAAAAAATTCAGAAAAATATGTTTGATAGTTTTTTAAATAACATTTAAAATAATAATTAGTCCTATATAATATGAAGAGATCACGTGACCCACTTTATGGCATCCATCTTGTGTCACAATCGTGATTTTTAAAGTTCTTTTAAATTTATATTTAGTGTTGCATCCGTCCTAAAACGGCTTTATTTCTGTGTATTTTCTGTGCATCAATATTCTATACCAACGCAATCACAATATTTTTGAGTTTAAATGATCATTAAACTTCGATTATTTCTACAGCGAAGCCTAATTTTAATGGATCACGAATGAAACAAGTGATTATAAGATGAGTTGTATAAGAATATCTGAGAATTTTTCACGCAAAATTATTTAACTCTGGAGTCGGGAATAAAAGTGTATGAATGAAATATTCACTGTTTTTACATCGATTTATATTTCGATGACGTCATTTGAATAAAGTTAATTTTTTTCGATGAAGTTTTAAGTTTTTGAATATAATAAATTATTGTAGTACTCTTATTATTTAAAATATATCAGCGCTGAATGTATCGCATTTTAAAGATGTGTAAATAAAATTGCATTTCAGTTGAAAATTGTTTCATAATCAATGTTTTATGCATGATTGATCTTTCTTGTTTAATTTTCTTAAATTTATTTTCATTAGCAGACATACTCGGCTGTTTCAGTTATTTAAAAATGATGTTGGTTATAAAACATTATAAATACTTGCTTCTAAGCAAAATCAATTTATATATTTTATTGAAATATAATATATATAATTGATTTTACAAATATGAGTGAAATAATACGGAATGGGGAAAATATAAAACAGGTCGTAATGGAGATTTTTTTAATTTCATTAAGCTCTTTTTCATAAAGCTTTTCCACTGAACTTTGCAATATACATTTCTAAGTTTAAAGTTTTTAAGGTTAATATTTCTAGTTTTCTAAGATTTTTGTTTCCTTTTCGTAGACTGGAGGTAAAACTAAAAGTCCAGGAGAATCTTCACAAGATCACGATGGGGGCGAGGTAGCCCATTGGTTAGCGCGCTGGAGTTGCACTCGGTAGGCCCGGGTTCGATTCCAGCCACTGCCAAAACTCCCGCCGTGTTCACGCGGAGTACGATCACGTTAAACATGTGGGTCCGTAAGTCCTTCCGAGAGGTTGGTGGTAGGGGAAGGAGGGTACGGTCCCTGTGGATGCCTCCCCCACTGGGTTCCGGTCTAAATTGGGTGGCACTTCCCGGCCGTCCAAACAGTTACCTTACACCTTTCTGGTAGGTCGGACGGTCTGGGTAACAACAACAACAAGATCACGATGAGAATTCATTAATATCCTCTTTGCTAAATTATGCCAAACGTGCTAAAATACATCGGAGAATAGAATGGATAAATCTACTCCTAGCCTTGCCACTGCTATTGTTTCTCAGACTCGTTTTAAATCGACTTTCGATAGAAGAAATAGTCTATAGAAGACTGAATCTTTTTGTTGTAGTTGTTGCATCTATTCAAATTATGGAAAAAATCCTACAGGTCATGTTCTATCTAGGACGATTTTACTTTTTTGTAGCTTTTATATACTTATGTAAAAAACTAAGATTATAGAGTATTATAAAGGTATTTATTGTCTGACAAGTATAGTGTATTGATAAAGTATCTTACATAAATAAGCACAAAGTATCTTGTTAATGCATATTGCATAATTTTAATGCTTGTAATTACTCTACTTTCACAAAAAATCCTATTAATTGCGTTTTATGTAGCTCGAATTAGGTGACTTTAAAAACCACACTCAGAAAACTAAGACTTATGATGTGCCTGTATTACTGTCAAATAAGCACAAAGTATCTCACATAAAATAACTTCAATACGTATAGCTTAACTTGCATAATGTCTACATATCCGTGCTATATATGTAAAAATGTTCAATCTATGGCTAACTGTTTAAATGCTATAATGCTTAATTTGAAGAGAAATAAATAGTAAGTGAATGTGCTTAACTATTATTTTTTACTGTTTATAATTATGCACTGCTATCTAATAAGCAACAATGATCTTAATAACCACGTTTATTTTTATCGCTGATAAATTAAAAGAACTTTAATGTATCTACGTAGAAGAGTTTTAGATCAGATGTAAATATGTTTGACTATTTTTCTGTCCGAAATTTTGGCATTGTGGCCTAATATAGAAATAAGACTTATGATGTGAATAACTTACTGTTTGAAAAGCACAAAGTAATTTACTAACCATTTTTACTTTTAAGTGAAAGAACTTTAGTAAGTCTGATAAAAAGAGTTGTATATGAATATTATCAGTTATATTTCACTATATACTAATATGTATTGCTGTATAAAAAGCACAAAGTAATTAACCATGATCATTTTAAAGCAAATAAATTACTTAATAATGCTTATTAAATGATTTTGTTATTATTATGTTTTGTTAGATTTCATTATATACAAATCCTACTGTCAAATAAGCACAAAGTAACTCATGTTTATTTTGGCACAAATGAATTTAAAAAAATCTGATGTGGACAGCAATGACTTTCCCTACAAACTCTAGTTTATTTTTTTATTAAGTTCTTTCTTAATTCATTAAATTCAGTTTTGTTGCACAAAATGAAACATATATGTGTTTCAAATAATATTCCATTTAGAGTTTTAAAACATTTTTTACTTTTTCTGCAATACATGGTAATGTATAAAGAAAGTAGCTTTTGGTACGATTCGGATCAGCTTTTGGTACGCTTTGGTACGATTAGCTTTTGGTATGATTCGGAAAAAAAGAACCTGTCTTTTTTTGCAAAATGGCCCTCAAAAATCGTTAAAATCTGAAAATAAAAAACTAAATATGTTCAAATGTATCAATTAGATGTTTATTTTATACGTAATTTTTGACGATGATAAGAATAAGATCAATCTTATTACTTTAGGACTACCGTTCATGAGATATTTCAGCTTTTTCACATTTTTTCAGAGCCACCTTTGAAAAGACGTGAAGTAGTCAACTAAAAAACTAGAATTTAAGTAAAGTTGCAAATGCAGTATAATTACAAATAGTTATCTGTGTTTTTTTCGTGTGTATGCAATTAAACTCAATTTAATGAATTATGAAAGAAAGAAAAGGAAAATGAATTTGAGTCTGTAGTCATGTGCTGCTCACATTTTTCTTTTATCATTACGAAACGTCGCTACCTCGTAAATTACAAAAAAATAAAAAAAATGAAAACAAGCAAAAATAAATAAATAAATATCCCGACAGCAGTTTATTCTAGAAAAATGAATATATATATATATATATATATATATTCATTCTATATTCATTAATTCTATATATATAATAATAAAAATTTTAAAATCCAATGAAAGAATAGAGAGAATTTTCAACTCAAAAAAAACCCACATTACAAAATGCCTTGCAAATAAAAGCATCAAACAGATAATCATCAATCAAGCGGAAAATGTAAATGCAAACCTCTAGTCATGAAGCTGAAGACAATCAAAAAACATCAATGGAAAGGAATCGATAAATAATATTAAGTAAAATCCAAGCATGAAAGCTTTACATGTGGGCAAGCCCTAGGCCTAATAATGAATTGTTCATTTCGATAAAACTCTTTATCAAGTCTAGGTATTTCATAAAAATGAACACAAAATGCATGTTTCTGATATCAGTGATAGATTATATTTATAAACTTAGATAACCTGGATAGCATGCATAAAGTTTGAAAAATAATAGGAAACAAGAATACCTGAAAAAACACTTCATACGTCTGATCCATTGGAGCCTTGAATAAAGAGACCAATGTTGCCATTCTCAAAAATAAAAAGTTGAGAACTGCTGTTGCCAATCGTGAGAAAGAAATAACAGTAATGCGAAAAGACGATAGAAGGTGATATCCAACAGTAAGAATATGTAAATACATGGTAATGCTTATTCAAGAGAAAGTGGATGTCAGGCTAAATTAAGATACAAAGGAGAGAATTTAAGTATAATCTACCAGTCTAAACTTTTGAACTATACTATGTACTAAATAATTTGGATATATATATATATATATATATATATATATATAATTGAAGAATTTTAATTTACTTGTATTATATATACCACAGATTGATCATTTTTTGAAATTGTTCCGTATAGCAAAAATGAAAATAAGATGGTCTGAAGTGAATATTTGATATCGAAAATGACTATACGACAAGCTTGTGAATATGATAAATAGAACATTATAAATAAAACATTATAAATAAAACAGGTACTAAATTGGTATAAAATACCCCTTTTCCCTATTCTATATATAAGTTAAGTAATTAATAAAATAATTACATGTGGTAAAGATTGGTGATTATAATTCCTGAACTACTCATATATATATATATATATATATATATATATATATATATATATATATATATATATATATATATATATATATATATATATATATATATATATATATATATATATATATATATATATATATATATATATATATATATATATATATATATATATATATATATATATATATATATATATGATTAGCAATTTGCCTTTTTCCCTTTGATTGATGATTTTCTATTTAATATTTCTTTTTATTATGTAGACATTTTTAAAGTTAGGATTTTTGAGTTGCAACTTCTCTCTATTCTATCATTAGATTTTCAAACTATTATTATTATATATATATATATATATATTATTTATATTATTTCAGATTTTGACAATTTATTCGGGCCATTTAAAAAAAAGCCATATTCTATTTTCCGAATCGTAGCAAAATTTAATTCGCAGCAGGGTATCTCATAAGTAACTCGCCTATCAAATTTTGCGAAATTCCGTTAAATATTTTTTAAGCTAGAGTGGATACATGTATTGTGGACATATGCACAGACACACAGACAGATACACACACAGACGTCACATTTAAAACGGGTTCTCGTCTTCTAGAGGGCTCGAAACATGTAGATCGGTCAACAACTCGAATTTTGGTTTTCGACATGATTCCATTACGTTCCTTAAACATTACTATGCACTGTAGAGAAAGCAAAAATACAATGTGGGCTACATATGACTTTTTCTCAGACTCAAATTAATTTTCTCATTATGTCTTTCATAATTCATTAAATTGAGTTTAATTGCACAAAATAACGAGATACAATAATATAATTTCAATAATAATTATTTGAAATTACACTGAGTTTGTAGTTTTAATTCAATTTTTGTTTTCGTTTGGCAACTGGGCAAATTTTCAAAAACTGCACTGGGAGAAGAAAAAAAACAAAAAAAAAACCGAAATACATCCGAGTACGGCTTCTTCTAGAGTTATGGGGTTGGTCATATTCTTTTTGTTGAAGACCCAGGCCGTCCGACTCGTCCGAAGACTTGAGCAACTATTTGAATGGCTGGATATTCTTTTTGTTGTCAAAACTTGTGTATAAAACAAGCATTTAATTGATATATTTGACCATATGTCCTTTATTTTAGATTTTGACAATTTTTGCAGGCATTTCACAAAAAGTTCGGTTTTTACCGAATCGTACCGAAATTTAATCAGCCCCAGGGTAACCCACACGTAACTTACCTACCCAATTTTGTGAAATTTAGTTAAATAGTTTTTCAGTTAGAGTTGATACATAACATTGCGCAGACAGCCAGATAGATAAGATACCCATTCATGAAGCTAAAATGGTATTTTCGTGTTTTAAACGTTCCAAATGGTGCAGATCCGTCGAAAACTCGAGTTGTGGTTTTCGTCACGATTCCAATGCTTTCCCTATACATTACCATGTATTGTAGGGAAAGTAAAATATAATTTATAGTGTATTTTAAGAATTGGGGTGGAAGATAACTTTTGAAGTAGGCGTTTAAAAGCTCTCGTTTCTCTCGTATCATGGAAAATAATAGTTTTATGCTCTTTAATGAAATTTTCTTTCTAACGCGAAGCTTATTACCATCTGCTAGTTATGTTAATTCTATAAGCGCAAAAAAAAAACAAATATAAATGTTTTAATGAATATTAAATAAGAAAAAATGAGAGAAACAAGATTAAAGAGTAAAGAAATAAGAAAATGCGAGAGAAGTAAATTCTTAAATGAGTTTTAACAGTTTCCATATTTCTAAAAATAACTGAGGGTCTTTTAATGAAATTTCCGTAACATGCTAGCGACACAAATTTACTGATATTAGCAGGAGTTGGAGTTAGTGCTGCTTACCTAATTTTTTTTGTAATAACTTTGAAAGTAATAATTTGTTTCATGAATTTTTATTATTGGACCAAATGAGTAAATTCATTCTAGTATGTAGAGAAAGACGTGAGATGCCAACATAATATTGTCTGAAATAAAAACCATATATATATATATATATATATATATATATATATTTTTTTTTTTTTTTTTCTAAAAAACTTCGCGCATACTTTTAAATCGATGTGATTTTTGCAAGTTAGAGATGAAAATTAATTTTGTGGTGAAAAAGAAAATAAATAAACATCAATAAAATTTTTGACTGAGATAATATAGCTTTTACAAAGTCACTTCGAAAATATTATTTTAATCGAAATTTAGAAAGAAAAATATTCATGTCAAATTTTCATTTCATAATTCAACACGTAGCTTTATTACAACAAAGCATAGTAAGACACCGAATTTTTCAATCTCTTTTTGAGGTTTAAACTTAGGTGAAATTTATTCATTGAAGAAATTTACCCGTGTTCAAACAAGAAAGTGAGACAAAGATTACTTTCCGCCCTATTTCATATGAAAGTGATGAATATAAAATTTTGCGTAACTGAAAATATTAAAAAGTATTTGGATTCGGCTGCAAAATTTAATTAAATTGTCTGATAAATATTTATTTTTATAATAACAAATATCTGTTCCGCTATTTTAATAAGTCTTATTAAAATATCGAAAGATTCGATATTTTAAGATATTTCCACATCTCGAAGATTGATTAAATGCTTTCTTTTTTCTATGCAATCTAAGACGAATTTTGAGATGGCAATAAATAAACTCATGTTATTACAGTTTATATTGGAAGAAAATGGCTTCAACAGTGGAGAAAGCAAAATGTACCAATGAATTGCTATATTTCAATTTTTGTAGCAATAAATTTAAATAATAGATAACATTTTCAGCAAAATACGAATTTACTGTAAGAAAAGAGTAGGTGAACTCCGTTCTCCATCCTTTTTGCACCCCTCACCTGATTTTAAGTGATCCACCTGATGCTATAAAATATTAGGGAAGCTGGTGCAAAACTGAGAAATCTGGTGTATGCAGCACATAACTTTCCCAGCATCATTCTTCTGGCATACTTCTGTCACACCAAACTAGATATGCAAAATACATAGCACAATGTTTTTAACGTTGCATTGTACATTAACATTATGTGTTTTTCTGAAAGACATTGTGTAAAACTATTTTGAAGTATCCAATTAACTAATATTTCGTGCAAATCTAACTTGCCAATTAGAAATATTAGTAGTATCCGCTAAGTAATATGATTTATATATTAAACAATTTTAATCATTAAAAATATGGAATTTTAATCAATTTTGAAGTTATTTTTGACAATTTGGTGACATTATCATCAATTTGGCAGCAAGGTTACATAAAATTAAAATCAGTCGTAAGTATTTTTAAATAGGTTTATTATGTCGCTAAATTTGGCTACATATAGCAAACATGCCGATTTTTTTCCAATAGTACCAAATTAACTAAAATATCATCAAAATTGCAAAAATGACGGTAAATTAATAAAAATAACGCCAAATTGATAAATTAATTATTAAAATCTTCTAATATATGGATTATATTGATTATTTCGAATGATATGAATATTGCCACTTGTTAAATTAGATTTGTTCAAAATATAAATCCAATGTGTACTTCGAAATAGTGTTACATGTCATCCAAAAGAGCACCACATGTACAGTTCAACATTAAAAACATTGTGTCGTGGATCTTGTATGTCATATTTTCTCTGTGAGAGAAGGAAATTCATGTAGGGAGGAAAGTTATGTAGGATATGTAGGGAAAGTCATGTGCTGCCTACATCAAATACATTTTTTTCTCCTACTGGAGAAGCTGCTACTTTTCGAAAACTTATGGATAAAGGCGTCCGTCTTTAAATATAGGAGTTAAAACATTATTTTGGTAATTTGTAGAATAGATTTTTATTATACGATATTTATTATATTATGTAAATTTCGCCAGACACCATCCTTTCTTCTTTCCCTCGATTCTATGATTATGTCATTTAGGTATCTTTATGATTACAAAGCTCTGAATATTTTTATATTAGAAATAAGAATGCTTGTGGTAGTCAATGTAACTTCGGACTAATTTGGGATACTATCAGACCTCATCGATTCAATTCTACTAAATTTCAGAAATTTTATCATATTTTTAGCTCCTAGATTTTACAATCTTCTGCCTCAATCTTCCAAAAGTATTATTACCCATCGTTCCTTTTCCAGGACTATCGAAGAATGGGTATTTACTTATAATTCAGTTAAAATTGAGAATTTTTTCCGTATTGATAGCTACATTTTTACCTGTTTTTACTGTCATCTTTATCTTTTTTATTGTCTATGTTTATCTTTTTAGTTGTTATGATGTAATGATTTATTGTAATTGTTTTATTTGTAACTGTTTTTTATCATTTGATGCTACTGTAATTGCCGTATATTTACCCATCTCCTTCAATAAGGTTATCTTCTAGGAGTGGGTATTCGTGGATCCTGTATAATCTCCTTACTTTTGAATATTAAAGAATTTGGAATATTCAAGAATTAAAATATTAAACTACAATATTTATTAGTTCATAGAAAGCGTTTGCAATACAATAATAACGTAATTAGCCTGAAAAAAGGATGTAGGGGTTCACCTGCATCTGACTGGAACTAATAATTTTCATTACCCTAGCTTTAGCACATGATCATCCCCCATCACATTTCTTTCACGATTTATCGGTACATCTCGCCCTAAGATATTTCACATCAAAAACCACAACCTTATTAAGATCGTCAAATTTGCCTAAAATTATTATTCGGAAATTAAACTACTCGACTAACTTCTATATACGCATGCAAATAAACTATTTAAATAGACTACTACATTTAAATAGACTACTACATTATTTTCGAATTTTTTTAGTTTTAGAGAAACCAGCAATAATCAGAAATCTTTAATGGAACTTTCTTTGGTTTCTTGAAACCAAGTTTGTAAGACTTTTTCTCCTATTTTGCAATAGTAAATCGATCTGTGTTTTCACAATCATTTAAGTACATCGTTAAGAAATCCTTTCTATCTATTTTAGGTGAAATTATTTTCTATTATCTTTTTCTATTGTATTCTATATTCTTCTATTGTCGCTAACATTTCAATATTTCAGTTTCTAATATATATTCAATTTGGCATTATGATATTACACCCCCTTACCCCTTCCGGCCGTCCAAGCAGTTGCCTTACACCTTTCTGGTAGGTCGGACGGTCTGGGTCTCAACCCCCTTACCCCTCCGGCCACACAGAAAGCTACCATTAGCCTATGGGTTTGTCGTGTGGTCTGGATTTTCTACCCCCTTACCCCTGGGCGCGGTAGCCCATTGGTTAGCGCGCTGGAGTTGCACTCGGTTGGCCCGGGTTCGATTCCAGCCACTGCCAAAACTGCCGCCGTGTTCATGCGGAGTACGATCACGTTAAACATGTGGGTCCGAAAGTTCTTCCGAGAGGTTGGTGGTAGGGGAAGGAGGGTACGGTCCCTCTGGATGCCTCCCCCACTGGGTTCCGGTCTAAATTGGGTGGCACTTCCCGACCGTCCAAGCAGTTACCTTACACCTTTCTGGTAGGTCGGACGGTCTGGGTTTCAACAACAACAACCCCCTTACCCCTCACCCGGCCACACATTAAGCTGCCACAAGCCTTAGGGTTGGTTGTGTGGTCTGGGCCTTCAACTCCTACCCCCCAAACAATAAGAACATTTAGTCAGTCTTAAGCGAAGACAGTGTATGTTAAAATCAAATAAGGGATATATAAAAAATTTAGATTTCACCACTCCTCAGTGCGGGCACTAGAGATTCCGTCAGACACTTTGCAGTATGGGTACTTGCAGCACATGTTTATTGCTATATGTAAATCTGTTGTTGAAAAGATCCGAGATATAGTGATAAAGCTAGATAATTATATAATGCTTACTACATATTGTTTTCAATTACATTTATGTATTATATTTAATGTGGATATACTCTGAATGCAAAATACATCCATTCTGAAATGCTAAATTCTCAGTAATCACAAATCTGTAATTTCACGTAATTGGGCGTCGCAAATGAGATTACGTAACTAGAGAAATGCGAAATAAGCTGCTTATGTGGGTGCAATGTTTGATTTGTATGGTACTAGTGACATTTATAATATAAACGAGGAGTTAATTTTAGCTTCTAATTTGCATTTTAATGCAGTGAAAATGACTATTTCCTTATATAGAGAAAAGTGTTTGTTGAGCTAAGTGATTTTTAGTTTTTGATGTAGTAGTCTATTTAAATAGTTTATTTGCATGCGTATATAGAAGTTAGTCGAGTAGTTTAATTTCCGAATAATAATTTTAGGCAAATTTGACGATCTTAATAAGGTTGTGGTTTTTGATGTGAAATATCTTAGGGCGAGATGTACCGATAAATCGTGAAAGAAATGTGATGGGGGATGATCATGTGCTAAAGCTAGGGTAATGAAAATTATTAGTTCCAGTCAGATGCAGGTGAACCCCTACATCCTTTTTTCAGGCTAATTACGTTATTATTGTATTGCAAACGCTTTCTATGAACTAATAAATATTGTAGTTTAATATTTTAATTCTTGAATATTCCAAATTCTTTAATATTCAAAAGTAAGGAGATTATACAGGATCCACGAATACCCACTCCTAGAAGATAACCTTATTGAAGGAGATGGGTAAATATACGGCAATTACAGTAGCATCAAATGATAAAAAACAGTTACAAATAAAACAATTACAATAAATCATTACATCATAACAACTAAAAAGATAAACATAGACAATAAAAAAGATAAAGATGACAGTAAAAACAGGTAAAAATGTAGCTATCAATACGGAAAAAATTCTCAATTTTAACTGAATTATAAGTAAATACCCATTCTTCGATAGTCCTGGAAAAGGAACGATGGGTAATAATACTTTTGGAAGATTGAGGCAGAAGATTGTAAAATCTAGGAGCTAAAAATATGATAAAATTTCTGAAATTTAGTAGAATTGAATCGATGAGGTCTGATAATATCCCAAATTAGTCCGAAGTTACATTGACTACCACAAGCATTCTTATTTCTAATATAAAAATATTCAGAGCTTTGTAATCATAAAGATACCTAAATGACATAATCATAGAATCGAGGGAAAGAAGAAAGGATGGTGTCTGGCGAGATTTACATAATATAATAAATATCCTAATAAATATTTTAATAATCCTTATCTTGAGATAAGAGAGTACAGGTTTGAAACTGTTAACAGTTTCAAATATTTAGGTTCTGAAATGAACACATTAAATAATATAACTCCAGAGGTCCGTAACAGAGTTACTGCTGCTAATAGATGTTTTTTTGGACTACAAAAATATTTGAAATTTAATATTATCAGCAGAAAAACCAAAATTCTCATTTATAAAAGTTTGATTAGACCCGTTCTCACTTAAGCTGATGAGACATGGGCAATGACCGAGAAGGAAAAGAAACTCTTGCTATATTTGAAAGAAAAATCTTGAAAAGCATATTTGGAGGAATAAAGTGTGATAATTATTGGAGAAGAAGAACCAACTTGGAGGTTTACAAATTATTTAGGGAGCCAGATATTATTAAATTTATAGCAATACAGAGGATTAAATGGGCAAGACACTTAATGGGATTGGATGACAGTCAAGCCACAAAAAAGATCTTCTTGGCTAGATCAATTGGTATCCGAAAAAGAGGGAGACCAAATCTTAGGTGGTGTGATTGCCTGGAAAAAGATCTGAAAATTATTAAGGTGATTAATTGGAAAACTTTGACCAAGAACAGTACGGCATGGAATGGAATTCTAAGGAAGGCCAGGGCCCACCAGGGGATGTCGCGCCAGTGACAAAGAAGAATCCTAATAAATAATTGTTGAAGCAAAATAACAGACCTACGGGTATTCAGATAGGCTCACCAAAACAGGTTATACCATACTGAATCCGAGAGTGAATTAAGGAGTAATAAAGAAATCGAAGAACATCAGGAGAACAAAACTGGCGTAAAAAACAAAATTTTCTGACATTTAACTTTACTGTTCTTTGAATATCAAAATGGCGTTTACAATGAGAAAAAAACTTGTGACTAAGCGAAATGAGCGATGTTTTAATCGAATTTGAAAGTGAGAGTGAAATTAATAATTTTGGAATACGATAAGATGGACAAAAATGATAATGAAAATAAATTAATCATTTTTGTTGATATGTTTTTACCTGCTTTTCTTTCATATTAAATAGGATTTTGGATTAGCAGCTTGGGGAAAATAAATCTGATCTGAAAGAAGTAAGCCATTTCCAAGCCTTTCGAAAATTATCTTGAAAAGTATATTTGGAGGAATAAAGTGTGATAATTATTGGAGAAGAAGAACCAACTTGGAGGTTTACAAATTATTTAGGGAGCCAGATATTATTAAATTTATAGCAATACAGAGGATTAAATGGGCAAGACACTTAATGAGATGGATGACAGTCAAGCCACAAAAAAGATCTTCTTGGCTAGATCAATTGGTAACCGAAAAAGAGGGAGACCAAATCTTAGGTGGTGTGATTGCCTGGAAAAAGATCTGAAAATTATTAAGGTGATTAATTGGAAAACCTTGACCAAGAACAGGACGGCATGGAATGGAATTCTAAGGAAGGCCAGGGCCCACCAGGGGCTGTCGCGCCAGTGACAAAGAAGAATCCTAATAAGTAATTGTTGAAGCAAAATAACAGATCTACGGGTATTCAGATAGGCTCACCAAAACAGGTTATACCATACTGAATCCGAGAGTGAATTAAAGAGTAATAAAGAAATCGAAGAACATCAGGAGAACAAAACTGGCGTAAAAAACAAAATTTTCTGACATTTAACTTTACTGTTCTTTGAATATCAAAATGGCGTTTACAATGAGAAAAAAACTTGTGACTAAGCGAAATGAGCGATGTTTTAATCGAATTTGAAAGTGAGAGTGAAATTAATAATTTTGGAATACGATAAGATGGGCAAAAATGATAATGAAAATAAATTAATCATTTTTGTTGATATGTTTTTACCTGCTTTTCTTTCATATTAAATAGGATTTTGGATAAGCAGCTTGGGGAAAATAAATCTGATCTGAAAGAAGTAAGCCATTTCCGAGCCTTTCGAAAATTGATATGCATCACATCTGCCCTTTATTTATTGCAGTAGCCATACCAAATGTCATCCAATTCGCTTAATGTTTTTTAAACACATATCGCCCTATCTGGGGAAGTAAAGCTTTAAATATTTCGCGAACAACCCTGAAAACACTAAATAATGGAATCCATTTATTCACGGTCAAAAATACTTGCAATGAATGCACCCATTCAATAACAGTGATCATATCTAATTTTTTTTCCTTTTATGATTTTTTCTATTTTAGATCAAAACCGTAAAATGTGTCCTAAACAATATATGTCAGAGCTCTATTAATAATGGAATTGATTTTTAAATTAAAAAATATCAGCTGTAAAATACCTATAAAAGTGTGAAATTAAAGATTAACAAGAAAGATCAATAATGCATAAAGCATTGATTATGAAACACTTTCCAACTGCAATGGAATTTTATTTAAACATCCCTAAAATGCGATATATTCAGCAGTAATATTTTTAAAATTATCACAATACTACATTAATTTATTATATTTGAAAACTTAAAACTTCATCGAAAAAATAAACATTATTCAAATGACGTCATTGAAATATAAATCGCCTGGCTCTCTATGTAAAAGCTGTAAATATTTCATTCATACACTTTTATTCCATTCCTTTCATTCATCACAATACTACAATAATTTATATTTTATTTTAAAATTTAAAACCATGGAGGTAAACGTAATTTAACTCTATGCTCAAAACTTTATCGAAAAAGTCTGCTATAAAATCGTCTGTTCTCTATGTAAAATCAATGAATGTGTCATTCATATCAGCCTATATTTCTGACTCAAAGAGCTAAATAATTTTGTGTTAAAGAAATTCAGCAATTCTTATACAACTCATCCAACATCTTTATGTGTTTACATTCTCCATAAGTGAAATGTAACAAATTATTGTATTATTGTGAATGAACGGAATGAACAAAGTCATAAACACTTTTCAACTATGTCGTAAAGTGTTAAAAACGGTTAATTGTAATTATTAAAAGCTATTTACATATTTATTCAGATCACACCCAATGATGTTTATTTAGAATAATGGGATATTACTTCACTTATTATTATAGTCATATTCTAATCATTATTCTCCGGATTATGTTATAATTATCATATAATTATCATACTAGTAAGTACCCGTGAAAAATCACGGGGAAATTTTTATTCACTAAAAATTAATAAATGTAAAAGATCTTGAAATTTGATAGATTTTGATAATTTTTACGTCAAAGATATCTTAAAAAATAATATTTTAACTATAAATTTTATATAGTATTACTTACCTTAGTAAAACGAATCAAAATTATCTCATTAAATCGATTCTGATATTCATTTCCTCAATTGGCCTGAGAATAATGGTGTATAAACACTAACTGTCGGTTAGGCCTAGCTGTATGCTTATGGAGAATCTTCGGTGAACATATGAAACTTTTACTTTCATTTAAGATGCAATTAATTAGCTAAAAGTTTTAAAATAAGACGAAAAAAAAATGGGTATAGTGTTATTAATGCAAAAAAGTATTTTAAAATAACGTAATGTCAGGACCGCTAGCTGGCAAAGCCTACTAGTTTTTTACTTTCTTCAAAGAGAATAACGTAAATAAACCCAAATCGCCAAACATGTACATATGCTTGTTGCCATTCGGCAAACGATAATAACGGGCGTAACTTACTCACACTCCAAATTGCTTGATAATTTTTTAAAGTTTGCTAAATGTTATAAATTGCTTCCAATTTAATCTTTGTAAATTCAAACTTGAAATTATAAACCGCAAGATGTGGATAATTTAAATAATTATATGCCTGAATATCTAGGACACTAATACGATACAATATCAGTATACAAATAGGAACAATATCCATGCCGCATCGGTACATCACTAAATGATACATATCGCTCGATGACATATCGCTCAAGTTGGTCATCACTGCTTAGCTCCCCACTCGTATCGTGTCAATATCTAGGCACCAATGAATTTGTTAAGCAGAGCACGTCTACAAATGCCCAGCTCACGGAAAACTTTCTTTGGAATATCGGTTTTTACGGATAGTAAATTTCTTGTTTCAAAGATGTTTCTTTTTCCGCAAAGATAACGTAACAGAATGCATAAACTTTTCTGTATAACTTTTTTATATACGTTATATAGTTGTTTATATAATTTATATGTGATTTTTAATTCCTTCATTTTGTTATCTACCACATATTTGCGTGGATTTTGAATATGGTTATTCCAAGTTTTATGTCTCTGATGCTTTTATCATATTTCACTCTTTTTGAAGTAAAACTTCTATGGGCGCGATTCGAAACCGGATCGTTACGGATGTCCGTAAGATCAGACCGTCACGTTCCTTCTCTGAACCGGAAATGTTCGATTCTGAGGTCATTACGCTGGGCTGCCATGTTTTATAACAGTGAGAACCGCCTTGGCGACAATAGTGAGAACCAGCGCAAACATACTTCCACTTGCCTTGAACCAGCGCCGTTCTCCTTGTTGGCCTCAGTGGAACGCATCTGTTTTGGTGTACCTATCGCCAATTGTGGTGCTAAAACGATATTCTTGCAGTCATTTTTTCTACAATTTATTCATTCTTATCCTTGGTAATTTAAGAATCTAAACATTCATATCCCTTTTCGGGAATTATTAGAGCAATTTACGGCCGATCGAAATATCGTCAAATTAACGAAATGTTGTCAAATTAACGAAATGTTGTCAAATTAACGAAATGTTGTCAAATTGGTAAAATGACGATAAATTAATGGAAATGACGCCTAATTGTTGAAAAATCGACATTTTTAATGTAATCATTTTAAATCGTATAAAACAAAAATCGGTTTTAATGTAAGAAAATTATTTGTAACATCGAGTTTTGCATTTTTAGGAGACACTGAACAATTACTGCAATTATATCCGCACTGATGTTAGCCAATGCTATTTAATCAAAATGGCGAAATTGAATGTGGATCAAGAACGATTATGTTTTCTCCTAAACCTAAAGGAGATTCATAGTAGTAGCTACTCTCTTTCCCACATAAGTTTCACTTCTACGACGTGGTCTTTAGCACACGTATTTTTTTTTGTTGTTGTTTGTTACTATTTTTCACAATTTTGCTATATTTATTTCTTTACATGGATTTGCTTATTGCTTCCTCCATTTAATTTCCTACTATTCCCTTATTTTTCTTAGTAATTTAAATGTTTTCATTTCTTTCTCCCCCAGTTTTATTTTGAATCTTATTCGACCTTTCTGTTCCATTTCTTTAGCTTGACATAATGTGTGAGCTAGGGTAAGGATGCCTTATCGACATGTGGTGAGCTGTTTATAATTGGGCCTCTAATGTCTGATACCCCCAGTGCGAATTCTTGCTGTGGGTGTTCCGAATCTATCTATTCTACTGTTTCTTAGCCTCTCACTTCACAGTACTTTCTTAACGGTTGTTAAGAAAAAACACTGTTTCGACTTGAGGAAGAGGAATCAAAAGTTCCGCGAAACAATGGTAGTAACATAATTTTCATATGCCTGCTTTCTTTCAGGAATGATTATAAAGTTTATTCTCAAAAGCAGCAGTTTTATTTATTGTAGTTATATTGTTGCGTCACCTGATACAAAAAGGAAATCTTTGCCAAACGTTAAATATTAAAATCGAGAGGAAAAGTACTAGGAGGAATAAAATTGAACGGATTTAAAACAGTTTCTCAGTTAATAAGATTCAAAACTTAAGTACCTTACTGCAAAATAAAAACAAGAAAGATCAATCATGCTTAAAGCATTGATTATGAAACACTTTCCAACTTCAATGCAATTTTATTTAAACATGTCTAAAATGCAATACATTCCTCGGTAATATTTTAAAACTTACCACAATACTACATTAATTTATTATATTTGAAACCTTAAACCTTCATCGAAAAAAATTAACTTCATTCAAATGACGGCATTAAAGTATAAATTGCCTGGTTTAAACATCTCTTAAATGTTATACATTCCTCGGTAATAATTTTAGAATTATCATAATACTACGATAATTTATTATATTTGAAAACTTCATCGAAAACAACTGAAATCCATTCAAATGACGTCATAAAAAAATAACACGCCTGGCTCTCTCTATAAAAGCAACATTTCATTCATAAATAATTCCCCCATTCATGTCATTCATCACAATACTATGACAATTTATTTTATTTAAAAATTAAGACCATTGAGCTGCGAGTAAGTAAACTCTATGCGTAAAACTTCATCGAAAAATATCGTCCTTCTCTTTCTAAAATCAATGAATTCATATCAGCTAAGCAGACTCCATGGACTAAATGATTTTGTGTTAAAGAATTACAGCGATTCTAATACAACTCATTCTACATATTTTGCTGTTTACATTTTACATAGGTGAAAAATAGGCTTAATAGTAGAAATAATCAAATTTGGAAGAGCATTTAAACTGAAATATATTGTCATTGCGTTGTTTCAGTATGTAGATGCACAGAATTTAGGCAAAAATAAAGTAATTTTAGGACGGATACAACACTCAATATGAATTAAAAAGAACTTTAAAAATCACGATTTTGACACAAGATGGATGCCATATATCATTTTGAAGTGGGTCATGTGATCGTTTCATATCATGGACACGTGATCGCTTAATATAAGAGGTGTTATTATTATTTTAATTTTTATTTAAAAAACAACTGAATATATTTCGCTGAATTTTTTTTTATATATTTTATGGAACAATTTGAATATTGCCTAAAATTTCAGAAGCAATTTGTGAATTTTAAATCCGCTTAAAAAATGCTTGAAAAATTAGGTCCCATAGGGCTCAATGTATTCCATTTTTTCAACCCGGGTTCAATCCAAAACTAATTGGGTGATATTATTCATTTATATTCCCATAGGTCCTATAGACCGTCTAAACAACATACTAAAATTTCATTTTGATTAAGTCATTTTTACGGCAGTTATCGTGCTAACGGACAGACAGACAGACAGACAGACAGACAGACAGAATGAACAAAGTCATAAACACTTTTCAACTTTGTTGTAAAGTGTTAACAACATACTAAAATTTCATTTTGATTAAGTCATTTTTACGGCAGTTATCGTGCTAACGGACAGACAGACAGACAGACAGACAGACAGAATGAACAAAGTCATAAACACTTTTCAACTTTGTTGTAAAGTGTTAACAATAAATAGGAAAATCAACCGGTTCAAAAGATACATCAGCAAACATCAACTAACTAAAAACTAGAGGATCGGAGAAATCTCGAAATTTCCCCACCCAAATCATTTCGGTCGTTTTCAAAATTACAAAGTGGCAACGATTTTGACAAAATCCCGTTTTATAGCTAAACTATATAACGGGATTTTGATAAATGAATTTTTTTTTGCATTTCATTTTTCAGCCAAACGATATACATTTTTTCGATTATGTTCTGTGTTCACACATACATAATATATGAAATTTGCCACCCAAACTTGGTCCAAATCGCTGCAATGGTTTTTGACATTACGAAAGGTTCAGCGATTTGACACCAACCCACACATAGAACTACAAATGTCATTTTTTGTACTTATGGACCCCACCGATGTGTTTATTGTAAAAATTCGACTTGTGATTAAATTAGAATCACCATGCTTTTCTTTAGTTCGGTAAAAGTATAAACAAGAGAAATCAATCATTCATAAAGCATTGATTATGAAACATTTTCCAACTCAAATACAATTTTATTTAAACATCTCTAAAATATGATGCATTCAGCGCTGATGTATTTTAAATTATCACAGTACTACAATAATTTATTATATTTGAGAAACTCAAAACTTCATCGAAAAAAATGAACTTTATTCAAATGACGTCATCGAAATATAAATCGTCAGGCTCGCTATGTAAAAGCAATGAATATTAAATTTATATCACTTGTGTTCCAGACTCCAGAGCTAAACAATTTTGCGTGAAAAAAATTCAGCAATTCTTATACAACTCATCTCACAATCACTTGTTTACATTCTGCATCCATTAAAATTAGGCTTCGTTGTAGAAATAATCAAAGTTTGATGATCATTTAAACTCAAAATATTGTAATTGCGTTGGTTGGCACAGAATATAAATGCACAGAAAATATTCAAAACTAAAGCGGTTTTAGGACGGATGCAACACTAAATATAAATTTTAAAGAACTTTAAGAATCACGATTTTTACACTAGGAAAATAATATGGATGCTATATTTTATTTTGAAGTGGGTCACGCGATCTCTTCACATAATATGGGTCTAATTATTATTTTAAATTTTATTTAAAAAACTACCAAACATATTTTGCTGAAATTATTTTTATATATTTTATGGGATAATTTGAATATTTCCTAAAATTTTCGAAACAAATTTGTGAATTTTAACTTCGTTTAAAAAATGTTTGAGAAATTAAGTCCCATAGGGTTCAATGTATTTCACTTTTTTTACCGGGGTTCAATTCAAAACTAATTGGGCGATTTTATTCTTTTACATTCCCATATGTCCCACCAATCGTCTCAACATCATACTAAAATTTCATTTCGATAAAGTCATTTTACGACAGTTATCGTGCGAATGGACAGACAGAATGAACTAAATCATAAACACTTTTCAACTGTGTTGGAAAATGTTAAAAAAAAAGTTTAATCTGCTGCTAAAAGCATATCTACCAAGAAAAGTGGCACAATCACTATAGTCATATTTTCCTCTAACTCAGCGCGAGGAAGATTAAAAAAAATATTGTTTCATTTAATTATAACTTATTTTCTAGTAAAGCAATCTCAAAGATTTATTTTTACAGCTTAACATAAAGAGAGTTAAATTGCAAAACAAAATGTTTTATGTGAAATTCCGATTCAAAACTGAAACAACAATTTCTGAATCCTTTGGCGCTCTTATAGTAGTTATTGGTCTTTATGTTGCGACTCAAGAAAGAAAAAGAACTTATATTAGAACACGCAATATATTCATTATATCTGATTACGCAGTCGTCACAGACAGTTTAAGTCTAGGGCATAGCTAGCATGTAGTGCATAAATTGTTCCGTAGGGATCTCCTAACTCAGCTTCTCCGTTGAGACGAGATTGCAGACACAAACGCGATTATTCTTCTACAATAAGCAATGTTTGTTTCTCTGTTTTTCCGTAAATAAACTAAAAGCTTTTTTGTTATTATTTTCCCCCACAGTCACGGGCGTATTTAGGGGGGCAAGGCGCCAAAGCCCGCCCCCCCCCCTGAAAATTTTTTAATTAACTTAAAATCCAATATGAGAGAAACAAAAATCGGAAAAATGTTTTTTTGAATTAGGACAGTCAACCACAACTGTGTGTTTTCTCCCACGTGTATATTAATAACAACAATTTAAACTTATACCTAAATGGAAAACTTAGGATTATTGCACTTTTTATGTTTATGACTATTCAATTTATTAGTTTAGTTGCTCTGTCTCCAAGAAGGTTAGAATTCTGTTATGAAAGGGGGAATATTTTCAAAGGGGGTACACACTATATTCTAAAAATTGGTGCATACTAATCTTTAAAAGTGCTATACACACTAACTCTTAAAATGTGATGCTCATACCACCTATTCAAATTTACTTTGTAACAATACATATTTCAAGGTTGATAGTAATCTCTAAATTTTGAATGCAATCAATCTTAGCACCCCTGGAAAAAATCCTGCATAAGTACATGCCCACAGTGCATACAGTGCGGGGTAAAGTCGTATATACAGTGCCTGGTAAAGTTGTATATACATCAGTGCCTGGTAAAGTTTTAAGTAGGCCAAATAAGTTTTGAACGATGGTAGCTAGAGCTATGAAAGTGGGGGTATTGAAATAAAGTATCGGCATATTAAAGTGGCCATGTGCTACTAGATGAGATTAATGATAGCGTCCCTAGCGGCAAAATTTCGAATTCTATCTCGGAAACTATGAGAAATACAAATAAAAAATCAATCAGATAGTTGTGTAACATGCCCACATTAGTAAGAAACGTGATTTTATTTAATGCAAAAGCGCTATTTAAATAACCTACAGTTCACTTCAAGTATGTTCAGTATGTCCACCGTCTGCTACAATATATTTCTATTCAGAAAAGAACTTCCTGTTGCACGTTCACCAGCATTACGGGTGAACATAGAGCGGCGGTAGGAAATCAAACAACATACTGCCGCGCAGCTTCCGCAGCGTTTCAACTGAATTCGCAGGATAGCAGTACTATCACACAATAATCTTCATTTGAATTGCATGTCATGATCTGTTTTGATACGATGCTCATCAGAGTACACACATTTGACAGTCGTTTGCAGATTTTCTCGCAGATTTTATACGCAGGAGCACCTTTTCTCCTATTTGCTTTTCATTTGCATGTTTTGTTTCTGAAAAATGTCATTTCTTACTAATTTTATGTTGATCTGCAACTTTCGAATTGCTATATCTTATGTATCTCTCATAGTTTCCAAGATAGGCTAGCTAACTACTAAATTTCGCCTCTAAGGGCGCTGCCGGTCTCATCTGGTTAATTTACTATAATACCGATGCCTCACTTCCATAACTCTAGCTACTATTGTTCAAAATTTCAATGGCCTACTTACAATTTTAACGGGCACCATGCATAGGGAACGTTTATGGTCGAAAAATGGTAATCGAGTTTTCGATGATTGCACGCTTTCTGAGCACTCTAGAACACGAATAAACTAATTTTGAGTACTTTAGAGCACAAATCAACTGTTACTTTACCTACATACATACTATAACGTATACGGAAAGTATTATGACGGGGTTGATAATTTGAATTCTCAGAAGAGCACGTTTTAGGCATCCCCGATCTCGAATCGAATGTTTTTGAGGTGATGTCTGTGTGTGTATATGTTAGTGTGTGTTTATGTTTGTGTTCATGTATGTTAGTGTGCATGTATGTTTGTGTGTATGTATGTTAGTGTGTATGTATTCTAGTGTGTGTATGTATGTATGCCAGTGTGTGTATGTATGCTAGTGTGTATATGCTAGTGCGTGTATGCTAGTGTGTGTGTTAGTGAGTTTGTGGATGCGATATCTTACGATCCTTCTCCCAATTTTCTAATTCATGTTTGAAAAAATCGTTAAAAACAGGACTTTAAATAATGATAAATAAATAATTTCAGACGTAATTTTTCATTTTGTTTGAAGAATTCGTCAATAATCATTTATTTCACAAGATCTTAATTAAATGTCAAATGTATTTTGATGAGGATTTTGTACGCGAGTATTAATAAGTCATTTTGCTTAGTCCAAAAACTTGCCAAAAGATCCAAATTTTAAGTTACCTTGTTAAAAGCATTGTACTGTGGATCTTGTGTATCTTAATCGCACTAAAGTAAAGTCATTGCATTATGGAGGGAAAGTCATGAGCTGCCTTTATCAGATTTTCCACTAAATGAGCCGCAAAAATTGACTAAAACTGAAATAAAAGAATAATAATCTGAAATAAATGCTCGTTTTACATGCAATTGTTAATTAGAAACCGAATGAAACCAAAAGTTCGAATTATAAATTCGACAACAAAGCGAGATAGCCGAAAAAAATCAAATTATACAGTTATAAAACATTGTTTAATGAGTAGGAATTGACACAAGGAACAAACGGAATGCGTATACGGAAGTCAAAAAATAGCTCTCACAATGTTGTATATTTAGTGCTTCTAACACGATGACACCAGAAATGGTTGTCAAAATGCGTGGTCATACTTGTTTGGAAATCAAATGTGCATTTTATCCGACGGCGACATTTGACACAGGCTGTGCACTAAATTTATCTTCATGTTATAATATCATTCCAGAATATGACAGTAATTCGTCAATAACTATATTGTGTCACATAAATGCTTTCTGTAACAGTTTTACTGTCAATTCCTACTCTTTAGTAAATTCTCTACAATTTTGCAATTGGCTTTATTCCCCTATCATGCTTTGTTGCTGAGTTCGATATCCAAACATTTTAAATTCTCCGCTAGGAGCGCTTCAATCACTTTTTGATTAGCAACGGTCTCTCTACTATACATAGATCTAATATATGCTCTTATGGACCTTTTCTCAAAGTTATTGAGTTGTCCAATGCCTATACGCCGCACCTGGAAATCTGCATACCTTGGTCTCTTTTTCTCCTTTCGAAGAAAGCAGGCTGGATTCTGAGTCGAACACAAGGTGTGGAATGTGACGGCAATAGAACAGAAATTCGTGTTCTGGTGAGCGCCACAGTTGTTTTCACCTTTTTAACACTTTACAACAAAGTTGAAAAGTGTTTATGACTTTGTTCTGCCTGTCTGTCTGTCTGTCCGTTAGCACGATAACTGCCGTAAAAATGACTTAATCAAAATGAAATTTCAGTATGTTGTATTAATATGTAAGTTTAGTATTTAGTTCTTTTTAATTCATATTGAGTGTTGTATCCGTCCTAAAACCACTTTATTTTTGCTTAAATTCTGTGCATCTACATACTGAAACAACGCAATTAAAATATATTTGAGTTTAAATGCTCATCCAAATTTGATTATTTCTACAACGAAGCCTATTTTTCACCTATGTAAAATTTAAACAGCAAAATATGTAGAATGAGTTGTATTATAATTGATGTATTTCTTTAACACAAAATCATTTTGTTCATGGAGTCTGCATAGCTGATATGACTGAAATATTCATTGATTTTACAAAGAGAAGGACGATTTTTTTCGATGAAGTTTTGCGCATAAAGTTTAATTACTTGTAGCTCCATGGTCTTAATTTTTAAATAAAATAAATTATTATAGTATTGTGCTGAATGACATGAATGGGAAATTATTTATGAATGAAATGCGGCTTTTATAGAGAGAGCCAGGCGTGTTATTTTTTCTATGACGTCATTTGAATGAATTTCATTTGTTTTCGATGAAGTTTTCAAATATAATAAATTATCGTAGTATTATGATAATTCTAAAATTATTACCGAGGGATGTATCACATTTTAGAGATGTTTAAACCAGGCAATTTATATTTCAATGCCGTCATTTGAATGAAGTTCATTTTTTTCAATGAAGGTTTAAGTTTTCAAATATAATAAATGAATGTAGTATTGTGATAAGTTTTTAAATATTACCGAGGAATGTATTGCATTTTAGACATGTTTAAATAAAATTGCATTGAAGTTGGAAAGTGTTTCATAATCAATGCTTTAAGCATGATTGATCTTTCTTGTTACTTTTACAGCAACTTCTAGACTTCAGAGAAAAGGCTGGATTATTCTTTAAGTTCATCAAGTTAGAGGCGCTTTCCCGACAGTGTAATGTAAATTTTGCATAAGATGCTTAAAATGCTTACAAAGGCTTAATCAATCATAAGTAGAAAATGCTTTTATTATAAAATCGATCATAAGGTAATGACGATTACTTTTTAACTACTTTTTTTATCAATTGCTAAGGATTTCAGTCTTTTTGCGCTGTTACTAATATAAACCTACGATTTTGCTGCAGAATGATTTCTATCAAAGCAAGTACTCGTGGGTGAAACAGGAAATTCATGAGAATAAAAGAAACAAGGAAGGATCGATAGAGAAATTTAATTTGGTGCCAGCTACTAGTTTAATCTGGGAACTGGCCATCAGTTTGTAAGTAGTGCGTAGATGGAAAAAACTCATACAACTGTACTGGTGACTTTAACAAGATATTTAATTAATAATTATATGAGAACTCGACATACACACACACGCACACACACACACACACACACACACACACACACATATATATATATATATATATATATATAATTCAATATCAGAATAGTTATCATTTATTTGCTTAATAATAAATACATATTAAAATTTTATAATCTCCATGTTTCATTTCCAACAGTTACACACTTAGTCTATAACCTTAACTGTAAATTGTTTTGAGTTGGCTCAAAGCTAAGTCAGTCTCTATTATACTCCAATGTATCCAGAACATGTGGTAACTCAATTTATGTTATTTTATTCTTATTCTTTTTCATCCTTTAAACTTTAAATTGTATTCTAATAATATTAATATTACAAGGCATCAAGCTGGTTTATTTGATTACTTTTATATTTTTATTTGATTCATTTTCTACATTCTTTTACGTCGCGCCATGTGCATAATTTCTGTAATACAATTTACAGTTATGCACACACGTAGAATTTTAGCATTACCGAATCAGGTATGGCCCTTGATAACGTACATGGTTTGGGAACTGCTTTTCACTTTTTTCAATTATATTCATTTTCATATATATAACGAATTTTTGGGGAGCTAGAAAGGCCTAGCTCCATGTGCAATTTTTTATGTTTGAAACTTTACATCTTATACACTATTCATGCATTTACACCATGTATGTTTATGCAGGAAACAAGGGGATTAGTACCTTAAGTACCTGCATTACATATATGATTTATAACACTTAAAATAAATTTTAATCTTAGGGTGTAGTTAAGGGATTATATTCACCAATCTTTCACCACATGTAATTTTTTTTCAATTTCTTACCTTATATATGAACAGGGAAAGTGGGGTATTTCATACCTATTTAGTACCTATTTTATTTATAATGTTCTATTTATAATTTTTCTCAAGGTGGCCGTAGAGTCAATTTTGATTTCGAATTTTCACTTCAGACCATTTTATTTTCACATTTGTTCTACAGACTATATTCAATAAATGATCAATCTCTGGTATTTATAATACAAGTAAATCAAAATTCTTAATATATATATATATATATATATATATATATGTGTGTGTGTGTGTGTGCGTGTATTTTTCAATTTTAGAGAACATTTATCTTGCGGAATCTAATTACCTTGGAAACCCATGAAATACTGTAGCGGAACACACTTTAAAAACGCTACATTAGACAATGCTATACAACCTGCAGAGTCCACCTCGACAAGAAGAACTTGCAATTCCATCACAGTAGCTCAACGGTAGAACGTCGGCTGGCTAGTACGAAGATCTGTGGTTCGATTCTCTTTTGGGGTAGAAAAGCTCTTTCCAATGGCTCCTGAACTAATCAACCCCATAAGTTAGTGCAAAGATGTCAGAGGTCTGACAGTAACCCTAGTAAGACTAGCACGAATACAGACTATTACGATCACGTAGCAAGCTGACCTGGAAGATAAAAATAGCAGCTAGAGGTTAGCCTGGGGTAAAAATAACAGCAGGAGGCTCACCTGATGTAAAAATTGCACTAGGTGGTCAGTCAGATTGTAAGTTGCACGTCAATCTGATCACTAGAGGGTGTTGTTGTTGTTGAGATCCAGACCGTCCGACCTACCAGAAAGGTGTTGTTGTTGTTGAGACCCAGATCGTCCGACCTACCAGAAAGGTGTAAGGTAACTGTTTGGACGGCCGGGAAGTGCCACCCAATTTAGACCGGAACCCAGTGGGGAGGCATCCACAGGGACCGTACACTCCTTCCCCTACCACCAACCTCTCGGAAGGACTTACGGACCCACATGTTTAACGTGATCGTACTCCGCATGAACACGGCGGCAGTTGTGGCAGCGTGCAAATCCAGCGCGCAAACCACCAGGCTATCGCGCCCGAAATGTGCCAACAGCACGCGGTGTTCCCAGATGGTCACCCACCCAAGTACTAACCGCGCCCGATGCTGCTTGACTTCGGTAATCTAACGAGAACCGGTGTTTTCAGCACGGTAGGGCCGTTGGCATCCACTAGAGGGTGTGGAATGCAGAGTCCACTTTGACGATAAGAGTGTAGCAATTCCGTCCTAGTAGCTCAACGGTATAGCGTCGGTTGGCCATTAATAGCTATGATATATAAGAAGTAATTTGTAGCCCTTTGATTTGTAGCCCTTTGGGATTTGATGAGCCCCGACAAGGATGTATAATTGAATTTGGGACAGAATCGTAGTTTTTCGAATATAGTGCTTATAATTTCGATATTTTAATAGTTCTAAATATTTTGAAACAGTGGTTCTTATTTAGATATATTAATATTTTGAAGTTTTTTGAAAATGTCTAAAGAAGATAAACAACATACAGAGAAATATGTTATTCATGCTAACCCATTTCGGCCCCATCGGACTGGAGCCACTGCCGATTTTCTTGTATATACTATCGTTTAATATTTTGCTATTTATCATTGGTAATGTAGAATTTTACGCTTAGCAATATAATGAATTTATATCGAAGTGATAAAAAATACTATAAAGCAGTTGTTCTTAACGTGGCGACACCCTCAAGCAAATTCATAAATTGACGTTGGTGACACATTTACTTTATAAAAAGCATGTTGTCAGAAGTTATGTGTATTTTATATAAATTATATTAGTATTTTATATAAAATACATTATATATTCATTTCCTCTGTAAATATACTGTTTTATAGTCATATTTGTAGCAATAGCACAGGAGGGGTCAGTCTTCAAGAAGTATAATTTCATAGTTAGTTTTCCTATATATGATACTTTTGTTTGCATGAGAGATAATTTTAGCGGGAGATACAGTTAGTTTTAAGGGAAAAGATCACCCTCACCAATTCAAAAATCGTTTATGTAGTGGTTATGTACTCCAAATTTTATGGATAAATCATTATTTCTCCAAATGATATTAAATTTGTAAAGTATGTTGTCTTACACATTTAATAACAGTTTGATAGAACATTTTATTTTTATGTTAGATTAATTGATAGTGCTGTGTGTAAATTCCTAGATAAACTGTGAAACATTCATCTCCAGTTATTTTAAAATAATCATCTAAGAGATTATATTTTAACCTCCACCAAAAATTATATCGAAGTTCGCAAAAACAAATAAGATTCGAGGTAGTTTTCTATTTAAATACAAAAATATGAAAATAAATTGTAGATTTTTTTACTAAAGTTAACAGAACGATTTTTTAAGTTCAAAGAGTAATATTCCGCATGTTAAATATATAACCAACCGATATATGTATTCACGTGTGTTCGTAGTTCTTCGTCTTCCAAGAAATTTACCACCTAAGAAGTCTAAATCTATCGTTGATAACATGTAGGCTTTCTTATAAATATTCTACTAACAATAACAAAAAAAAATCGTGTTCCCTTGTGTGCCATTTAAAGATTTTTATTCTTTGACTTGCCATATATTTTCAAAAATAGGATACCTTAAAAGATTTTTGCAAGAGTACAATATTTTGTTATAGTACTTAAGAAAAAATACAAATGAAATAGATTGTTAGAATTTCTCTTTCACGTGCAACAAAAGATTTTGTTCCATTTCACTCGTCACGTTATTTATTTATTTATTTTTGTAATTTTTCTGAGCTAACAACGTTTCATATTGGGGTAAGTTGCCAGATGAAAAAAAAATGTTTTAAAAATGTAAATTGGATATAACTTTGAATATTCTATTTCATTTTGTGCAATTAAACTCAATTTAATGGATTAAAAAAGAAGTGAAGAAAAATAAATGTGTCTGACTTTCACAGTCATATGGTGCTCAAATCAGATTTTCAAAACTCTTTTAATAATTCCTGGATATAAATTCCGAAATTTATTCATTTTTACAAGAGTTTCGTGAACATCAAATAGCTAAAGTGGACAGCATATGACTTTTCAGACAGACTTAAATTATTTTTTTACCTTCACTAAAATACATGGCAATGTATAATGGAAAACTATTGGAAAGTGCCGAAGATTGGATCTAGAGTTTTCAATGGATCTACACGTTTTAGGTACTCTTGAACACGAAAAACCTATGTTTGGCGTAACGTCATGTGTGCCTGTCTGTGTGTCTGTGCAATGTACGTATCCACTCTAGCTCACAATTTGTTCTAACATATCTGATGTGGACAGCACATGATTTTCCCAATAGCCTCAAATTAATTTCCCCTTTTTATTTCATAATTCATTAAATTGAGTGTCATTTCACAAAACAACACGGATAATTATTTAAAATTATATCACATTTGCAGTTCTAAGTTTCGTTTTCATTTGGAGACGTATTTTCAAAGGCAACGTGGCAAAAATGCGAAATAAAATAAAATATATCGAGATGGTAAGTCTTATAGGTTAACTTTATCCTTTATGTCGTTAAAAATTACGTATAAAACAAATATTCAAAGCATTTAATTGATACAGTACATATGTAGCTTTTTATTTTATACTAGCAGCATACCCGTTCTTCGTACGGAATATATAATATAAAGAAACTTATAATTCGCTATCATGTGCAAATTTTGTTAAAATATTGAATTTATTGTTCCTAAAGAGAAGTTTAAGAATATCTGTTCTCACTATGCAAAGTTATCTTCACTGGCAGATCTGAAGAATAAAACATCCTGGCCTCTTTTGTAAGCAAATTTACAAAAAAAAAAAAAGAAAAAGGAATTGAATCAATATATGCAATCCCGTATTAATTATATTGTCGCAGATTAGAAAATATGCCAGTGTGTTAGTAGAAGATTACCCGTATTACAATATGAGTCTCAAAAATATTTGCCAAAATAAAAAAGATGACCTAATAAATTGAAAATATCAATAATCCCCGTAATCTTTATACTAGAAGGTCGTAATTGGTTCCAATATATGCCAATATATATCAAAATATATGCCAATATACCTGTACTGCTTATATTCTCGTAGATTAGAAGATATATCCGCGCATTTGTAGAAGATTACTCGTGCAGCATACTATATATGAGTTTCAACAATTTTCGTGATAAATAAACGATGGCATAATAACTTGAAAATATCAATAATCCCTGAATCAACAGTCCCCGAAAATATCAATGATAATAATGTTTAAACCTGAAGATCGTAATTGATATTATCCAGTCAAAAATGCAATGTCAATGAAATTTATTTTATATACATATCTTTATTATTCAAATCTGAAAAGATTTAATAAAAATCGTATGGCACATAACACATTGGATCCGTTCCTAAGCGACATGATATCATTTGCTTCAAATAAATTGATGGAAATCATATCGTCTGAATAATGCTATCTCCATGGAAGATTTGGCGACATTTCCGTCAATGTAGCGATAATTTAAAAAATCGCCAAATTTATCGCCAACTGGGACTGTAGAACTGATAGTCCCATTTTGCGACAAAACGACGAAACATCATAACAATAATATCCCCCTAACAAAACACATTTAATTTCATTTATTAAGCGCAATTTTATCAATTCCATGATATTTTTATGTATTTACAAATATTTTTATCAATTTGGTGATATTAAAAAAATTCGTTAAATGTGTTACTAAGCAGGATGGGTGGACTGACCGACAAATGCTACCGAAACATCATTTCAGTACTCTATTCTAAAAAAACAAATTTAATTTCATTGATTTGCGTCATTTTTATCAATTTGGAGACATTTCCGCTAATTTGGTAAAGTTTAAGAAAAGTTACCAAGTTAGCGATATTCCGCCAAATTCGTAGCTCTGAATTTGCAGATCTGAGGAATAAAATATCCTGATCCCGTTTGTATATACTAAATGAAAACACTAAAATTGTATAAGATACACGAGTTCTACTCTTTTTCTGTTTCAATAATCGGCTAAATGAATTTATTGGATAAACACAATATATGAGTTTATTAGTTAAACACAATATATGAGCTTGAAACCTCTTTGCTAAAATAAATGAAAGTGATGTACGCAGTCCGCAATTTATATAATTAAAAGAACAATCAAACCGTTCATTTATAAAATATATTTTTACATCCATTTATTTATTATTCAAATAGAAAAAATAATAATAAATATTAACAACACATTTAATTTCATTCCGTTGCCGAGCAACATGATATAAGATAGAATCTTCCTCATAAAATGTGAAATTAAATAGCCATTTTGATTTCTTTATACTTTTCACCGTTGAGTAAAAGCTTGTGAAAGGTAACCCATGGAGGTAGATTTTTCCATTTAAATTCATGTTTTAAACAATTCATGTTTTCCGATAGTGACACCGAATCCTGCACAAAACTCGGAAATAAAGTTTTATATCATTTTGACGTTTTAAACAAACGATTTTCATCCTTTCCGTTTGGATAAACCACGGAGTTGGAGAGTAGAACTCTTAGGGAAAAGTTCCGTTTTCCATTAATATATCTACAACCCCTAGTCTTTGAAACTCGAAATTTGGACTAAATTTATAGGGGGCTATTTTAAGACTATCTACAAAATTTCATTAAATTCGGTTCAGCCGTTTTCCCGTGATGATGAGAAAAACGAAAATTTGGTTTTTTACTAATATCTCGAGAACCACTACTCGTAGAAACACAAAACACAGACTAAATTTTAAGTGGGGCTATTTATAGGCTACCTACAAAATTTCATCAAATTCGGTTCAGCCGTTCTCCCGTGATGATGGGACAAACAGACAGACAGACAGACAGATTTTCAATTTTATTTATATAGATTTTAACGTATTTTCTGTGTATTTCGAAAAAAAAGGGGTTAATATTTTCCGAATCGCACAAAAAATTAATCAGCACCAGGGTTGCCTACGAGTAACTTATCTATCAAATTCTGGTCAATTATCCAGCGAGAGTGGATTATGCATTGCATAGACAGACATATACTCACACACAGATAAACACTAACGTCACTCTAAAAATAGTTTTCTCGGATTCTAGAGTGCTCAAAACATTTAGATCCGTTAATAACTCAAGTTGCTATTTTCAACACGATTCCAATAATTTCCCTACACATTACCATGTATTAAAGGGAAATTAAAAATTTAAAACACTTGGTAGATAAATCGCTCGCTAATTACTCTGATACTGATTAAATAGTTTGCAATTAAAAAACAAAATAATAATAATAAAAAAAATAGATCAATCATGCATAAAGCATTGATTTAAAATGCAATACATTCAGCTTGATAATATTTTTAAAATTATTACATTACTACAATAATTTATTATATTTGAAAACTTGAAACTTCATCGAAAAAAATGGAGAGAGAGAGCGCGCGAGGGAGAGAGTGCGCGCGAGAGAGAGAGAGAGAGAAAGAGAGAGAGAGTGCAGTTAGTACGTTTTCCACAAGATAAATTTTTTCTATTACTATGTATTTAAATTACTAGAAAAATGCATGTATTCCTCGTTTATTTCAATTAAAAGTAGATCAAAAGTCCTATTTCTAACAACTCACTTTTCAGAGTAATTGAATTAGCTAAAATTTACTACATAATAAAGCAGCCATTTCAAATTTCTAAAGTGCAAAAAACTGTATCAATTGCATCAAATTTATTTTCAGAAACAAACTTGCGCCAAACTCTAATCACGTTAAATGAAGCCAATGAACTCTATGCGCGCGTGTGTGTGTGTGTGTGAAAGTACAGCATTTTTAGCACTCAATAACTTCGAAAAGATAGAAAAGTAAATAGTTTTGATCAGGAAAATATTTGTTCCAAACAAGAAAGCAGTATTTGGGCTTCTGATTTATCAATAGAGCAAGATAGATTCACAATTTTATGTACGAATAAATGTAAGAAATATAAGAACAAGAAGTCTGGCAAATACACAAGCAACAATATTTTATTTCCTAAAATCATTTCAAACTGAAATGTTTTTCATGAAATAGCCATTTCCACCCGCGCTTCGCACGTTCGACATGGCTAGTAGTCATTAAATGTGACATTTACACACTTAATGAAAGTTGTTAATATCAAAAGACTTTTCAAATTTAAGCATAAAAATGGTCTGCGTTTGATAATTCTGTTAGCATGCTAAATGGGAAAATTTATTCAATCATATTTGTATGCGCGACAAAATGATTTAATTGTTTAATCGTTCTATGGACAGCGAAAGGATATAAAATGGGGTTTTTATTTTTTCTGGCTGGTGATTATCTTTAATCTTTAATATATATTCAAAATAAGGAGATTACAGGATCCATGAATATCCACTCCTAAAAGATAGCCAATGAATGCCATTTCTATTATCTTGAATATCATTTCCAGACGACAAAATTATTTAATTATTGTGAAACGATTTTTAGCAACTAGGAATATTATATCGCGCTATATTTATAAAATTATTTCTTTTTTCCTGTTTTAGTTGTTAGCAACGACAGAATATCAAATTGTGTATTTACCAGCAGAGCCCGCACTCTTTGCCCCCGCTACGAACTGCTTGCTCTTGTTTGGGCTCGTTAAATCTGATATCAAATTCATTCAAATTTGTAATTGTGATAAACAATACAACATATTGTTGTTGTTTCTAATCCCCGTGGTGAAGGAAAGCCTTACACCACGTCTACTTGACCCCTGGTCCCATGGCGAAGGGTAATATGCAGCTTCACTTTTATTGAGGCTTCCCAAGGGCAGAAGACTGACTAAACCTCGACATCACAACATCCATGCCCACTGGTGGGTTTCTAACCCACAACCCGGCAATCGAGCGATTAGACGGAAACGCATGCTCCTGACCGCTCGACCACCGCATCGGCGCAATACAACATACTTTGGTACTTGCACGTAAATATTTTCTGAAATTTTTAAAAATTAAATGACACTAAACAGGTCCGTTTCTGCAAAGAAAACTTGCTCTCGACATATCGAAGTTTTCAAATTTGCTATGAAAGTTTGTATGCTTTTGATCGAATAGAAAGTTTTTATTTGTTTTCACTGGACAACAGTGATGCGCGGTTGTGTGATTAGCGTTCTGAATAATTCTGAATTTGCGGGGGAAAGGGGGATTTAAAAAAACAGTTTTTTGAAGTGGATTCAGCATCAGTGAGTTGACCATAAGGTTTTTCAGCTCGTGAAATCGCCTTTCTTGAGCATTTTCTCACAAAAATAGCAGAAAAAGCTACATGTTGAGAGGCTATTTCTTCAGACTCAAAGGGTAATTTAAAAAACGAATTTTAGATTCGGATTCAGACTAATCGAATCAGTATATATGAGTTTTGTCAGCCCTCGGTGTTCCAATCTGGAGACTGGAAAATGAGCTTCTTCTGCTCTCGGGGTTGCAATCGGTACTGTGACATACTGACATCGGGCTTTTATAGTGACCAGCAAGTCCGCTCACTTTGTGCTCTACGTCTATCCAAGTACATCACAGCCATGCATGGGAAACAGGAACATCAGACAGCATGAGAAACAACAGACATCAACTCCCGCCGATCCGTTTCTAATAGCCGCAGACACAAACGAGCCCACCCCTCCCATTCAACATTACTATTTCTTATACGACTCCCTATCTAAACACAACACACATACTATACCAACCCCTAACATAACGAAATTAATTTACACTCTCATAGGCCCTCTAACAAACCAATTTATCATGATTAATACCTCAAACATTTCATCTCAAGTTTCCAATTTCTGGTCATACCATACAAGAAAAGGGACCAGCTCTCTCTTACTTTATGCGCCATGAATTCAGCTCCAATCAATCTATCTACAAAGTTTGCATTAGTTGCCTTGTTTAAAACGAGAATTTGAATATAAAGTAGAAATCAAATCTCTCTAACTCCATGGTTTAAATATTCGTATTCTGAATTTTTAAATTAGGATATCAATAAATAATTAGGACTATACCAACCCCTAGCATAATGCAATTAATTTACGCTCTCCTAGACCCTCTAACAAACCAATTTATGAAGTTTAATATTTCAACATTTTATCTCAAGTTTCCGATTTCTGGTCATACTATAAAAGGAAAGAGACTAACTATCTCTAGATTTATGGGTCATCTTTAATCAATTTTATTTACAAACAAAGTTTGCATTAATAGTATTGTTTAAAACGAGAATTTGAATATAAAGCAGGACGCAAATCTCTCTAACTCCATGGTTAAAATATTTATATTCTGAATTTTTAAATTGGAATGACCTTCCAATATTAACTTTCTTATTCACCCGAATCATAGAGGTGATCTCATTTTCTAACTCTTATACAGTTTTCCTTTTATTTCTAGGTCTCATAATCATACAGTTGCTTTATGTTGTGGTAACGGTTTCGGCCTGAGATTATAAACACAAAAATAGCAAAAAAGTCCGAAATTTGAAGGACTATTTCTCCGGATCAAAGGGTTAATTTGAAGAAGAAAGATCAATCATACTTAAAGCATTGATTATGAAACACTTTCCAACTTCAATGTAATTTTATTTAAACACGTCTAAAATGTGCAATACATTCCTCGGTAATATTTTAAAACTTATCACAATACTACATTAATTTATTATATTTGAAAACTTAAACCTTCATCGAAAAAAATGAACTTCATTCAAATGACGGCATTGAAATATAAATTGCCTGGTTTAAACATCTCTAAAATGTGATACATTCCTCAGTATAAATTTTAGAATTATCATAATACTACGATAATTTATTATATTTGAAAACTTCATCGAAAACAACTGAAATTCGTTCAAATGACGTCATAGAAAAAATAACACGCCTGGCTCTCTCTATAAAAGCAGCATTTCATTCATGAATAATTTCCCATTCATGTCATTCATCACAATACTATAATAATTTATTTCATCTAAAAATTAAGACCATGGAACTACAAGTAATTAAATTTCATGCGTAAAACTTCATCGAAAAAAAATCGTCTTTTTCTTTGTAAAATCAATGAGTATTTCATTCATATCAGCTATGCAGACTCTATGAACTAAATGATATTGTGTTAAAGAAATACAGCATTTCTAATACAGCTCATTGAACATATTTTGCTGTTTACATTTTACATAGGTGAAAAATAGGCTTCGTTGTAGAAATAATCAAATTTGGATGAGCATTTAAACTCAAAGATATTGTAAATGCGTTGTTTCAGTATCGAGATGCACAGAATTTAAACAAAAACAAGAAAGATTAATCATGCTTAAAGCATTGATTATGAAACACCTTCCAACTTCAATGCAATTTTATTTAAACAAGTCTAAAATGCAATACATTCCTCGGTAATATTTTGAAACTTATCACAATACTGCATTAATTTATTATATTTGAAAACTTAAAACTTCATCGAATAAAATGAACTTCATTCAAATGACGGCATTGAAATATAAATTGCCTGGTTTAAACATCTCTAAAATGTTATACATTCCTCGGTAATAGTTTTAGAATTATCATAATACTACGATAATTTATTATATTTGAAAACTTCATCGAAAACAACTGAAATTAATTCAAATAACGTCATAAAAAAAATAACACGCCTGGATCTCTCTATAAAAACAGGATTTCATTCATAACTTTCTCCCATTCATTTCATTCATCACAATACTATAATAATTTATTTTATTTAAACATTTTGTTTAAGACCATGGAGCTACAAAAAATTAAACTCTATGCTTAAAACTTCATCGAAAAAAATTGTCCTTCTCTTTATAAAATCAATTAATATTTCATTCATATCAGTCATGCAGACTCCATGGACTAAATTATTTTGTGTAAAAAAATACAGGAATTCTAATACAACTCATTCTACATATTTTGTTGTTTACATTTTACATAGGTGAAAAATAGGCTTAGTTGTAGAAATAATCAAATTTAGATGAGCATTTAAACTCAAATATATTGTCATTGCGTTGTTTCAGTATGTAGATGCACAGAATTTAAGCAAAAATAAAGTAGTTTTAGGACGGATACAACATTCAATATGAATTAAAAAGAACTTTAAAAAATCACGATTTTGAAACAAGATGGATGCCATATATCATTTTGAAGTGGGTCATGTGATCGTTTCATCTCATGGTCACGTGATCGTTTCATATAAGAGGTGTAATTATTATTTTAATTTTTATTTAAAAAACTACTGAATAAATTTCGCTGAATTTTTTTTATATATTTTATGGAACAATTTGAATATTACCTAAAATTTTCGAAGCAATTTGTGAATTTTAAATCCGCTTAAAAAATGTTTGAAAAATTAGTTCCCATAGGGCTCAATGTATTTCATTTTTTCAACTCGGGTTCAACCCAAAACTAATTGGGTGATATTATTCATTTATATTCCCATAGGTCCTACAGACCGTCTGAACAACATACTAAAATTTCATTTTGATTAAGTTATTTTTACGGCAGTTATCGTGCTAACGGACAGACAGACAGACAGACAGAATGAACAAAGTCATAAACACTTTTCAACTTTGTTGTAAAGTGTTAATAAAGTGGTTTTAAGACGGATACAACACTCAATATGAATTAAAAAGAACTTTAAAAATCACGATTTTGAGACAAGATGGATGCCATATATCATTTTGAAGTGGGTCACGTGATCGTTTCATGTCATGGTCACGTGATCGCTTCATATAAGAGGTGTTATTATTATTTTAATTTTTATTTAAAAAACTACTGAATATATTTCGCTGAATTTTTTTAAATATATTTTATGGAACAATTTGAATATTACCTAAAATTTTCGAAGCAATTTGTGAATTTTAAATCCGCTTAAAAAATGTTTGAAAAATTAGTTCCCATAGGGCTCAATGTATTTCATTTTTTCAACCCGGGTTCAATCCAAAACTAATTAGGTGATATTATTGATTTATATTCCCATAGGTCCTACAGACCGTCTGAAAAACATACTAAAATTTCATTTTGAATAAGTCATTTTTACGGCAGTTATCGTGCTAAAGGACAGACAGACAGACAGACAGAATGAACAAAGTCATAAACACTTTTCAACTTTGTTGTAAAGTGTTAAAAACTGATTTCAGATTTGGATTTAGTATGGTCGAATTAGTATACATGAGTTTTTTTCAACCCTTGAGGTTGCATTTGGTGCTTCGACATAAAAAAATCACTGCGCTTTTAGAGAGGTGATTACTTTTGAGGAGTAAAGTTGCGTAGGTTTTTTAAAATCTTTTTGCGCCGTTACCCTTAATTCAAATTTTCAAAAATTTCGATTTTTCCATTAATCTGAAAGCTGAGACGCATCGAATGAGACAAGAATAGAAGATGTTAGATAGAGTGGAATGTAGAGTGTAGATAATAAAGCAAAATGGGTTTGAGTTTTCAGCTTATTCTGTGTCATCGTCGCCCCTAATTCGAATTTTTTGAAATATTAGTTTTCCGTTGACTTAGAAGATAAGGCTGATCGAGTGACACCAGAACTAAGATTATAGCTATAGGGGAAGTGCTACATAATTTTGATACACCACTCTCTCATTCAATCAGTCAGTTTAGTGCATATTATATAGATTACATTGTCGCCCCTAATTTGAATTTCTCAAAAGAATTTTCCCGTTGACCTCGAAGATGAGACGGATCGAATGAGAACAAAACCAAGATTCTAGCTAGAGTGGAAGTGTTTGGTAATTGGGCAAAAATGTTTTGTATGGTAATGTTTTTGGATGTAAACCATGTTGAATAATATAAAAGCAAGGAATAAGTTTAGAAATTATATTACATCTTTGTACCATAAGGAAGTGATGTACAATAGATTTTCTATGCACTCTAGGTATTCTACATACATATTCTACGTGTATTTTAGATTTGACTTTTCTACCGTAAAAAACCAAACCCTGAGTTGGAATAATTAGGAACCAATATTTTCTTAACTATAGTTATGAACCAGTATTTTCTTAACTTGAGTTAAAAACAAGTATTTTCTTAACTAGAGTTAGAAACCAATATTTTCTTAAGTAGAGTTAGAAATTAGTATTTTCTTAACTTAAGTTAGGAACCAGTACTTGCTTCACTAAAGTTAAGAATTCTAAATGAAATGTGATTGATTGGAGAATGTCAATTAAAATATTGCATTCCGAATGCAAACAGTAATATTTATTTGGTTGCAAAGTATCTTCCTATATTAAAAAAAATGTAGCTGACGCCGCTGTTTGACGTATTTTTCGTTTCTAGAGTTCTCTGCTTCGTACATCAAAAACTGTAGCATACAAAATATACAACTTGGTACATTTGTAAAGAAATGTTTGGGGAATAAGCTGAAATAAACCGTTTTTCGATTTAAACTTTAGTTTAAGTAATATTTAATATCAAAGTCAAAAACAAAATATTTGAGCTGCGAGTTCGCGTCCTGAACAGACAATGCAAGACCACGATAATTATAGCAAGACCACGATAATTATAGCAAGACCACGATAATTATAGCAAGACCACGATAATTATAGCAAGACCACGATAATTATAGCAAGACCACGATAATTATAGCAAGACCACGAATTTTTGCAGATATGTATACCTACAGAGTTGAATTTCTGCAGGACAGCTCCCTTTTTTTAATTTCAATTTAATGGGTGAAAAATTCAATACTAAAAAATGTACTTCCGTATCGCCACGTCCCTCGAGATTTCCTGTCTCGTACCGCAAAAACTATAGCATACAAAAATATGAAATTTGACACATTTGTAGAAAAAGGTGTCACAATCACTTCTTATGTCATTTCTAGAGCAATATTGAAATCGCTATTTTAAAAATTAAATAACAATATACATATCAATAATATATTAAAATAAGTTCAACCGTAGAAAATTTTCTCAACAGAACGGATTTTATAGTTTATATAGGACCATCCTTATCAAAGGACTTGTGGAAGTTCTTCAGCCCAAGTTTTATGAACCTTAAACAGGTTTTTTTAATCATTATTGGGTAAATATCTATGTATAACTATGTCCACATTGAATATCGCATAAAACGGTAATATGTTCTGAATAAGACACAACTATTTTTATGCTTTACAGAGAACATTTTTAACAAAGGGCTCGTAAGTTTTAAGCCCAAGATTTAGGAACCTTAAACAGGTTTTTTTTAAATTCAAAATTGTGTAAATATCTATGTATAATGATGTCGAATGGGGCATAAAATGTAAATATGCTGCGACTAAAACTCCAAATATATCAATTTATAATCATACCAACGGCGTACCATCACGGAGTCGGTCGTAGTAACCCTTCAAAAAAGAGGCGCCAATCAAATGGCATCTAATTGTTTAGAAAAAGTTGTGGACATAAATCTAAAAATAATGTTTCAATAGAGAAACTTTCATATTCCAATACGTTTTCCAAGTTTCATAATTTGACGGAGCCTATAAGACCCCTTAAACATACTTAATTCTAGATAGTTTCTGGATTCAGTTTCCTCACCCTTTTCTATCTCTGCACTTGAAGTATGAACTCGAAAATTATACGCTGTAAAAACGTATCATCATGAAATTTCATATTTAGATAGACTGTGTATAAACTAGAACTAAATAGAAGTTTCGTAATATGCTTGGGATTAGATAAATAATTCTTTGATATTTTCGATTTTCATAACAAGGAATTAAAAATATAACATTTTAAACTGGTACGCAGAAAGCTACTTTAAATGATACTTTCCAATATTCTAGAACTAAACTATTTCCAAGATATAATTTTTTGCAAAATACACCAACAAACATTTTATATACCAATAAAAACACCAACAAACTAAATACATCAACAAACATTTTAAATTGAACAACAATTTAACTTTTCGTACTGGTACGCAAAAAGTTACTTAAAATGATAGTTTTCAAGATACCAGAACTAAACCATTTTTAAGATATTAGTTTTAGTAGTTTTAAAGAGATATTTGAAGTGTTAAGACTGAATAAAACGTATCTAAATGCATCAATAAACATTTTAAATTTGATACAGTTTTGAATTTGATTTGTTTTTATGAAATTTTATACTACAAAGTAGAGATGTGAATAAATATGAATTTAAAGAAACTATTAGTAAATATTAAATTCATGTGTTTAAGCTAGGAGATTAAGACTTTAAACTGATACATAATAAAATTTTTCTTGCTCTAGTTACTCCACTGAATAACATCTACAAAATATCCAAATCTTAAAATTACTATGCTATTTTCAATAAACAAAATGTAGCCAGTTGATTCAATACGAAAATTATAATTTATTTAAACGATGCCACTTACTTTCAGATGACAGGAAAGTTTTCAAAGCAAACGTCGACCATCATTTAACAACGGTCAGCAAAACTCGAAGCAACATTTCTGAACTTACGAAATTACCGTTATTTCCTATTTACATCTCCTCAATTTAAATCAATACAAAACTATTAAAAGTTATTTCTCAAATTTGGAGAGTCTCTTGCTGTCTATAAAATCAGTTGGTTATAGATAAACTGTTGTCATTGCCAAACTCAATAATATAAAATGTTGTTTTCCCTTCGCAGCATGAAATGATTGTTTGTGGAGAAGCGCTTGAGGACGTTCTAACCCCAGGTCGCAGACGATTTCGTTAGCTATGGGCGGAAGACGATAACAGGGATGGAAAAGGATTCTACTGCGCAGGGAAATCATGCTGTTGTGGCGCCGCCTAACGATTGCGGCGAGAAATCATTTTAACTGGTCAACAGGTTGTTTTATGATATTTTCGTTTTTCTCCTCTTGTTATTATTACTGATTTTATTTACTACAAGGGATATATATCAACCAATAGACAATTGCTTAAGGTACGTACTAGTAAATGAGGGGCATCAAAAATAAGACCAAACTTGCACAATATGTAGGCTGGATTACCCAATAGGTAGAAAGGACGGACACCGCTCGAGGGGGAGCCCCAATTTTTTATTTTGAGGGAGGAGAAAATAGGATAAGATAATAAAGAGTGGAAAATCAAATATGTATGGGGTCTCATGATAAATGTTTGTAGAAGCCATTTTGTATAGGCGGCCCAGCATTAGGCCAAGGTATGGTCGGCATAGAAATATTGAACTCACCCCTCGAGAAATTTGATTAAAGAAAAATTATGCTTATTTACCGTGAAAATCAAATATAGAGGAAGGGAGCGGTGATAAATGTTTCTAGGGGGGTTCCCAATTTATATGAATGGCCCTGCATTAAGCCCAGATGTTCCAGGAGGGGGCATGCATAGAGACATTGAACCCACCCCTCAAAAAATTTGATTAAAAGGAAAATTATGCCTGTTGCCGTGATAATAACTAAACTCACAAATAAATGAAAAATATGTTAAGAAAATACTATATGTTGTAGTAGCGATTGCCTATATCGATAAAGATGTATTACTACACTGGCCTGCACATGAGAGGATGTATCTTACTCTGGTGGGAAGGTTCGACACCTCATTTTTTTATTCGATGGAGGAGAAGCCATGAAAGATTAATAAAGAAGAGAAAATCAAATATGGAGGGGGCGTAATAAATGTTTCCAGGATGGCCCGCAATTTGTACGGGTGGCCCTGCATTAGGCTAAGATATTCCCGGGGGTGGATAGGAATTTTGAGCCCCCTTTCTGTAAATTTATTTAAAAGGAAAATTATGCCCTTGTTGCAGTGATAATATATTCTCTAAACTGAAATGAATGAGAAATGTGTTGCGAACATATATGTTACACTAGCAATTGGAATATTGATGCAGATATATCAGTACACCCTGCCGCCCATAAAGGAACGGATATCACTGTGATGTTAAGACAGGGGTTCCGATACCTGCCCCCCCCCCCTCTCTTTTTAGGGAGGAGAAAGCATGAATGTTTCATTATAGAGGGGGGCCGGGATAAATGTTTGTATGAGTTTGTATGGGTGGCCCTGCGTTATAACCTTACGATATATCGCTATTTCACACCAATGGACTTGTACGTGATACTTTTTTGTGTATCGATACAATATATTTTGAAACGAATTATATCAATTCTTTTTGCTCATTTGTGATCACATTTTTTCTCTGCGATTTTTTTTTCTTATTTAAAAAAACGTTTAAGTAAAAATTTGTTATAATAATAAAAGTAATTCTACAAATTATATTTTCTGCAGAAAAAGTATTCTTTAAGACTTTATAACCTGAACTAGAATCTTTGAAAATAGTGGATGTTCAGAAAATAACAGCATGTCGAAAAATACTTTCAAAATAGCTTCATTAAATACTGATACTCTTTTCCAGCATTAATTGAGGATTTTCTGAATTTATACGAATAGTACTCATGCATTTATATTAATTATATAATTCATACATTACAATATGTCTACGATTTTTGCGTTTGATAAATTGAATTATACTGGATTACATTAATCTCATTAATGTAATCTTGGTATAATCACTATACTCTCAAATCATGTTTCATTAATTAATAATTAATATTTAATTATTTAATAATTAACATTATTAAATATTTATTTATTCAATTAATTAATAATTAATGTGTTTTTAATTATTTAATTAATAATTATTCTTTTATATAATTTTTATATAGCATGTTAAAATAGCAATTTAAAAATTATTCCGTTTTTGATTATTGGCCATTTTGAGTTTGATAAGCTGGATTATAATGTATTTTCATTAGTCTCATTAATATAAATATGTTATAATCATCATAGTATCAAATTATGCTATAATTTTTTTATATAATTCCTATACAGTTTGTGAAAGTAGCAATATATTCATTACTAGTACTTAATAGCAAAGACAGGGAAACTAACACTCTTAAAACAAGTTAGTTGAAACTTAATAAGTTTTATCCTACGAAACAAAGGATCTTAGTGTCAAAAATAGTCGCCTTAAGTTAGCATAGTTAGGTTCTGCCCTATGTTCTACACTGTAAGTGTGCAAAGTTTCAACTTTCTTGGTCACCGGAAACTTCTGGAAGATCTAAAAAGACTTTTCGACCCCCTCTACCATTTTGTCTGCCCCTGGGGGAGAATCGAAAATCCGGTTCCGTTGGATTCTGTCCCGTTGACGACATTAGAAGTGTTCAAAGTTCCCAGTCTTCTAAGCTACTGGGGGACTTTTTTAGGGGGGTGGAGGTTGAAAACACTTTACTAAAAATTCCATTTTTTACACCCTCGGGATGAGAATTAAAAGTCCGACGTCGTGTGTTTCTATTTAAAGATCGATATTATAAGTATGTAAAGACTCGGCGATTTATGTCATGGTGTGTGTAGGGGGGGGGGGAGAGAGGGGGGAGCTTATGGAGGGTCTAAAAAGGCTATTTGAAGAAAATCCAATTCCTCCACACCTGGGGTGGTGGGAATCGAAAATTTGGCTTCATTAGGTTCTGTCCCGTGATCAATACTATAAGTCGGTAAAAATTCTTCAGCCTTCTAGCTCACCAGGAAGCTTCTGGAGGTCCGGAATGACAAAAAGCGCGTTAGACAATTTTTATACAGACTAATATTTAAACCTGTCAAAGACAGGGAAACTATCACTCTTAAAATATCAAGCCGCAACATTTTTTTAGTGTTTTATTTTATTTAGCTATGTATTGTGCTTAGCCTCGAAAATAGTTGTCTCAATTGAAAATTGGACGAATTTCAGCATTTTATGTCTCTAGTGGGGGCTTCAGGAGGGTTTACCCCTCTTTCCTTTTATTCAATCCGGACAAATATAAAAAATCCGGCTCTGTTAGGTTCGGCCCTGTGGTTGATGCTATAAGTTTGCAAAGATTCAACCTTCTAAGCCATAGAAGAGTTACTTGAGGGTCTAGAAAGTCTTTTAATAAATTCCATAATCTCATAAATTCCATAATCTGGGGGGGGGGGAGGGGAGAGTCAAACGTCCGACCTTATTAGGTTCTGTCCGACGGTTAATACTCCAAGTGTGCAAAGATTAAGTTTTATGGGTTATCAAGGGTTGCTTCTGGAGAGTCTGAAAATATTCCTATGCCTTCGAATGGGGTGGGGAGTAAACCGTAAATTCGGCTATGTTAGGTTCTGTCCGATAGTCACAAGAATTCAGTTTTCTAGGTTATCAGAAGAGCTTCTGGAGGATCTAAAATAGCTTTTCGAAACACCCCTTTTCTCTGTCCCCGGGAGGGTAAATCAAAAATCCGGCTGCATTAGATTCTGTACCATAGTCGATACTATAAATGTGAAAAGATTTAGCCTTCTACGTCACCGGAGATTTCTGGAGGGGCTGGAAATACAGAATATGCTAAACACGTTAAAAGATTGTATACAGTGACAAGAACATTTGGCTGGATCCCAGTGCGAACCTCAGCTTGCCTATTAAAAGAAGATTAAAGTGAAAAGAGTACTCTCGAAATTATATCAAAGCTCCATTAAATTCATTGAAATCATCTATAGTAATAAAAGTAGATGTCTGTTTGTTTGTTCCTCTTTGTCGTCCGTATCGCAAAATATAAGCATAGTACAACCAAGAAATTTGGTACAGGCATTCCTCAGCTCCTGAGAAGAAACGCTTTGTCGTTATTTTTTTTTTAAATTCAAATTAGTTCTTAAGTTACTAAACGTTGAAGTGCTATTTTGCCCGTTTTTCGCACAAATTGGTTCTTTAGCGATTCCAAATATTATATCAGAGTTTCCAGCTTAACACCACCAGAATTCTCTATCAAACAACTGTTGAACGGAATTTGTGTTACCAATAGATGAAATGTCGGGCATTTTTTGAAAAATATATACATTTTGTGTTTTGAATACTTAATCGATTATAAAATTGCGATATATAAAAATTGACTGACAATCCGATATTCATAATTTGACAGTAGCTTCATTAAATGTTACACACTGCTTCAAAACAAAAATTTTGTTCCTGGAGCCATCAGTTCATTAATTTTTTATAAGGCATTATCTCATAATTATTTTCCCTATATACATAATATAATTTATAGAGAGGGTGTTGTGACGGGGGTCGAAAACTCGAATTCGAGTTTTCGAATGAAGAGCACATTTCAAGCATCCCTGAACTCGAATCGAACTCCCATTTTATTTCATCTGCGGTTTGATGTATAACCGCCCCCGTTCAATCGATTAACATGGATTCTTTGCTCAGTTCGCATTCTTCAAGAGTGCTTTTGCGCTACTACTCACTCTTGCGGCTTCATTTTGTTCTTTTGGACCCCCCTCCTTACTTATTTCCGGCATTTTACGCCCGCGCATGTAGCTTCGATTTAGACGCTTATTTAGGTCATAGTCATTTAGCGATGTACGCATCCAGCGCGCAAATTAAGTCAAAGGTGGATAAATGCACTTATTTAGAGCACACCACGATCTCTATGCGGTTGTACCCTGATTGTATAAGTGGACTGAGCGGCCTATATGCCCGCTACGCGGGTGTTTATTAACAAATGCAGTTGTGCCCACGCAAGCTATCTAAATGCGCGTTTTTAGAAAACATGCGTAATTTGTGTTTATTTGCTTAAAAAAATAATTACTAAAAAGCGGACCGTGTGAGTCTCCGCTTTTTGACAAATCAAATTGATGAAATTAATTGATGCCTGCTTTAAACCACAGACCCACATGGTGCCTCTTCTAGTTACAATTAATTTAATGTTTTCTAATTCTGAAAGGCTAAACATACTAAATTATACAAACTAAATACTTATCGACTTTTTCAAGATGCTTCCTCTTAAAAATAAATTTAAAATGAGAAAATGCACAAATACCCAAACTACTATTTTTTATCAAATTTCCACAATTTTAAACTCTCGACACTGATTTTCAGAATCTAATGTGAAGCGGAATTTACACAACGATATTCCCACGAGGGCTGCGTGATTTGCATTCATTTAAACTTTAAGTGAAAGGCAAACACTTCCTACAAGTTCCTCCAGAAAGTAATTTAATAAGCTATGTGTGCGTTATAATCTTAACAACAATTAACTTTTATAATTTATTGTAAATTTTTTTAGCGTTACGGACTTTTAGTTCTTTATTTTCTCAATTGCTTTAGTAATCGCTCATTAAAAGGTATGGTAAATAATTTAAAATGTGTCTTTTTTATCAAAGAAGTAAATGCTGCTATAATAGATACTACTTTCCGTATATAGTATAATGTATATAGCGAAAGCATTTTGAGGTGACTTTGAGGTGATCCAAACTTTTTGAGGTGAAGCGTGTGTGTGTGTGTGTGTTAATGCGTCTATGTACTTTAGTGTGTGTGTGTATGTATGTTAGTATGTATATTTAAGTTACTGTGTGTATGCATGATAGTGTGTACGTATGCATGCTGGTCATTGTGTATACATGTTAGTCTGTGTGTATGCATGCTAGTGTATGGGCCTGTAAGCATGGTAGTCTGTGTGTATGCATGACAGTGTCTGCGTGTAAGCATGATAGTGTGTGCATATATGCATGATTGTGTATACGTATATACATGATAGTGTGTGCGCGTATCCATGATAGTGTGTGTGTGTATACATGCTAGTGTGTGTGTGTATACATGCTAGTGTGTGTATGCATGTTAGTCTGTGTGTATGTATGACAGTGTGTGCGTGTATGCATGATAGTGTGTGAGTATATGCATGATTGTGTGTGCGTGCATGCATGATAGTGTGTACGTGTATGCATGACAGTGTGTACGTGTATGCATACGTGATAGTGTGTGTGTCTGCGTATATGCATGATAGCGTTGTTGTTGTTGTTGAGACCCATACCGTCCGACCTACCAGAAAGGTGTAAGGTAACTAATGCATGATAGTGTGTGTGTCTGTGTATATGCATGATACTGTGTGTGTATATACATGATAGTGTATGTGTATGCATGACACACACAGTGTGTCATGGTGTGTCATGTGTCGTTATTGTGTGTGTATGCATAATAGTGTGTATATCTGTAAAACTATGGAGTCTATATCTCATGAGCGAATGAAGCGTTTTAAAAATAATTTTGTTTAATTATTACAATCAGTGAACACATAAATCTTATTGATTTTAAACACAATCAAATGTTCAGAAGACACTCCGATTTCCAAATGAATTTTTGAAAAAATTATTTAAAAATCAGGATTTTTAATAATGATAAATAAATAATAATTTCAGCCATAATGTTTCAACAGAAAACGAATGACACAAAACATTAAAACACTAGTATGAACCGTTCTCAATATATTGCATTTTTACAAATCGATTTTTGAAGAAATCATTAGAAAATCAGGACCTTCAATACTATCCGATAAATTATCATATCATATGTAATCATTATAAAACGAATAGCACAAACTTTAGGACGCTAACATGAACCGTTCTTAAGATATGCAATATAATGCATTCCATATGCAATATTGTACAACAAATCTCTTAACATCATTCTCGTGGATCTAGTTTGTTCCATTCACTAAAGACTATACTTTTTGTAATTGTTTTATACATTGTTTTATATTGCTTTTGATGATTTCAGCCATAATGTTTCAACAGAAAACAAATGACACAAACGTTAAAACACTAGTATGAACCGTTCTCAATATATTGCATTTTTACAAATCGATTTTTGAAGAAATCATTAGAAAATCAGGACCTTCAATACTATCCGATAAATTATCATATCATATGTAATCATTATAAAACGAATAGCACACACTTTAGGACGCTAACATGAACCGTTCTTAAGATATGCAAGATAATGCATTCCATATGCAATATTGTACAACAAATCTCTTAACATCATTCTCGTGGATCTAGTTTGTTCCATTCACTAAAGACTATACTTTTTGTAATTGTTTTATACATTGTTTTATATTGCTTTTGATGATCAAGAATTCGCCAACAGCTGTTTATTTCATAAGATACTAATTAAAGGTCAATTGTATTCTGATGAGAATTTTGCTCGCATGAATAAATCTCTCTATTTGGACTCATAAATTGCCAAAAGCGCCCAATTTCAATTGACGTGCTGGAAACTCAATGCTAAATTAATTGCGCCGAGGACTTTGTACATCATAATTTATGTAGGAAAAATCATGTAGAAAAAATGTAGGAAAAATCATGTGCTATCTACATCAGCTTTTTTTTAATACCTACATTAGTTTCAGTAATTTTCAGATATTTAAAGTATGTGCGGCTAAATAAATATAAAACTTAAACAAGTCGAAAAATGCGCCAGGATAAGTTAAAAAATCTAATGTGGCAGCACATGAAACTCCATAATGCAATGACTTTACTTTTCACAGTGAAATAATTGTGTAGAAGATCCACGGCACAATGAATTTAAAGAACTTTGTTGTCCAAACCGTTAATCGAACAACGGATCTTCGTACTAGCCAGCCGAAGCTCTATGGCTGAGCTACTGGAACGGCTACAAGCTCCTATCGTTATCTGCATTCTCCATCCACTAATGTCAGATTGACCTGTCATTGACAATCTGACAAACCACCTCTTGCTATTTTCGTCTCCGGTTAGCCTCCTGTTGCTAATTTTATCCTCCAGGTCAGCTTTCTGCATGGTCTTTGATCTCCCTATTTTGAAATCTGCGCTCTATATACCAGAGTCCACTGATTCTGTGCTAGTCGAACAAGGGTCTCTTTCAAACTCTGTCATCTTTGAACTATTCTACAGTGTTAAGCATTCGGGTACCATTATAAAGATCCTTGCTGCCCCAATAAGCAATCGAACTATGAATCTTCGTACTGGCCAGCCGACTCTCTACCGTTGAGCTACTGGGACGGAATTCCAAGCTCTCATCCTTGAAGTGAACTTTGCATTCTCCTTCCGCTAATGCCATATTGACGTACAATTTGACAATCTGACTAACCACCTCCTGTTACCTCAGATTAATTAGTCTACTGATACTACTCGTTTTACACAGGTTAACATTCTGCGTGGTTGTTGGCCTAATAATTAATACCAAACTTATCAGGGTTAATTCTTTGGGGAGCCTTTGTAAAGAACTTTGCTGACCCGACCAGGGGATAATTTTATTAAGAAATATTGGCAACCAGAAGATGACATTGTAGCAAGTGGTAACATCCTCTGGCAGCGATACAAGCCGATATTCGGTGCGGTATAGAGTCAATTATGTTGTTTATGTCCCTCTGTGAAAAATTTGCGGCATATGTTGAAATCGGTCAGCTAATTTAGCGGTATTCTGAGAAGGCTGTAATTTCCGCTCCAGCATGTCTCAGACGTATTCTACGAATCTCAGACGTGTTCTACAGGTCTGGGGATCTTTGTGGCTATAGGAGGGTATTAAATCCTCGAAGATATTGTTGAGAAAGTCATGCAATATGTGGTCGAGAGTTGTCTTGTCGGTACATGGAACCAGAGCGATATAATAGCACAGGAAGAATATACAGATAGTATGTTAGAGATGGGTTTTTTTGTACTTACTGTAAATTATGCATAGTGTTCGATTAAAAAATTTCAATTTATATATATATATATATATATATATATATATATAATAAAAGGCAATGTCTGTGTGTCTATATATATATACTATATATATATACACTATAGGCTCAGCGACCGCGCGTCGCAGGACTACGAAATTTGGCAATCAGAGACCCGGGGGAGTGGGAAGATGACACGTGAAAACCGATTTTTAAAATTTGAATTATTTTTTTGTTATTTAATGTTTTATGCGATTTCGACAGCTTTTCCCCCCTTTCCCCTTTTTTCTGTACCATCCAGACGTTGTGGAAAAAAACAAATCTCACGACCGAAAAGAGCAGACAATTGTGAGTAAAAATATATCAATTTCAAATCTCAGTGATAAATACTAATATTTTTTAAAGATTTTAAAACAAAAGTCACTTTCGGCTCAAGAAAATGAACTTTCGTTTTTAAATCCTCGCTTCGGGAAAAATACCGACAATTTCGACTAATAATTTACATTTTTGGAAAGCTCAAAGATCAGGCTTTCTTACAAGCCCAATCTGGTTGAGAAATAAGAAAATGTAGCTGCACGATCCGGGTTTTAAGGAAGTAATGATTTTCAATTTCTCGGCTAAACCGCGAAAGGAGGGATCCGTTTTTTACCCACATGCGCTCGCAGACGCACGGTGTTTCTATGGTGGTGGGAAGGTGGGCGAGGTTCTGGCGTCACGGTTCTGACGAGGTTCTGACGTCACGGTTCTGACGAGGTTGTGTCAGATACGCATAGCGAAATCGAATGGAACATTCGATATTTGTGCCTGCCAAATAATGAATGCACGTCATTAAACTAAAACAAACCATCGATTTTATTTGAATAAATTATTCATCCATTTTATTGGAATAAATTATTATTTTCGAAATAAATTACTTTTCATTTTAAATTTCAATTTGCTTGAAATGCATTTATTAATTTTTCAAAAACGCCATTTTTTCTTGCAACCCAACCCAAACCATTCACTTTGTTGTGTTAGCAGTTTCTTTGGAGCAGTTTATTCGTATCAAGATAAGAATTTATTTTACATCATTATTGTTCTTTTAAGAACATAAACTTCTCTTTCTCTTTCTATAACATTACGTATTAAGTGTATTTACTCGTTTATAGTGTATTTTAATATATTATAAACGTATAATATATATATATATATATATATATATATATATATATATATATATATATATATATATATATATTGTTTCAAAATTGTTCTGATTTAACAGGTTTTCGACTTCTATTTTAGAATTGTATTTAGATTTTTGTTTAATTTGTAAACATTCTATTCAGTTTAGAGTTCATTTTAACAGTGGACTATTGGTATTATGGGTGTTTATAATTTTGTTTCGTGTTTTTATTAAAAACAAAAAAAGCTTTTAATATATACAGACTTAAATAATGAATGATTTTGTTTTTGGAATACATTATTTTTCTTCTTAAAATTCAATTATTAGTGTCAACGTCATTAAACTAAAACAAACTTTGTTAACTCCACTGGGTTATGGCGCCAGCGAGTTTGTCACGGTCAGAATTTTCAAGGGTAGCGAACAGGCTGGTCGCCGAAAGCGGCTAGTATATATATATATAATCATGAGTAACATCGGATATATCTGCTGGTATTGCATGCAATTAAAGTACTGTGATGGGGTCCAATTTTTTGACCTCGTTGCAATAATTTCCTTTTATATAAACTTTGTATTGTGAGGAAAAAAAAAAACTCTTTAAGGCGGTTATAAATTTCTCCAATGCTTTAGTAATGATTTATACAAGAGCATCAAATCCATTTATCTGATGCGTGACTTATAAAATTGAATAAGAAACCCGCTGGCGAAACTTGTAGCACTACCATAAACAATCTATTCTCAAAAGAATGCTCGTCTCATAAACGACGGCACATCGTGAATATATTAAATTAATATGAGAACGTTTTCGATGCGGTAATAAAAGGATAAGAGCAGAGATATAATCGTATTTGTAAACGATGAAGCAGGGATTTTAGCAACAGAGCATGATATTTAATATCGTCGTGTGGTGATGAGGTCGGATCACTATAATGCAACTTAATGCATCAATTACAATCCTTCGAATTCAAAAAATCCATTAATACACATTCTTACACATTGATATGCCATTTTGTGTAGGTTTATTTGAGCCATAATTCATAATGAACTACCACGAACTTAAGGTAGGTAAACACCTAAATGGTTTCTTCCTTATAGCTTCCATATGGCTTCTACCCCTTTATAGTTTGGTACGGGGGTGTACAAACATAAGAGAAATGATGCAAGGCTGCAATTAAAAATATCTGATGTGGGCAGCAGATTTTCTCAATATAATGCAATGGACTTCTTTCAGAGTGAAAAAATTATGTATAAGATCTACGCCACAATGTTTTTAATGTTGAATTGTACATTTGGCGCTTTTCCGAACGACAACGTATAAAACTATTTTGAAGTACCCAATTAACTTATATTTCGCGCAACTCTAAATTCACAATTTTCAATATTGATAGCATCTGCAATAAGCAATGTAGTCGAAATTAAGAAATATATTTTAATAATTATTTCATCAATTTGACATCATTTTCATTAACTTGGTGTCATTTTGCAATTTTAACGATATCTTCATCTATCTGGGAAGGGGGGGGGGCGATATTCTGCTAAATTTGTCAAACCAAAAACCAAATTGACCCTCTGAGCCAAACTATATACATTTTTAAAAGTTTCTATCTACATTCGCATCTACGCAATAAATACATCATTCCATCTAAATTTTGGTTAAAATCGCTTCACTGGATTATGAAATTACGAAGGGTCAATAATTATAACAAAATCTTCTTTTATAGTTAAACTTTATGCATTTTCGGATATTTTATGCCGTTACATCTACAAAAAAAACTGATATGGGCAGTACGTGACTTTCCGTATATAATGCAGTAACTTCTAACTTCTCTCACAGTGAAATAATGATGTATAGTACCCACGACAAAATGTTTTTAACATTGAATTATGAATTTTGCGCTTTTCTTGATGACAACATGTAAAACTATTCAGAAGTACCTAATCAACTTATATTTCCCGCAACTCTGAACTGACAATTATCAATATTGATAGCATTAGCAGTGAGTAATATAGTCCATACATTAAAATAATTTAATAATTAATTGCTCAATTTGGCATTATTTTCGATAATTTAGTGTCATTTTTGCAATTTTGATGATATATTTTTTTTTTCAGTCTTGGGCGAAATATCACCAAGTTGGCGATATTTAGCTAGCTGAGTCACCAAATTTGCCAAATTTATCGCCAAGCGTTACACACGGGCGGAAAGCTTTCTTATAGATAAATGACTATTGACGAATTGTTGGGCTTAAAAATACAAAACTATTACATAAAGTATCTTCTTTCGTGAATAGAACAGATTAGATCCACGAGAATGATGCTAACTAATTTGTCGCATATTATGTCATATGAAAAGCGAATGTATTTCATGATAGTTAAAACTTTTTTAATTTTCAGTAATATTTTTGATAAATTTATTTGAAAAACGTGCAATATATTGAAACCAGTTCATGTTAATGTCCTAAAGTTTATGTTATTTGCTTTTTAATGCAAAATAACATATGAAAGGATAATTTTGTAATATTATTGAACATTCTGATTTTTCTATTGATTTTTTCAATATTTCATTCGAAAATTTGAGGTCTTTCGAACATTCGATTGCATATACAATAAATAAGTTTCCAGTATTCATTGATTGTAATATTTGTACCAAATTTTTTTCGAAACGCCCCATTCTTTCGTGAGGTATCGCATCCACATATTCATAGAAACACACACACACCCGCCTTAAAAAAGGTTCGATTTGAGTTCATGGATGCTTGAAACGTGCGCTTCCGCCGAAAACTCGAATTCGAATTTTCGACCCCATCATAATACTTTCTCTATACATTCTCTATATGTACAGGGTGAGTCGGAATTGTTTTTACAAAAGCAGAGGGGTGATAGTACCCTACCAGACGAGCAATAATTACCATGGAACATAGGGTCGCATTGCACTCTGAGAGGCAGAAAAGAGGCACGTCGAACCGCATCGAGTATGACGCAGTCAGCGCCTCTGACGTTATTGTGTACCTTAGAGCTCCTCTACTACAGGCTGACTTATCAAGCATATTGAAGCCCATAGGGTTCCATACTACAGTTATAGAAATTATAAAATAAGTGTTTGAGATAAATACTTTATATAAAAAAAGAAGTTTCAATTGGAATATTGTAGAACTTAGCTCGCACAAGTATGCCCTAGTACCCGGTATCCAATTATTTTTTAGACATTGTTTTCTTCTTTCTTCGTTTCTAGAAAAGCGAACTAGTCGAAAACCCTTTCTAGAATGATTAGAGCAGTTCGGTGCAGAACAACCATCCATAATTATTTCAATTATACTTCCTAAAGTGAAAATACGAACAGAGCTAATGCAAATGGATAGCGCTTCCAGCTATGATGGGCTTCAATATGCTTGATGAGTCAGCTCGTATATAGAGGAGCCTTAGTGTACCTGTCTACGTAGTATCTCCTACGTCAGACACGAACGCAGTTACCGTATGCAAATGTCCAGGGAGCAGAATCAGCATAACTGGCTCCTAGTATGTTCAGGCGATAGTCAATCAGAGCACACGCTGCCTTTTAAAAACCGGCACAACTTCAACGCTGCAAGTTATTCCCTTGATAACATCGTTTGAAACGTTGCGTGAATGCTATGGCGGAGTACACCTACGAGGAATTGGCCGACATGCACCTCACATACGGTGAAGCCAAAGGGAATGAACGCGCAGCACGAAGATTGTACGAGCAGCGGTTTCCAACGCGTCGTATCCCCAGTCATCCTACCTTTGCCAGTGTCGATCGACGACTGCGAGAAACCGGGTCGTTCGCCATCGCTAACAGCAAAGCAGGACGTTCGCGAAATTCACGAACGCCTGAACTGGAAGAGCGAGCCCTGACGAGATTTGCAGCAGCTCCGTCCACCAGTACGCGAGCGGTGGCAGACGAAATGGGTGTTTCTCAGAAAGTGGTGTGGCGTATTTTACACGAGGAACGCATGCACCCCTACCACGTGCATCAGGTGCAATCTTTGCACCCAGATGATTATCCCCGCCTGGCAGCCTTTGTGCAGTGGATGCTCGGGATGAGGAATACCGATCCACGATTGCCTGCATTAGTTTTATTTAGCGATGAGGCAACGTTCAGCAGAGAAGGTATTTTCAAAATACACAATCAACACTTGTGGTCTGCCTGTAATCCCCACTGCACAGCCCATCGTAAACACCAGCACCGATTTACCGTGAACATCTGGACAGGTATCCTTGGTGATTACCTGGTCGGCCCGTACATCCTGTCAGACCGTTTGTCCGGCGCAACATACCGTATCTTTTTGGAATACGTGCTGCCCAGTTTCTTGCAGGCCGTTCCGCTCCCCATCCAGAGCGACATGTTGTTTATGCACGATGGAGCCCCGGCACACTTTTCCATCATGGCCCGGAACTTCTTGAATACCACATATTCTGCACGCTGGATCGGACGTGGCGGACCTGTGGCGTGGCCTCCTCGCTCACCAGACCTCAACCCACTGGACTTTTTCTTCTGGGGCCACATGAAATATTTAGTGTACGAGAAGCCTGTGGACTCGGCGGAAGATCTTGTAGCGAGCATCGTTGTTGCCGCAGATCACATTAACACAACACCCGGAATCTTCGAGACGGTGCGTCAGTCATTCCTCCGCCGGTGTGAACGGTGCAACGACACGCGTGATCGCCACTTTGAGCACTTGCTGTGAGTTTGTCGCTACACAATAAATCTGTTTGTGCAACGTTTGGTATAGTTCATTCGCTTTCCCAACACTGGTTCACGTGCAGGTTCGTATTCTAATTTTACTCTTTTCTGCCTCTCTGAGTGCAATGCGACCCTATGTTCCATGGTAATTATTGCTCGGCTGGTGGGGTACTATCACCCCTCTGCTTTTGTAAAAACAATTCCGACTCACCCTGTATATAAAGAAAGCATCATATAAATCTTGCCACTCAAATTTGGTCCAAATTTCTTTAGTGGTTATTTTGATTACGACGGCGATTTGTACACCTGTGTACCTCGAGTACCTGTGTACCAAATTTCATGACGACTCTTGGAGATTTCCGGCTACAAACTGCACAGGCACTCACGTACACATAAAATTCTTCCTATATGTAAGATAATGTAGGGAAAGTAAAATTTGTAAACAATATTTATTCATTCAAAAGTGCTTTTGTCAAGACGATGTTATATGGTTAACATATTAAATTATTATGTCAGAATTCTTGGGGGTGTTATTAGAATGGGAAGAAGAGAGGCTTCTAAGTAATGACTCTGAGATTTTGGTAAAGAGCGGATAAGGATGAAGTAAGATGCATTGTAGTCTGGCGGGGACGGAAGTGTGATTAAGTAAATGTGAATAAAAAGAGACAAAACGGACCGCTGTGACTAGATAAGGGGGATTAATTTAAAACAAAACTATTTTGCTTACTAGTATCAAGACAATTCCAAGGTACAGGAGTTCTTGTAAAGTCCTTAATCAAAGCACCGTATAAATTCGTGAGGAAATGCCCATGAGTGTACACGTTAGGTCTATCTATACTAAAATGACGACCATACCTGATCAGATTAAAATGACTGCAGTGTCCCTAGCGGAGAATTTTAAAAGTTGGGATCACGCACTCGGCAACAAAGCAAGATAGACGAAAAAATCTAATTACAAAGCCCTTAAACAAAGCACCATATAACTTTGTGATGAAAAGCCCCTTAATGTACACGTTAGATCTATCTATAGGAAAATGACCATACCTCGGATTAAAAATGCATACAATGTCCCTAGTGGAAAAATTAAAAAGTTAGGATAATGGACTCGGCAGCAAAGAAAGATAGACGAAAAAATCTAATTACAAAGCCTTTAAGCAAAGCACCATATAACTTTGAGAGGAAAATCCCTTAAAAATACACATTAGATCTATCTATAGTAAAGTGACCACACCTCGGATTAAAAATGATTGCAATGTCCCTAGCGGAGAATTTAAAAAGTTAGGATCACGAACTCGTAAGCAAAGCAATATAGACGACAAAATTTAATTACAAAGTCCTTAAGCAAAGCACCATATAACTTTGTGAGGAAAGGCCCTTGGATGTACACGTTAGATCTAGCTATAATAAAGTCATCATATCTGATCGGATTAAAATGACTGCAGTGTCCCTAGCGGAGAATTTAAAAGTTAGGATACGAACTCGGAAACAAAGCAAGATAGACGACAAAATCTAATTACAAAGTTGTAATCCATTGTATATTGAGTATGAATAGACACTGAAACTGTTGCAGAAGGCATTTATTTGACACAATATGGTTACTGGCGTATTGCTGTCTTATCCGGGATGGATACAGTGAGCAACGCTTACATGAACATGAGCCTAATATACATCCTGTTTAAAATATCCTCCGTCAGCAAAAATGTCCATTTGAATTCGAGAAAGAATTTTACCTCGTATTTTGACAAGCACTGCAGGTGTCACCGTGTAACAGTCTTTGGCGATATACCATTTTGATAGGTTGTATTTATTGCTTTCCATATACTCTTTCCTTACATTCCTGCTGTGTCAATTCGTACTAATTGGACAATCCTCTACAACTTCTTCTTCGACCCAGGCTGGCCTGTCCGACCTACCCGAAAGTATTGTTGTTGTTGAGACCCAGACCGTCCGATCTACCAGAAAGGTGTAAGGTAACTTTTCTACCCGAAGGTGTGGAAATGATCTTATGAAGTATGATCTTCTTCGGACGGCCGGGAAGTGCTACCCAATTTGTAACGGAACCCAGTGGGGGAGGCATCCATAGGGACCTACCCTCCTCCCCCCACTACCAACCTCTCGGAAGGACTTACGGATCTACATGTTTAACATGATCGTACTCCACGTGAACACGGCGACAGTTTAGGCAGAGGTGGAAATCGAACTCGGGTCGTCCGATTGCAATCCCCGATTGCTATAACCACTAGGCTGCCGCGCCTCTGAATACTCTACAACTTGAATCCAATTAAATTGTCAATCAACTGCAATCAAATTCTCTATTCTGATCGAAATAGAAAATTTTCGATAAGAATGGCAACACGCCAATTGGGTAAATACTGTAAAATATATAGCAAAAGACAACCAATTTTGGTTTAAAATGTCTTTGATATTAACACCATCAATGACGTGCATTATATTACAAAAAATCCTAAGCGCTTTCGGACGCTACAACGTCCTTCACTAATGGCAATGTAAATTGTATAAGACGTGACGAACATGGGCCCTTGGAGACAGCAGTGCGGACCTGGCCTACCTCTCGGTTTACAGTTTTAGTTCCGCACCCCTGAGGACTCACGGACCCACATGTTTAACGTGATCGTACTCCGCGTGAACACGGCGGCAGTTTTTTGGCAGTGGAGGGAATCGAACCCGGGTCTACCGAGTGCAATTCCCGCGCGCTAACCAGTGGGCTATCGCGCCCCTACGAACATGAGCCTTAATATATAGTCCGCAATCATGAGACAAGATTTGCATATGGATAATCGGAAAATCCAATACCAATAAATATAGTTAAATTACAAAGTATACGCATAAATAACTGTAGATCATAAAAATTCAAAGTAATCAATAAACGAGTCGTTAAAAGCAAAGACAACATACACTAGATATTTAGAAAATTATACAAGGGTTTAATGCGCAGAGAGTCCAGAATGAGACGCCAGGCGAAACTGGGGGTTTGAACAGTATTGAAATTATGGGGGTTATTGCAGCTAATTAACAAAAATATTTTATCAGAAATAGGGATAAAATTTTCATTAATAACAAACTGGGAAAGGACAGCAGACAGTTTTTATTATTAATATCGTGGGTATGTTCAGGTGAACGAATGCCAACAGTTCGCTTTGCACTACCAATATAGAACGTGTATTTATTTTCAAAAGATAAAAGGGGGACAACGCGTACACCTCAGCCTGACACAGGAAATTACTCCTATCCTTAAGGTTATCAGTACAAATGCGACTAAAAAAAAGGTAACAGTAGAATGGGCAGGTTTAAACTTAAATTATTGGCAAAATTGAATCACGGATGAAAAATCACCGGGTGGAACGGAAGACTAGATTTATACGGCAACATGTCAGGAAAAGGAGCAAGATTAGATTTAGAAAAAATAGAATTTGGACGAATGGTGGAGAAGATTTTATAAATGAAATCGAACGAGTAAATGACTCATAGCCAAGGTTAAAGGCAAAGTTAATTTCTGTATCTAAAACCTAAATCGGTGAACAAACGTTAAAAGCACGATTAAAATAAGCAATGAAAGAGACTTTTTTAGAAGAAATAAGGGTGGGGAGAATTAGCCGAAGTATAAGAATTAGAGAACGTAGGTTTACGATATGACAGCTAAGAGGGTTACGAAAGACAAGAACGTCCAGAAAAGGCATAGAACAATTAGATTCATGTTCAAAGGTAAAAGTAATAGAAGGGTAAAAACCATTAACACTATCCAAAAGGTCAAAAAGGTCGCCCAAATTATGGTTCCAAATTTGGAACCATATTGACTCTCTGCGTAATAAATCCTTGTATAATTTTCTGGATATATAATCCACGTTTTCTTTGCTTTCAACTATACGTTTATTGGTTACCTTGAATTTTAACGGTCTACAGTTATTTATGTGTATACTTTATAATTTAACTATTTTTATTAGTATCAGATTTTCCACACACACACACAACTATCCATATACCAATCTTGCTTCACGGTTGTAGGCTGTGTATACAGGCTCATGTTTGTCACATTTTAAACAATTTACATAGCCACTCATGAAGGACGTTGCAGCGTCCGAAAGCGCTGCAACCAAAGCGCTTAACCAAAATTGTTGTTTTTGCTATATATTTGAAAGTAGCCATTTTTTCCTATCTAGCTTTAATGCCGCGTTCGTGTTTATAACTTCTGTAATTATCCGCTAGATGGAGCTGCAATTACTTTCATTTGATTGAGGATGATCATTTTACTAACGTGTACTCTCATGGACTTTTCCTTACAAAGTTATTTGTGTACTTAGGGATTTTCCTAGAAACCCCGTATAATGAAAGGAAAGAAGAATCTGTAGATAATATTTATTCGTTCGAAAGTGCTCTTGTCAAGATGGCGTCACATGGCTAACATATTAAATGATTGTGTCAGAATTCTTGTGTGTGGTATTAGAATTAAAGGAGGAGAGATAAAATAACTTCCATGTAATGAAGCTGAGATTTTAGTAGAGGGGGAAAGCGATTGAAGTAATATGTATTGTGGTCTGGCGCTGACGGAAGTGGTATTAGGTTAATGTGAATAAAAGCCTTGCTTAAAGGAAAAATGCACAACGATTATTGGATAAGAAAGATTACACAAAAAATATATTTTACTTACTAACATGAAGGCAATTCCAAAACATATGTGCTTTATGTAGATTGGTATCATTATCGCTGCACTGTACAAAAATATACCTAGCTGTCTTGTAGGATGATAAAATCAGGTTGCCCTTTTCGTGGTAAAAATTTCCTTGAAATGCCTTTATTGAAAAAGAAAAATTAAGAACAGTTATTTATTTATATATTTTAGAAAACTCAAAGCTTTTTCAGCGCACAATACATTTTCTAGAAATACAGATACAGACATAAGATTTGTATTGGATTTTATTATTAGTGGCAAAAAGTTTGACATACTATAGTTTTTATTAAAAATTTTTGAAGCATATATTTCTCAAATCTTTTATGGATACAGTTTAGAGGATGGCCGATATAGGTTCAGTATCAAATTTAGGGAGTAGTATGGGTTTTTCTGAGAATTTCCACTTCCGGCTCTTTTTCTATTTAATGTTAAAATTTACACAATATTCTTGAAACATCAATTTCTCAGATTCGGTAATGAGTTGAGTTTATATGGGTTTTTGACATGGGTTCAGAATCAAGTTCCTTAGAGCTAGTGGGATTCACTAAATATTTAGCCTTTCGGTCATGGGCGCCCATAGAATTTTTTCCAAGGGGGAAATTCAAGGATAAGTCGTACAACATTGACTAGCTAAATGTCTGCCTTTGTGACCATCGAGGTAGTATTATAATAAATCGTTGTTTGAGACCTTGAATGTGCAGGCAAGTGTCCTCCTTGCCTTCCTTATGAACACCCACGCTTCTGGTTCTTTTCCACTTTTGGCTCAAACATTTTTCTTGACGCTCTATTTTCCTAAAACATGGCTATAAATAGAAATTTGATAATGACTGATATGTATTCAAAATCAAATTCTAGTGAGGGTAGAGGGGAGGTGCATTAAGAATTTCCCTTCTTGGTTCTAAAGATGTCAGTAGAAGAGAAACAAGAGTTGAACATCAGCAGGTGGAATATTTCTCCTGCCGATGACTCATGAGGAGGAAGTGATCTTTGGACTGATAACGGAATGAGGGAATCTTATCGGATCGTATGACCTTAGGACCGATGGCGTAATGGGGAAATTTTTGGACGAGTGATTTGAACTTTGGACCGAGGAAGTATTAGGAAATATTTGAATAGTAAATCTGGACTAATAACGAGATAGATAATGTGGGTGAGGGAGTTGAACTTTGGACGATGACGTCATGAGGGCACTTGAACTTTGGACGATGACGTCATGTGGTAACTTTGAGTTGTCATGTGAATCTGAAAGAATATTGTCAGGTTTGAAGATTTGAGTGGCGCCATCTATCGGAATTTTTTTAAAGTTCTGAATTTAAAAAGATATATTCGATCTGGGGGCGGTGGATTGGTAGCGCAGCACGCTTTCCACTGAACTATGATGACATGATAAGATTGTAACAATGGGAGATATCTTTAGCGGGAATTTGAATGGGGCAATGTTTTTCTGTGGAATGGATAGGAATACCTATAAATATGATAGAGTGTTATTAAAAAGATAAGTATTTTGTAAAAATGATGTTTAATATATTAATTTTGCTGAATGTTCGGTGAACTATGGGGTATATTACAGGGGGCTAACATTTAATGATATAAGTGAATTTATGGATACTGAGTGAATATTTGCTAATCTATTCAACATTTAAATATTTAAATGAAATTTAGCAAATTTGACAATATTTTCTGAATGAATGGGGAATTAAATATACGTTTCTAATGATGCAAGGAGTCTAAGACCTTACAATTTTGGGAACTATGGGATATGTTTACAGGTTATTTTTTTAATTGTATTAATTAAAATGTAATGAAGCATTTACATTTATTAAATGACTTGACGAACGTTGGAAGCACAGAACATACAAGACTCCACTGTGTTCAATGAAACAGTTAATTTTTTTAAATAAATATTTAATTAAATAATCTGCATAATAAAAATATTCAATAAACAAGAACGGATCTTTTCAAAGCTCTCAAAACTTACCATTCCCTATTCCATGGGGTCTCTAAAATTTCATTATTTTATTGAAATGCACGATATATTCTGAATGAATGGGAAATTAAGGCTACATTTTTTTAATGTTACAAGGGGTTTAAGATCCTGCAATTTTATTATTGTAGTGGATTGTATAGCATTGCATGAATGTTGGAACGCAGAGAATACAAGATTCCATTGTTTTAATGAAGCAGTTATTGTAATCTGCATAACAAAAAATATTCAATGAACCAGAACGAGTTTTTTCGAAGCTATCACAACTTATCATTCCATATTCCATAGGGCATCTAAAATGTCATTATTTTATTGAAATGCACGATATTTTCTGAATGAATAAGAATTTAAAAGTATGTTTTTAACTTATTGAGTGTATTACACGATATTTTCTGAATGAATGGGACATTAAAGGTACGGTTAAATTATTATTGAGTGTATAACACGATATTTACCGAATGAATGGGGAAATTATCTAAGGAATTTTCAGTCGCACCATCCATCGGGATTTTTTTTAAAGTTCTTCCACTTAGAAACAGATAATTGTTTAACTAAATAATCCTATTAACAAAAAAATATATATATGAAATAAACAAGGACATGTCTTTTCGAACCGCAACTTTCCATTCGATATTCCAACACTTTTAAGACTCTAAAATTTCATCACATTACCAAATTGCACAATATTTACTGAATGTTTGGGGGAATTAAACGTACGTTTCTAATGTTACAGGAGCTATAAGATCCTCCATTTCATACATTCACAAAATTTCACAAATTTTAGGCGAATACGATAGCACTTTTAAGAATGTCTGATTGTTATCACTGAATTTAAATTAATGGACGACCCTCTACGACGAAGTGCAGAACATTCTAATAACATTAAAATACGAAATATATGCAATTACGTCTTTAAAAAACAACATCTCATTGAGGGAAGCTATCGTTGACAAACAAATAGAGATTTCGTAGCTGTAGATGCATCGTAAAAACCAATGGTTTTTTAATGAATCTACACACATTCTCAAAGGTATGGGATTTTTTTTTTTTTTTGAAAATCTGTTTAAAAATTTAGCAAATTACACTTAGTGCATGTTTGAGGAGTTTTCAGAGGTATGTTTTTTAATGTGATAGATGGTCTAAGACGAGTTTTGTGTATTTTAAAATTATGATATTTAAATGAAATTTAGCAAATTACACAATACTTACCGAATGAATGGAGAAAATATCTAACAGAGAAGTTTTCATTAGAAATTGTATGAGTATGTTATACACTAGGAATTGCATCAGTATGTTATACATTAAAAAGAGTGTTAGAAAAGAAGGAAATGGTTAGTGCAAGAAAAAGTGTATGTGAGTTCCAACGGACCCAAAGAGGTGCAGTACTCTGTCGTGACACTCACGTTTTCACACTTGTGCAAATTTTAGACAATTTTTTCACAAAAACGTGTTTTCTACTAACGAAATTTCACAAATGTGGGTTTTCAACTTGCTAAATTACGCAAATGCAAGTTTTGAACTTACAAAAACCCAACAAATGGGATTTCCATGTATTTAAAAACTGCATATGTGTTATTTGTCCTATGAGAAATAACACACGTTTCGCACTTGTGCAACTTTTTGACGATTTTTCACAAAAATATGTTTTCAACTAACGAAATTTCACAAATGTTTCTACTTCTAAAATTTCGCAAATGTAAGTTTTCAACATTTCAAAAACCAACAAATGGGGTTTTCATGCGTTCAAAAATCGCATATGTGTTATTTTCCCTATGGGAAATAACAAATATATAACAAATATACGTTTTCACACTTGTGCAAATTTTAGATATATTTGTTAAAAAAACGTGTTTTCCTACTAAGGAAATTTCACAAATACGTATTTTCGACTTTAAAATATTTAACAAATACGCGTTTTCAATTTTACAAAAACAAACAAATGTAGTTTTCGAAGTTTAAAAAACATCATGTGTGCTATTTTTCCTATGAAAAATAATATACGTTTTCATAAGTGAGATACTTTTGATCAAAATTTAACAAATATGGGTTTTCAACTATCAAAATTTAACAAATGCATATTTTCAATATGTCAAAAACCAACAAATGTGAGTTTTGAACACTTAAACAAGTACTTAATACCCAATCTTGTTTAAAGATATAGCATTAGGTATAGGATCATCAGTAATGATAGATGTAGCATCTCCAATATTACTAGTTAAAAAAACATATTAATACAGAAATAGGAGAGACCACTAAAACCGCAACCTAACGACATGAAATTCTTGTCTAGAATGATTAAAGTACTGTTTGGAAGCTACTCATACACTCTCCGTACCCATCTCTTAAAGAAAAATAATAGTTCTTGCAATATCCCTACGCCAAGGTTACTTCAAGGGTATGCCAAAGTTGTGACAAGGTCACTCATTAAATGTACCCATCTCTAAAGAAAAAGAATAGTTCTTGGAATACCTCTCCGCCAAGATTATATCACGGTTACCGTTCAACTGATATTTAAACAAATTTAGGGAAAGTGACAGGACGAAACTGAAATCTACGACAAAAGTTTACGCTTTTTGCAGAATCAGTACCAAATTTGTAGATTTTTAGGAAACTAGAGTCGAATTTTCAATGATTCTTACAGTTTCAAATCCCAAATACTTTATGAATCTTCGTACTTTTTAGAGAATGGAACATAACTTAGCATTTATTTTTAATAAATAAGGTTATATAATTTCAGAATTTTAACATTGAACATAAATTTTATGAATTGAACTCTGTAAAGTGCAAATATATTTCATTACAAAACTCTATAGACATTTGATATGATTCGAATAAATTCGATTTTAAATTTTTTTATATTTTTTTAAAGATAGAGATTAGTAAATCCAATACATTTGAAAGTATTCATACGTAACCCACAAGGACATAGCATTTTAAATACTACATGTTAAAAATGAGTCGATGAATGTAAATAAGGAGTTCAGTTTGAAAGATAGAAAATATTTAATGAATCTATTCTTCTTAAAATACACATTAACCATTATTTGGTATACTTTTAATCAAAAATCTTAAAATAAGTTTCTTATCGCACATTCATAATCCTCTGATTTGAAAGACTTGGAAAATTTTCGATTATACCATTAAAAGACACCTTCTCCACGCAGCAAAACTTTTTTGCTATGCTATTAATTTCAAGATCTAGAAGTACTTGTTCATGCACGCTGTTGTATATTTCTAATGGAGTACTGTGAAGACATTAGTGGTAACTTCGAACTTCAATTTGGGCAACACAACCAACACCTTTAAAAGGTTTTCTTACATGACACATTACACTGTCACGAATACAAGTGACTAGATGATCGAATGCAAATTTTTTGTCACAGATAGCTGATGATAGAAAGGTTTCGTGTCCTTTACTTTCAATATTTGAGCAGGAGGCCAGTCTATGAATATACTTTCTCGAAGTTTATTACTAATGTTGTGAACACAATGTTTTAAACATGTTAATTGATTTTTATCTAAGACAATATGACACTGCGTTAGGCAAAATTTTGAACCATATTATTGAATTATTTTCTGTAAATGAAGTTAACCATTGTCGTTGAAACAGAAAAACTCATTGCGACTGATGAAAGAGGTATCTGCATATAGAGTATTGAAGTACCACAATTTTTGAGAAAATTCACTCCAAGTAATAGGTGTCAATGTAACACTTTCACAAATAGACAATAATTCATTTTCTTCATTAGGGAGATATTTCCATATATGTACTTTCAGCTTACCATGGCGAAGTTTCACATATGCATACACACCAGAACATAAAGCCCACCTACGAAGTGTATCTGAAGAAGTAGATTCAGTCGAAACAGATTCTGTAGTGGAGAATAAAATATCGCTGTGTACTAGAGCACAAGAAAGCAGGCCTTGAGTCGAGTTTCCGACTTCGGTGAGGACTTGTGAATTGGCAGTGGTATGTGTTTCTGCTGGGGCCATGGAAGACATAAGATAGGTGTCTAACCAATTCATTGCAAACTTTGGTGAGGGGGAATTTAACACATCTGAGACAGTATCAATGGATTTTGTCTCATCTAGGGCAGAAAATGACATGTCCACAATATTTCCACTAGAAATTAGCTGTTCGAGTGATGGCATACTTTGAATTTTATACACTATTTGTAGATAGTAACATCCAACTGCCACAATCAGAGTATAAGACTTATTTCTAAAACACTAAGATCTTAAAACACTATAAATTTGCCACAGCTATGAATGAACCAAATCTATCCATGCAATATCCAAGGTCGTAATGTCTTATCGGTTCACGTCATAAGTATAATCACGTGACCTAAATCAAGTGTCTTGTATAAACAGATTACATAAGATAAGATATGAAGTGGTTCGAGCTTGTAATTTTTAATGAATTGTACAACATTAGATTGTGCTAACCGCAAATTTTTATCCACATGGGATAATTTCTACATTTTTTATTCATCTTTGAAATCATAAAGTGAAAATATATACCAAACTTAGTTAAAGTTCATAATTTGTAATCACAGCGACAGTAAATACTTAGGAAAGGTTTGTATATTTTTATAACTTTCGAGGATATATTTGCCACAACGTGCGGAATATACAAAAATAGGTAGAAAAAACATGAAAATAACTTACAGAATGATGTCTTCATCAGCGGCCATCCAAACTAGAAATGAACGATATACACACTAATTACAGTACTAAAATGAGATCTTATCAGTTCTTATTTAAGATCTAATCTGAGATGACGTCATCGGTCCAATGTTCTCAAGATGCCGTCATAGTCCGAAACAGATCTTATTTCTTAATTACATTTTTTTTAATTATTTATTAATTTTTATAATTATTACGAATAAGTAATTATAAGTAATTAAAAATTAAGCAGTAAAATAAGTAATTAAGAAAGAAGATCTGTTTTGGACTATGACGTCATCTTGTGAACTGGTTAGATACCTATCTTATGTCTTCCATAGCCCCAGCAAAAACACATACTACTGCCAGTCCACAAGTCCTCATCGAGATCGGAAACGCGACTCAAGTTTTGCTTTCTTGTGCTCTAGCATACAGCGATCTTTTATCCTCCACTATAGAATCTGTTTCGACTGAATCTACTTCTTCAGATTCAGTACAAGATAACTTCGGCCGTGGGATTTAGGTTTTGGTTCGTATACATATTTGAAATTTCGCCATGGTAAGTTGAAAGTACTTAAATGGAAATATCTCCCTAATGAAGAAAATTAACTATTGCCTACTCGTGAAGGTGTAACATTGTCACCGGCTACTTGGAGTTAATTTTCTCAAAAATTGTGGTCGTTCAATGCTCTATATGCAGATACTCCTTTCGTCAGTCGCAATGAGTTGTTCTGTTTCAATGACAATGGTAAACATTATTTACAGAAAATAATTCAATTATATGATTCAAAATTTTGCCTAAAGCAGTGTCATATTGTCTTAGATAAAAATTAGATAACATGTTTAAAAATTGTGTTCACAACATTAGTAATAAACTTCGAGAAAGTATATTCATAGACTGGCTTCCTGCTCAAATATTAAAAATAAAGGACACGAAACCTTTCTATCATCAGCTATCTGTGACAAAAAATTTGCATTCGATCATCTAGTCAATTGTATTCGTGACAGTGTAATGTGTCATGTAAGAAAACTTTTTAAAGGTGTTGGTTATGTTGCCAAATTGAAGTTCGAAGTTACCATTAATGTCTTCACAGTACTCCATTAGAAATGTACAGCAGTGTGCACGCACGCAAGATTAATATATATATATATATATATATATATATATATATATCCTACACCTTTGGTAATGGGAGTAGATTCATTAAGAAACTATTGTTTTTTATGATGCATCTATAGCTACGAAATCTCTATTTGTATGTCAACGATAGCTCCCCTCAATGAGATGTTGTTTTCTAAAGAAGTAATTGCATATATTTCGTATTTTAATGTTATTAGAATGTTCTGCACTTCGTCGTAGAGGGCCGCCCATTAATTTAAATTCAGTGATAACAATCAGGCATTCTTAACAGTGCTATCGTATTCGTCTAAAATTTGTTAAATTTTGTAAATGTATCGAATGGAGGATCTTATAGCTCCTGTAACATTAGAAACGTACCTTTAATTCCCCAAACATTCAGTAAATATTGTGCAGTTTGGTAATGTGATGAAATCCTAGAGTCTTAAACTTGTTGGAATATCGAATAGAAAATTGTGCTAGGTTTGAAAAGACACGTACTTGTTTACTTTATATATATATATATTTTTGTTAATAGATTATTTAGTTGAACAATTATCTGTTTCCAAATGGAACTGAAAATTTCTTAGATAATTTCCCCATTCATTCGGTACATATCGTGTAATACACTCAATATTAATTAAAAACGTAGCTTTTATATCCCATTCATTCAGAAATTATCGTGTAATACACTCAATCATAATTAAAAACATACCATTAATTTTCCATTCATTCAGAAAATATCGTGCATTTTAATAAAAAAATGAAATTTAGAGGCCCCATGGAATATGGAATGATAAGTTGTTGTTGTTGAGCCCCAGACCGTCCGACCTACCAGAAAGGTGTAAGGTAACTGCTTGGACGGCCGGGAAGTGCCACACAATTTAGACCGGAACCCAGCGGGGGAGACATCCACAGGGACCGTACCCTTTTTCCCCTACCACCAACCTCTCGGAAGGACTTACGGACCCACATGTTTAACGTGATCGTACTCCGCATGAACACGGCGGCAGTTGTGGCAACGTGCAAATCCAGCGCGCAAACCACCGGGCTACAGCGCCCGAAAAGTGCCAACAGCACGCGGTGTTCCCAGGTGGTCACCCACCCAAGTACTAACCGCGCCCGATGCTACCTGACTTCGGTGATCAAGTGAGAACCGGTGTTTTCAGCACGGTACGGCCGTTGGCCCTGAATGATAAGTTGTGATAGCTTTGAAAAAACTCGTTCTGGTTTATTGAATATTTATTTTGTTATGCATATTGCAATAACTCTTTCATAGAAACAATGGAATCTTATATTCCCTGCGTTCCAACATTCATACAATGCTATACAATCCACTACAATAATATAATAATCCACTACACATATAATTATAGGGTCTTAAAGCCCTTGTAACATTAAAAAACGTACTCTTAATTTATCATTCATAAAATGTCGTGCATTTCAATAAAATAATGAAATTTTCGAGACCCCGTGGAATATGGGATGGTAAGTTATGAAAGTTTTGAAAAGACTCGTTCTGGTTTATTGAATATTTTTATTATGCAGATTATTTAATTAAATTTTAGTTTAAAAAAATAACTCTTTCATTGAAAACAGTGTAGTATTGTATGTTCTGTGCTTCCAACATTCAAGACATTTACTAAATGTAAATGCTTCCTTACATTTTAATTAATACAATTAAAAAAATATCCTGTAACGTTAAAAATATAGACCGTAATTTCCCAAATAGTCTTGTAACATTAAAAACGTGTCTTTAATTTCCCATTCATTCAGAAAATATCATGTAATTTGCTAAATTTCATTTAAATATTGAATAGATTCGCGAAAATTCACTCAGTATCCATAAATTCACTCACATCATTAAATTTTAGCCCCCTGTAACATACCAGATAGTTCACCGAACATTCGGTAAAATTAATATATTAAACATCATTTTTACAAAATACTTATCATTTTAATAACACTCTTTCATATTTATAGGCATTCCTATCCATTTCACCGAAGACATTGCCGCATTCAAATTTCCACTAAAGATATCCTCCATTGTTGCAATCTTATCAAGTCATCATAGAGCAGTGGTAAGCACGCTACGCCGCCAATCCACAGCCCCCAGATCGAATCCAGCGAATATATCCTTTTAAATTCAGAACTTAAACAAGAAAGATCAATCATGCTTAAAGCATTGATTATGAAACACTTTCCAACTTCAATGCAATTTTATTTAAACATGTCTAAAATGCAATACATTCCTCGGTAATATTTTAAAACTTATCACAATACTAAATTAATTTATTATATTTGAAACCTTAAACCCTCATCGAAAAAAATTAACTTCATTCAAATGACGGCATTAAAGTATAAATTGCCTGGTTTTAACATCTCTAAAATTTGATACATTCCTCGGTAATGATTTTAGAATTATCATAATACTACGATAATTTATTATATTTGAAAACTTCATCGAAAACAACTGAAATTGATTCAAATGACGTCATAAAAAATAACACGCCTGGCTCTCTCTATAAAAGCAATATTTCATTCATAAATAATTCCCCCATTCATGTCATTCATCAGATTACTATAATAATTTATTTTATTTAAAAATTAAGACCATGGAGCTACAAATAAGTTAACTCTATGCTTAAAACTTCATCGAAAAATATCGTCCTTCTCTTTCTACAATCAATGAATACTTCATTCATATCAGCTAAGCAGACTCCATGGACTAAATGATTTTGTGTTAAAGAATTACAGCGATTCTAATACAACTCATTCTACATATTTTGCTGTTTACATTTTACATAGGTGAAAAATAGGCTTAATAGTAGAAATAATCATATTTGAATGAGCATTTAAACTGAAATATATTGTCATTGCGTTGTTTCAGTATGTAGATGCACAGAATTTAGGCAGAAATAAAGTAGTTTTAGGACGGATACAACACTCAATATGAATTAAAAAGAACTTTAAAAATCACGATTTTGACACAAGATGGATGCCATATATCATTTTGAAGTGGGTCATGTGATCGTTTCATATCATGGACACGTGATCGCTTCATATAAAAGGTGTTATTATTATTTTAATTTTTATTTAAAAAACTACTGAATATATTTCGCTGAATTTTTTTTTATATATTTTATGGAACAATTTGAATACTGCCTAAAATTTTCGAAGCAATTTGTGAATTTTAAATCCGCTTAAAAAATGCCTGAAAAATTAGGTCCCATAGGGTTCAATGTATTCCATTTTTTCAACCCGGGTTCAATCCAAAACTAATTGGGTGATATTATTCATTTATATTCCCATAGGTCCTATAGACCGTCTGAACAACATACTAAAATTTCATTTTGATTAAGCCATTTTTACGGCAGTTATCGTGCTAACGGACAGACAGACAGACAGACAGAATGAACAAAGTCATAAACACTTTTCAAATTTGTTGTAAAGTGTTAAAAAATCCCGATAGATGGTGCCACTCAAATCTTCAAACCTGACAATATTCTTTGAGATTCACGTGACAACTCAAAGTTACATCATGATGTCATCGTCCAAAGTTTCAGTGCCATCATGACGTCATCGTCTAAAGTTCAACTTCCTCGCCCACGTTATCTATCTCGTTATCAGTCCAGGTTAACTATTCAAATATTTCCCAATATTTCCTCAGTCCAAAGTTCAAATCACTCGTTCAAAAATTTCCTCATTACGTCATCGGTCCAAAGGTTATGCGATCCGATAAGATTCCCTCATTCCGTTATTAGTCCAAAGATCACTTCCTCCTCATTCCTAATGAGTCATCGGCAGGAGGAATATTCCCCCATTCTACCTGCTGATGTTCAACTCTTATTACTCTTCTACTGATGTCACTTGCAATAAAAGAATTTAAATTTTTTTTGCAATATATATTTATTAGAAATGACTATAAAGCTTAGATGATGACTGATATGGATATCCCGCCAACTTTCAGCACTGCCCCAAAAACCCGCATTACCGCAAGAAAATGAGATGTCATAACCCTGGACACCAAAAATGTAAGCTAAGTCACATCAATCAATGTAAGCTAAGTCACACTGGCAACTCACAAAATAAATACCACTTTTAAGTAAGTGCGGAATAACAAACAGCTTTAACGGATGAAAACTGGATTTTATTAACTGCTCAAAAACAACTTTAAAATTGAATCTTGATAAATCTTTAGATATTTTAAAGCTTAAAGGAAAATGGCAAAACTGTCAACTGTCTGGAGACAAAATCGTAAGTTAAAGAAAAAAGTGTTAAGATATACTCGGCTTGGAAAGTTTTTCTGATGCTCTATCAATGATTTACGGATTCTTTAAGATTCAATAAACTTTATCAAGAATTAAAAACTGGATTTTTTTTTGTTACGTTTTTCTTTTTTCTTGCCTCATCCTCATTCGCTGTTGCCTTTAAAACAGTTTGATCGAACAAGTTTTGGTTATGAAAGTAGCTCAGATAGCTTTCGAAACAGGTGACATCCTTTGAGTTTTGGTACATTATTCATATTGCCAGTCTCGCAATTTTTATAGTAGTATGATCGAATGTTATTCGAATTTAATTGATGAAGTTAACTTACATACTTTCTGAAGCAAGTTACTTTCTTCATTTTTGTTATTTTCTTAATTTCAGTCCTATTCACTGTTACTTTTAAAGTAGTCTAATTGAATGTTATTTGTCTTTTGATCAAACAGTTAATAAAGTTAGTTCATAGGACTTCCGAAGCCGATTACTTTCTTAATTTTTTGGATACATGCTTCTTATTTCCAGTATCATACATTGGTATTTTTAAAGAAGTTTAATTGAATATTATTTGAATATAGTGTAGGAAGTAGCTAATGTAGCATTCTAAAACCTCGTTTCTAAAACCTTTTTTTTTTTCCCTAATTTTTGCTATTCTCTAAATTTGTGATTTTTTATTATTATTAACTGTAATTTTAAGAGTAATTTGAACAAATGTTTATTAATGAAGTTAATTTATTTTGCTAGAGAAATAGATAAATTTTCTTTATTTTGTTATATACTACTTATAAGCGTAGTTTTTGTATATGTTTAACCCTATTTTTACTTTCCGATTTTCACCTTAATTCAAATTGCTTTAAAACCTCATTGTATGAGACTGGAATTAAGAAGATATTAGCAAATTGTAGAAATATGTTTCCATCTTCTATTTGGTTAGTCCATTCTTAATTACAGTCTCATTCAATGATGCTGTAAATTAGTTTGAATTTATTTAATAATGTTAAAACTCTTATAGCTTACGAAACCAGTTACTTGCTTATTTTTGTTCGTATTTTTCTTAGTTCCAGTATCACACATTGACAATTATAAAGTAGTTTATTCTTTTGTTATTTGAATATATAGTTAATGAAATAACTTTTGTAGGGAGGGCGGGGGGCATTTCAAAACTGGTTGTTCTCCGCAATACTTCTGTATGTGGCTTTTTAATAAGAGTTTTTATTTATTTAAACTCTGATAAGCTTGTTAATAATAAATATGCAGTTTCTTACATTTTCGTAGCTGGAGAAGTATTCTTTGCACACATCCTTGATTTTAAAAGTTAGCTCATATAGTTTCCAATACCGGTTGTCTTCTTTCAGTTTGGTTATATCCTTAATTTCAAACTCATTCACTGGTATTTTAAGTAGTTTTATCGAATGTTACTTTCATTTAGTTGATGAAGTTAGCTCATATAGCTTCTGAAACCGGTTCTCCTTTATTCTGTGTTATATTTCTCTTTGGTCTAATCTCAATCATTGGCATTTTTATAGTAGTAAGATTGATGAAATTAGTTTGCCTAACTTTCAATATCGGTTGCTGCTCTTTGTTATACTGTTCTTAATTCCCTTGTAATTAGGCTATCCTTCCTTTGCAATGGTTTGTCTATTTCTTCCTCCCTTTAATTTTTTCTCTTTGTTTTATTTTAAATATCCTTTTAATGGTGCCTTTAAGTCCGTTATTGTACGCGAGGGGGGGGGGGGCTTGAGATCTGTTTCGACTTCTGTTTACGTTTATGGTCGATTTCGTTTTCAAATCCTGATACCAACCGCTAGTGAATTGTCCTTCTGGTTGTTCCTGGTTTGTTCGAATGTCTCTTGCAGTTGTTTCTTAACGGTTGTTAAGACCACATATTGTTGTTTGACCCGAGAAGAAGGGTTCAAAATGCCCTCGAAACAATTGTAGTCACCTAATCATTTTATACCTGCTTTTTTGAAGGAGGTGTTAGAAAGCTAATCATTCTCGTGGATCTAGTTTGATCCATTCACGAGATAATATACTTTTATTAATAGTTTTGGATCTTGACGCTAAAATATTTACGAATAATCATTTATTTTACAAGATATTAATTGTCAATTATATTTTGGTGAGGATTTTTCCCCTACTCAGACTGTCCGACCTACCAGAAGCTGTGGAGTAACTGTTTAAATGGCCGAGACAGTGCCACCCAATTTAGGCCGGAACCAAATGGGGATGTCAACCACAGATATCGTACCATCTTTCTCCTAACTCATCACACTTATAGGATGGACTTTTGGACCTACAGATTTAGCGAGCCCATAATCCGCTTAGTCACGGAAATAGTTTTAGGTGGCTGGAATCGAACCTGGGTCTACCTTGCTCGAACCCAACGACTTGACCACTGGGCTTTGAAGAGGATTTTGCACGTGAATATGAATAAACCATTCCGTTTGGACTGAGAAGTTGTCAAAAGCGCTAAATTTAAATTTACGTGACATTAATTCAATTCCGAAAACATCATGCCGTAGATGGCGTATCTTATTTTGTTTGGAAAAAAGTAAAATATTTGCATTATGTAAGGAAAGTCATCTGTTACCCACATCAGATTTTTGTGTTTCTTGTGCTTTCATTATATTTTACTCCTATTTAGTTTTTACGTTTTCCATCTGTTGCTATATTTTCCTTTGCACATGGGCTTGTTTATTTCTTGTCTATAATTTTTCATCATTTCCTTATGCTTGCCAGTAATTTAACTATTTAATAATAATTATTTTTTTCACTTTATGTTTACTTAAATCTCATATCTATTCCGCCTTTTAGTCACATATCCCTCACTTGGTACCATGTGTAGTCGTGGGCGGGGCCCGCTTTATCGGCTTGAACTGACATATTTATCGTTGCGGTTTCGATTTTAAAGACGAACACCACACGGTAGTGAATTCCCTTTATGAGTGTTCTCGTTCTGAGAGTTTTCTTTACTTCTTTCCCAACAGTTGCGTTGTATTGATCTTTGGACAAGTACACCACTGTTTCTAAACTGATGAACAAGCCTCTTAATATCCAAAAAAACAATTTTCGTCACCTAATTTTCTTGTGTTTACTTCTATCGAAGAATTAGAAATAATTTGTATTATCATAAACAGCAGTTATATTTATTGTTACGAAACAAATGCACACAGACAGGCACACGGACATCAGTGAAAAATGCTTAGATCCGACGTAATTTAAGAATGGAATTTTTTGGCCCCATCGCAATCCCTCTATATATGCTATATATTACTTTCCCTTATTTAGTATAGGAAAAGTATTGTAACGGCTTCGAAATTTCGAATTAGAGTTTTCAACGGAAGAGGGCGTCTCAAGCATTACTGACTTCGAATCAAACGATTTTGAAGTAATACCTGTATGTATGTGTGTGTGTGTGTGTGTGTGCTCGTCCCCGTGAGACTGTGGATACAATATCTCACGAACGAATGAAACGTTTCGTACAAAATTTGGTACGATTATTGAAATCAGTGATTAATGGAACCCTATTTATTTTAAACGCCATCGAACTATTTATTATAAACGCCATTTGAAAGACTCCTAAATTTTCGAATGATTAAAAAAAAAAAATCATAAAAAACTAAGAAATTCCATGAAGTTAAAGAAATAATCACTTTATACGTAATATTTTATTCTAAAACGAACGACAGAAATTATAGAATGCTAGCTTATACCTTTCTCGGGATATTGTCCTTTTTCAAATAAATGTATCTAAACATTTACGTAAACATTAACAGTAGTAAATATCATTAAACATGTAACACTTGGCGATAAATTTGGTGACCTTGGTACCCAATTTAGTGACCTTGGCTACTAATCTGGCTAAATGAAATTTTTTAATGCGGTGTCAAATGGACGAAACTGTTGTCAAATTGGCAAAAATGACGCCAAAATGATGAATTAATAATTAACATATTTTAATTTAATGTAGTATATTGCTTATCAAATGTTAGCAATATTTAATTGTCAAGTTATATTTGCACGAAATATAAATTAATTTAGTACTTTAAAATAATTTTACATGCTGTTATTCTGAAAAGCAGCAAATGTCTGTATATATTTCAACGTTAAAAGCATTGTGTCTTGGATCTTGTCCGTTATGTTTCGCATTGGAAGAAGTAAAGTACTTGCATTATGTAGGGAAAGTCATGGGCTGCCCACATCAGATTTTTTAGGTAAATAAAATGGAACTGCCAATACAACTGTCTTTCGTGTATAGCAAAGCAACATTTCAACTAAAATGTTTTATTGGGAGATTCGTTATCAGCGGATTATCCGGTACAGTAGTTTGTATTACTTTTTCACCATTATTTGTCAGGCTTAAAACATTTTTTATTTTATAATTACAATTGCTTATAAATTACATTTTATTTCCAAACTAACAAGAACGCTCTAAGTTGACTGGGTTTTACGAAACAAATCTCTGAATAAACTCACACTGCGTAAATCTATATAAATAAAATCGAAAATATGTCTGTTTGTCTGTATGTTTGTCTCATCATCAAGGGAAAACGACTGAACCGAATTTGATGAAATTTTGTGGATAGCCTTGAAATAGCTCCCCTAAAATGTAATCTATGTTTCGAGTTTCTAAGACCAGCGATTGTTGACATATTAATGAAAAACGAAACTTTTTCCTAGGAGCTCTACTCTCTGACTACCTAGGAGCTCTACTCTCTAACTACCCAGGAGCTCTACTCATTAACTTCCTCCAAATAAAAACGGTTGGAAATCGTTGGCTTAAAACGTAAAGATGAATTAAAACTCTATCTCTGAGTTTGGTGGGAGATTTTTGCGATAATTAGTCACTTTTTGAATGAATCGCTTTTTGACATGAATTGTTTGAAAGCATAAATTTTTGAAACATGAATTTAAATGGGAAAATCTATCACCATGGTTTATTAAAGTATTAAGTATTAAGTAAGTTAAAGAAAAGTATTAAGAAATCAAATGGTTATTTAATTATGTATTAGCATTTTATGAGGAAGATTTTATCTTATTTCACGTTGCTTGGCAACGCAATTAAATTAAATGTGTTTGTTAATGTTTATTATTATTTTTTCGATTAGATCAATAAATAAATGGATATAAAAATGTATCTTATAAATAAACGGATTGATTTTTCTTTAAATTATATTAATTGCTTACTGCGTACATCACTTTCATTCAATTTGGCAAACAGTTTTCAAGCTTATATATCGTGTTTAGCTAATAAATCCATATATTGTGGTTAACCAATAAATTCATTTAACCGATTGTTCAAACAGATAACGAATAGAACGGGTATATCTTCTAATAAAAATTTAGTGTTTTAATTTAGTATATACAAACGGGATCAGGATATTTTATTCAGATCTGCAAATTCAGAGCTATGAATTTGGTCGGATATCGCTAACTTGGCAACTTTTCTTAAACGTTGTCAAATTGACGGAAATATCGCCAAATTGATAAAAACGACGCAACTCAATGAAATTTATTTTGTTTTGTTAAACGAGAGTACTGAAATGATGTTTCGTTAGCATTTGTCTGTCAGTTCAACCGTCCCACTGTAACACATTTAGTGAATTTTTAAAATGTCACCAAATTGATAAAAATGTTTGTAAATCCCTAAAAAATATCTTGAAATTGATAAAATTGCCTTAAATAAATGAAATTAATTGTGCTTTGTTAGGGGATAGTATTGTGGTGATGTTTCGTCAATTTGTCGCCAAGTCGGACTATCAGTTCCAATGTCCCACTTGGCGATAAATTTGGCGATTTTTTAAAATGTCGCCAAACCGCCAAACGATATTTTTTCCACCAATTTATTTGAAGCAAATGATATCATGTCGCTTAGCAATGGATTTAAATCCAATGTGTTTATGCAGCAGACGATTTTTATAAAATCTTTTCTGTTTTGAATAATGAAGATATGTATATAAAATAAATTTCATTGCCATTGCATTTTTGATTGGATAATATCAATTACGGTCTTCAGGTTTAAACATTATTATTATTGATATTTTCGGGGATTATTGATTCAGAGATTATTGATATTTTCAAGTTATTATGCCATTGTTTTATTGCTGCAAAAATTGTTGAGACTCATATATTGTACATTGTACGAGTAATCTTTTACAAATGCACGGGTATATCCTCTAATCTACGAGAATATAAAGAGTACAGGTATATTGGCATATATTTTTACATATATTAGCATATATTGGAATCAAGTGCGGCCTTCTGATATGAAGATTACGGAGATTATTTATAGTTTCAATTTATTACGCCATCTGTTTTATTTTGGAAAAGCTTTTTGAGACTCATATTGTAATACGGGTAATCTTCTACTAACACTCGGACATAGCTTTTAATCTACGACATTATAAGTAATATGGGTATATTTACCCATATAATTTTAGCACTTTCATTTTGGAATATATTGGAATTAATTACTGCCTTCAGGTTTAAAGATTACGGATTTATTGATATTTTCAATTTATACATGTAATCTACTAATGCAGGTTATATCTTCTAATATTCGCGTATATAAGTAGTACGGGTCCCATACAATTTTAACGCTTTTATTTTGCATATACTGATTCAATTCCATATTTCTTGTAAATTTGCTTACAAAAGGGGCCATTATGTTTTATTCTTCAGATCTGCCCTTGAAGAAAATTCTGTATAGCGAGAACAGAGATTCTTAAACTTCTTTTTAGGGGCATTAAATTAAATATTTTAACAGAATATTTTGATTGAAAATGTCATTTAGTATACTATAGAAATTTACACATGATTACGAATTTTAAGTTTCTTTATATTATATACTCTGTACGAAGAACGGGTATGCTGTTAATATATATATAAATACATTTTTATTGGAATTGCATTTTTTATCGGATCATATCATTACGGCCTTTGGGATTAACGAGTTTAAATTATTGATATTTTCAAATTCTTACTCAATTTGTTTTTTTTTTGGGGGGGGGGGAATGATTTTAAAATCCATATATTGTAGTGCGGGTATATCTTCTAATACATGGGTATAATCTTCTAATCTACGAAAATATAAATGATTATGGGCCGTCCGTCCTTGTAACGCTTGGCGAGAGATTTGACGGCTTTTTTTTAGAAATTGACAAAAATGCTATCGAATTGATAAAAATGTTGCCAAATTGATAAAAAATGTCCCTAAATTGATAAAAATGATGCCAAATTAATGAAAATAATTTTGTTTTGAAAGGGGATAGTATTGTAATGATGTAACGGTAGTTTTTGACCATCACTCTATCCTACTTGTCAGCAAATTCGGCGACCTTTTAAAATGTGGCCAAATTGCTCAAATAACGCCAAATTACCGAAAATATCACCAAATCGATAAAACTGTTGTCAACTTCATAAAAAGGACACCAAATCAATGAAATTAATTGCGTTTTGAAAGATGATAGCATTGTAAAGATATTTCGGTTGCGTTTGTCTCTTAGTCCAACTGTACCACTTCCTGACAAATTTGACGATTTTTTAAAATGCCGTCAAGTTAATGAAAATGCGGTAGAATTGATAAAATGATACTAAATTAATGAAAATGACTCCTAATTTATGAAAATTCAATATTTTGCAAAATGGAGTTAAATTTCCTTGATAATTCCTGTCGGTTTGTGGGAATTAAATAATAGTTTATGTAAATGTGTTTACAAACGGGACCAGGATGTTTTATTCTTCAGATCTGTCTGTGAAGATAATTTTATATAGCGAGAACTGAGATTCTTATACATCTTTTCAGAAGAATTAAATTAAATATTTTAATAAAATGTTTAGAATAACAATGTAATTTAAAGTATTATAGGAATATGACCATAATTGAAGTTTTCATTTCTTAATATTATATATTCCGTTCGAAGAACGGGTATACTGCTATTAATATATATAACACAATTAAATAAAAGAAATTCTCGAATCTATAATCGTAATCACCCCGAAAGCCAAACCATAAAACAAACAAAGAGATAGGGACACTGAGCTCTACACATTTTTACATGAACCAGAATTTTCGTATTTATCAATAAAGCAGCTGATAAAAGGAAATTTTTGGAAAAGAAAAAATGGACTTTTAGCGAGGGAAGTAAAATAAAAATTGTAAATGCTATTTTTAAAACTTATGTCGAATTTAAGTGGATATTTTGCAGAATTTCTACAATAATGAAATAAATAATTGTACCTTCAAAGTGATATCTCTAAACTTCAGAAAGTTGGCATTTTTTCCACAGCAGCAAATGTTTTGTTTGTATATCTCTTGTGCTCGGAAAATCATCTGCTTGATAAATATAATTTGAAAGTGGCTAATTTTCTGCTAAATTTCAACCTATAATTAATTATTTTATTTTAAGCATGAATATATTATAATTTCAAAATTACAACTTTCAAACAAATTTTTAATAAAACCTGGACGAAACGTATCGTCCCGGGGATTCAGCTTTCTCTGTTCCGAATTTCGCAGCTTTTCAAAACTTTGATTTTCCGTTGTAGGCAACATAGACAGGCAGTCGTCGTATTACTTTTCTTACGAATTTTGACGGGGTAAAAAATTCAAATTTCGAGTTTTCGACAGAAGAGCACGTTTCAAGCATCCCTGAACTCGAATCGATTGCTTTTGAGTTGATCTCTCTCTCTTTCTCTGTCTCTCTGTGTGTATGTGCCCGTGAGTCTGTGGAGACGATATCTCGCGAACGAATGGAGAATTTAGATCGCAATTTGATACCTTGAATGAAATTTTGAAACAAAACATCACAAAATCAGAACCTTTAATAATGTTACGTAATTAATCATTTTTTATGCAAGTTTTTTGCACTTTTTTTCAAATAAATTTATAAAAAATATCACATAAAATTGCAAAAAGTATTAACTATTTTGAAATATGTTAACTTTTCATATGCAATATTATGTGATAAACTTGTTAATATCATTCTTGTGGATCTAGTTCGTTCCATTCACGAGAGAAAATAATTTGTGCAATGGTTTTCTATTTTGACGCCGAATAATTTGCGAATAGTCATTTAAATATAAGAAATCCTCTTCTCTCCGTTTCTCTGTAACGTTTGCCGATTAATTTGAAAAAGTTGGCGACTAATTTAGCGAGATATCGCCAACGTGACGATATTTCGTCCGAGATTGAAGAAAAATTTGTTAAAATTGCAAAAATGATGTTAAGTTAACTCAAATGACGCCAAATTGATGAATTAGTTATAAAATATTTTATTATATAGACTATATATATGGCTTATTGCGACTGCTATTAATATTTATAGTTGTCCATTTAAAGTTGTCCGAAATATAAGTTGCAGAGTCCATTTCGATAATAAGAGCTTGCAATATCGTCCCAGTAGCTTAACGGTAGAGCGTCGGCTGGCCAGTTCGAAGATCTAGGGTTCGATTCCCGGTTCGGGCAGAAAGATTCTTTACAATGGCGCCCGAACAAATCAACCCTGTAGGTTAGTGCAAAGATATCGGAGGTCTGAAAGTGACCCTAGTGCGATTATCACGGATTCAGTGGACTTTTGGATATTGAGCACCGATTTCAAATCGAGAGGACAACGACCACGTAGGAAGCTAACCGAGAGGATAAAAATGGCAGCAGGAGGCTAACCTGAGGTAAAAGTAGTAGGAGGTAGTCAAACAGATTGCCAGTTGATGCAAAATGCTGAGGAAGAAAGGTCTTAATGTGGATTCACTTCCACATTAAGACCTTTCAAGTTCTCCCCAGTTGCTCAACGGTAATGCTTTGGCTGGCCAGTTCGGAGATCCAAGGTTTTATTCTCGGTTAGAGCAGCAAGGTTCTTTACAAAGTTAATTGAGCACTTCGAAACAGTTTTAAATGTTGTCATTCGGAATCGCGCCAAATGTACAACTGAATATTCAAAACATTGTACAGTAGATCTTATGCATAATTTCTTAACTGTGAAAGAAGTAAATCATACAGGGAAAGTCATGTGCTGCCCACATCAGACCCTTTTTTGTTATGTATATTTTCATCATGGTTCTTCTAAATTCGGCCTGTGATAATTAAATTTTGTACTATTGTTTTCCAGTTCATTAGATTACAATGAAATGTGGCTAATTGGAGCATTTATTAGATTTGGATAAATTGGCATTCAGTATTTGCTAGAGATAAAAGGAATAGGATAAACTAATGAATGCCGTTGTAGTTTCCACGTGTGATTAGTCCGTCCACTAAGTGGACAAAATAAATTGTTGTTTAGTAAGTTGTGACCCTATTTTCGAACGCAATTGCGTTACATTATTTAATTTAGCTGCAGTCCTGTTCGTGATTATACTTCACAGTTAATTTGCATATTTTCTATAGAACTTTCATTAGGTAATTTTTATTTTCCCTACATACATTGTATAATGTATAGGGAAAGTATTGTGAAATTTCGAATTCTAGTTTTCGACGGAAGAGTGCTTTGAAGAATCCTTGAACTCGAATTGAACGTATTTGATGTGATCGTATTCGTGAGTGTGTGTGTGTGTATGTGCGTGTGTGTGTGTGTGTGTGTGTGTGCGATATCCCACGAGCGAATGAAGTAATTCGAAAAAAAAATTGGTACGATTATTACAATCAGTGAATACTAAAATTCAATTGATTTTAAACGCGATCAAATGTTTGGAAGACTCCCAAATTTTCGAATGAAGTTCTATCAAAAAATCCTAAAAAATCATAACTGTCAATAATGTTAAACAAGTAATCGCTTTATACATAATTTTTCAATAAAAAACGAATGACATAAACAATAGAAAGCTAGCATGAGTCTTTCTCGAGATATTGCGAGGTTTTCAAATAAATTGATCAAAAGATTTCAATAAAATAAAAAAAGTTGTATCTCAAATGTACTAATCACTTTCTATATGCAATATTATGCGATAAATTTGTTAACATCATTCTCGTGTATCTAGTTCATTCCATTAATGAGAGAATGCGTACGTGTGTGTGTGTGTGTGTGTGTGTGCGATATTCCACGAGCGAATGAAGTAATTCGAAAAAAAATTGGTACGATTATTACAATCAGTGATTACTAAAATTCTATTGATTTTAAACGCGATCAAATGTTTGGAAGACTGCCAAATTTTTGAATGAAATTTTGCTAAAAAAATCCTAAAAAATCATAACTGTCAATAATATGAAATAAGTAATCGTTTTATACATAATTTTTCAATAAAACACGATTGACATAAACCATAGAACGCTAGCATGAGTCGTTCTCGAGATATTGCGAGTTTTTCAAATAAATTGATCAAAATATTTCAATAAAATAAAAAAAGTTGTATCTCAAATGTAATCACTTTATGCAATATTATGCGACAAATTTGTTAACATCATTCTCGTGTATCTAGTTCATTCCATTAATGAGAGAAGATTCTTTATGGAAAAAAAATATTTTCTGGCCCATTTAGCGAAATACTGCCAACGTGGTAATATTTCATTCCAGGTTGACAAAAATATCGTTAATATTGCAAAAATGACTTTACATTAACGAAAATAACGCCAAATTGACTAATAAATTATAAAAATATGCTAATATATGGACTGTATTATTTATTGTGGAAGCTATCTGTGTGTGTGTCCGTGAGTCTGTGTAGACGGTATCTCACGAACGAATGGAGCTTTAAATTACAGTCAGTGAATACTGACATACAAAAATTACAATCAGTTAATACTGGAAATTGATTTTAAACGCAATCGAATGTTTGGAAGATCCCCAAAATTTCAAATGAAATTTTGAAAAAATCGTCAAAAAATCACAACCTTCAATAAAGTTAAGTAAATAATAATTTATCACGTAATTTTTCATTAGACAACGATTGACACAAACTTTAGAAAGATAGCATGAACCATTCTCGAAATAGTGCACATTTTTGAAATAAATTTATCAAAAAATCACATAAAATAAAAAAAAATAATTATTGTGGAATATGTTCACTTTTCATGTGTAATGTTATGTGATAAATTTGTTAACATCATCCTCAGTTATCTAACTCGTTTCATTCACGAGAGAAGACAATGTTTGCAATAGTTTTGCATTTTGACTTCAAACAATTCGCCAATTGTCATTCATTTCGCAGGATAATAATTAAATGCTGAAATTTGTTGTGCATTTTGCAAGTGAGTATAATTCAGTTATTTTGTTTGGAGCCATAAAGTCAAAGAAGAAGATAATTTTAATTTCTGTGATGCTAATATAACACTAATAACATTGTGGTATGGCGTATTTAATGATACGCACATTTAGCTATTTTGTGTACGTTGTTTAAATGTCTATCATAGTAACGAAATTCGACTTTCCAAATTAAATAACGGAAAGTTAAATACGTTAATTACGTAGGAAAAACTTAATTATAATTTTGATTTCGATTTTTAAGAATCTATTAAGTGGAACGTAAATCATATAATAATACAATCTGAGTGACTACCTCCTGCTATTTTTTACCCCAGGTTAACCTCCTGATGCTATTTTTTTATCCTCTAGATTAGCTGCCTGCGTTGTCGTTGTCTTCTTGATTTGACATTGGGACTCATGATACCCGAGTCCGCTGAATCCGTGTTAATCGTACTAGGGTCAATTTCAGACCTTCGACATCTGACTGGTGATCCGGCTAGAATCCTGTCTTACCTCCCTATTGTGAATCCTAATTTACAAATTTTTAATAAATACCTCATTTACTTTCTTACTGGTCATGGGCCCTTTCTTGATTACTTATACTTTTTCGAAATTGAATCCACCTCTAACTGTATTTGCAATAAATTCGGTGACGTTGACCATTACATTTTCGATTGTCCTTTTTCTAAAAAATTTCATCTCTGAAAATCTTCCCCCTCTAATAAACCAATTTGGTTCTCCAAAGTTCGTTCAAATCCCTCTTCAGTAGATAAAATTAAAAACTGTATTTTTGTTGCCATGAGTAGATTCTGCTCTCAATTAATTTTGATCAATGAATCCCTTTATTTCATTCTTATTAACTTATATGAACTTATAGTGTTCCCTCCATTTTTTTCTTTAAAAAGAAAAAAAAAGCTAAAAGCTATGTTAACTGTTCTTATTTTCTTGGATCTTTCTTTTTCTTTTGACCCTTTTTATTTGTATTTTTTCTTATTTTTCTTCTCTGAATTTTATTCTAAATTTCTGTTTTTGTTTTCATACGCCTAATTATTTTCCTTTTCATATATTTTCTTTTTATATATTTTCTAAATTTTACTTTTAAAATTTTATTATTTTCTTTCATTTTAATCTATTTTTCATTACGTTATTATACCTCACTCTAAATTTTATTTTTCAATGATCTTTTTATCTATATTCGCAATAACCATTTTCCCATTTTTGTAAAATGGACGTACTTGTCAAGTTCAAATATAATGTAAAACTATCTGTTTAATCACAATATTTTTCATAAATTGTTATATTTTTAGACCTAAATAAAAGTTCGTTTGGCGAGATGGTAGACCTTGGGTGCCTCCTGAATGCAGGAGGTATCCTTTCCCGGCCATGCAGATAGCTACTCTAAACCCACTATGTGAGTCGCACGGTCTGGGGTCTTCAGACCTTCGACATCTTTGCACTAACCTACAGATTGATTTGTTTGGACGCCATTCTAAAGAACCTTGCTGTCCCAACTGGGAATCGAACCACGGATCTTCGTACTAGCCCGCCGACGGTCTACCGTTAAGCTACTTGGGCAGAATTGCATCATCGAAGTGGGCTCCGCAATCATCGGCTTTATATAATAAAATAATAGTTTTTAATGATTAAAATATTTTTATATGTGAATTATATTAAAAGAACTATATAGCTTAGCGGACTATAAACGAATTTCTTATTGTCAAGTTAGATTTGTGCGACATATTAATAAATATGACACTTCGAAATATTTTTAGATGTTGTCATCGAGAAAAGTACGAAACGTTAATGCACAATACAAGGCTAAAAGCATTGGCAAAACAATTAGCAGGCTGTCAATCTCAGACCATTCACTCCCGTTTCCACGGTTTCTCCTACGGTCGTGAGCTAAATGAAAATGAAGATAGACTTTCGGTTTTCAATTGAAAAATATATATTTTTGTTGTTTTGTTGTTGTTCTGTTGAATACGTTTGTTCGAAAGTCTGCATTTTTTGTTAAGAAAACCTATGTTAAAGCTAGAAAAAAAAATAAAATAAATGTGGATGATACATTTAAAAAAATGAGTTTAGTGATAATACTAATAGTATCAATGAATTGTTATTTAAAAAAAAACAAATTAGCTGACACATGAATGAATTAAAATCAATGATATGTTGCAAACACATTTTGTGTATACGTATAATGACAATATTTCAAATACAGTTATATACATATAAAATGTATTATTACTAAATCAATGAATAATGACAAAATGGAATATCTTGACAAGTAATATGATGTCAAATATATGTATAGAAATTAGAGCGGTGTTTGTAAATTGGTTAATATACATATGAAAAAAATTCTGATGTGGGCAGCAGAACACTTTCCTTATATAATGCAATAAATTTACTTCTTTCACAGTGTAAAAATGATGTGTACGATCCACGGTACTGTGTTTTGAACGTTGCGATGTCCATTTGGCGATTTTCCGGATGACAACATGTAAAACTATTTCAAAGTACCCAATTAACTTATATTTCGCGCAATGCTAAATAAACAATTTTGAATATGAATAGCATCCTCAATAAGCGACATAGTTCATATATTAAACAAGAAAGATCAATCATGCATAAAACATTGATTATGAAACACTTTCCAACTTCAATGCAATTTTATATAAACATCTATAAAATGCAATACATTCCTCGGTAATATTTTTGAAATTATCATAATACTACAATAATTTATTATATTTGAAAACTTCATAGGAAACAAATGAACTTTATTCAAATGACTTCATCGAAATATAAATCGCCTCTATATAAAAGCAGCATTTCATTCATTAACATTTTTCCATTCCTTTCATTCATCCCAATACTATAATAATTTATTTTATTTAAAGACTTAAGACCATGGAGGTACAAGTAATTTAACTCTATTCTTAAAACTTCATCGAAAAAATCGTCTGGTTCTCTGTGTAAATTCAATGAATGTTCATTCATATCAGCTATATAGCAGACTCCATCAGCTAAATAATTTTGCGTTAAAGAAATGCAGCAATTCTTATACAACTCATTCTACATCTTTTGGTATTTACATTCTCCATAAGTGAAAATTAGGCTTCGTTGTAGAAATAATCACAGTTTGATGATAATTTAAACTCAAATATATTGTACTTGCATTGTTTCAGTATGTAGATGCACAGAATTTAAGCAAAAATAAAGCGGTTTTAGGACAGATACAACACTAAATATCAATTAAAAAAAACTTTAAAAATCACGATTTTGACACAAGATGGATGCCATATTTTATTTTGAAGTGGGTCACGTGATTTCTTCATATAATGATCACGTGATCTCTGCATATAATGGTCACGTGATCTCTTCGTGTAAAGGGTGTAATTATTATTTTAATTTTTATTTAAAAAACTACTGAATATATTTTGCTGAAATTTTTTTGTATAGCTTATGGGATAATTTGAATATTTCCTAAAACTTTCGAAGCAATTTGTGAATTTTAAAATCGCTTAAAAAATGTTTGAAAAATTATGTTCCATAGGGTTCAATGTATTTCATTTTTTCAACCAGGTTCAATCCAAAACTAATTGGGTGATATTATTTATTTATATTCCCGTAGGTCCCACAGACCGTCTGAACAACATACTAAAATTTCATTTTGATAACGTTATTTTTACAGCAGTTATCGTGCTAACGAACAGACAGACAGACGGACAGACAGAATGAACAAAGTCATAAACACTTTTCAATTATATTGTAAAATGTTAAAAATGTGTATAATTAATTCATGAATTAAGCGTCATTTTCATTACGTTAGCGTCATGTTTGCAAATTTGACGACATTTTCGTCAATTTGGGGTGAAATATCGCCAAATTGGTGATACGTCGCTAGATTACTCGCCAAGTTCGTCAAATGCATCAGCAAGTGTTACTGACAAACGGTATGCCGTTATATGACGGAAATCAGAATTTGCGAAACATTACTTCCCATTTGGCGTCATTTTTATCAATTTGACAACATTTAAAATAGTCGCCAAATCCCGCTAAATTTCTCGTCAAGCGTTACGGACAGACGAAGAAATGGGTTATTCTTATAGTCTACTCTTATGTTCTTTCCAAGATATTGAACTCAATTAGTCGTCATTTCATTGATTTAAAGTCAGTTTCATCAATTTGGAGAATTTTTGTCTATTGGGAGATTTTTTCGTCAATTTGGCAACATTTAAAAAGTCAGCAAGTTGGAGATATTCCGACAAATTCGTCACCAAAATTTTGCCAAACATTACTACGGAAAAATCGGTTATTCTTACAGTAGATACTTATATTCTTTCCAAGATATCGAATTTTCGTCAATTAGTCGTAATTTTCATTGATTTAGCTTCATTTTTTACCAATTTGGCGACATTTTCGTTAATTTGACATCATTTAAAGAAGTCTCCAAGTTGGCGATATTTCGCCACATTCGCTGCCAAAATGTCGCCATGAGTTATGGACGGAGAAATGAGTTATTCTTATAGCTGATAAATGACTATTGGCGTTCAAATACAAAAGTATTACACAAAGTATATTTTCTTATGAATGGAACGAGCTAGATCCACGAGAATGATGTTACCAAATTTATCGCATGATATTATATATGAAAACTGAACATATTTCACAATGGTTAATATATAGGGCGCGGTAGCCCATTGGTTAGCGCGCTGGATTTGCATTCGGTAGGCCCGGGTTCGATTCCAGCCACTGCCAAAACTGCCGCCGTATTCATGCGGAGTACGATCACGTTAAACATGTGGGTCCGAAAGTCCTTCCGAGAGGTTGGTGGTAGGGGAAGGAGGGTACGGTCCCTGTGGATGCCTCCCCCACTGGGTTCCGGTCTAAATTGGGTGGCACTTCCCGACCGTCCAAACAGTTACCTTACACCTTTCTGGTAGGTCGGACGGTCTGGGTTTCAACAACAACAACAATGGTTAATATATATATTTTTTATTTTATGTGATTTTTTGATACATTTGAAAAATGTGCAAAATCTCGCGAACGGTTCACGCTAGAGTTCTAACATTTATGTCAATCGCTTTCTAAGCAAAAACCACATGAGAAAGGACTATTTGCATAACTTTATTAAAGGTTTTGATTTTTTGACGATTTTTTCAAAATCTCACTCGAAAATTTAGCGGGATCTGAACATTCGATTGTGTTTAAAAACCATAGGCTTCTAGTATTCACGGATTGTAATTTTTGTAACAAATTTAGTTCGAATCGTTCCTATCGTTTACACACACACACACACACACACGCACGCACGCATTACCTCAAAACGCTTGATTCGTATTCAGGGATGTTTGAAACGTGCTCTCCTTGTCAAAACCTAATGACCTTTTTGTCTGAAAAGTTTTTGACGAACTTTTCTTAGTAGTGGTGTGTTTCTTTCTAATTTTACTGGAGGAGGGGGGATGCGAGGCCAAAAAACCCGTAATATCGATAAATTAGAACATTAAAAACGTTAATAGTGAATCGAGTGATGAGACAAACTCAATAAGAGACAGGACAGTGAGGCGACAGTATTGACATTAAACTTCGACAATGTTTATGAATAGCACGCAACGGATATATAAGGCCTGGATGGGGGTCAACCCACACTGCTTGGACTAAGGCTCCTATATATACAAGCTGACGCAACAGCCATGTTGATTCCAACCGTTCCGGTCAGTTATCGTTTTCCTGCGCTATTCCAATGACGTACTCATGTTATATGGCGGTTACTTGAAATGCAATTTAACTGTAAAATTGGTGTTTCTGCTTTCAAAAAATTGCACCAATCATTCAAGGAAGTAAGTTAGAATGTTTTGATTTTCACGAGATCTCGAGAAAAGAACGAGAATGCAACCCTCTTTTCTCCATGTACAGCCATGGCTTCAACTGGGCGTCAAGAGGCCTAACTAAATTACTAACTAAATTACTCGATGCTAAGAAACCATTTAAGATAAATTCTAGGACACGAATTTTTAAAAAATAAATGAGCACTCAGTCAGGCCAAAAGTATCATGTGGATTTACGATTTACAGTCTGAGCTATGGACTATGGTCCCCAGTATAGTAAATACGATGCTGGAAAACAATCTAACAGAAATTCAAAGACTCTAATTCTTTTTAAACTAAGTACGAAACTCGCCCGGTGGGACACTTCACATAAAGATTTACGGTAGGCAATTCGTTGCTTCGAAAGTTTTGAAAAGAAATCTGTGGACACGCATTTTATATAAAAAAAAGACCTAACAGAAGAATTCTCATACTTAGGAGCAATTTTTGACCGAAAATTGACTTGGAAACCCCACACAGACAGGATCACTCGTCGAGCTTCAGATGGACTGAAACAACTGGCTGGTTCCAGATGGGGCTGTTCTAGAACAACGTTAAACTTAACCTATAAAACTTTTGTGTTGCCAATGATTACCTTTTGCTGTAAACCCCTTGTGGCGTCCTCACAAAACATTTTAAATCACTTGAACAAGTTCAAAATCAGGGTCTTCGCCTAATAATTGGAGCTGTAAAAACAACTCTTATTGATGCAATGATTATCTGTTTAGGGAACAGGTCCATCAGATCAATTATTAAAGAAAACGCCCTTCTCCTATGGGAGAGGAGAACACCGGACTATCTATCTCTCTCTTTGGAACTGTAAATCTCAAGCATTTGAGCGAAATCTTAAAACCCAGCACGGTTTCTTACAAAAAGTACTCGACTTGAAAGACCAACTTGGTCTTCAGTTTAGACCCGAACAATTAATACTGCCTTTCAACCCATTCCAAAATAAAGGATCTCGGATTTGCATTGAACTCTCCCAGGATGCCTTAAAAAACCACTAATGTAATAGTATTGAGATCGGTAACCTACGAGATTGTTAACACACTCTATCCAAAATCTGAATGGTTTCTAGTATATACTGATGGGCCCCAAACGGATGAATGTATAAATGGAGAGATCGAAGCCATTCATTTAGCCCTTTCTCAACTAAGGTGTCATATTGACGAGTTCTCGAACGTAGTCATACTTTAAGACTCGAAAACTGCTTTGCAGGTAATTGACTCGGCCAAAGCCCCTCAATCAGCAACCAATCAGAAATGCCAATTCCTTTCAAGAAGTTTATTCAGCCGTAATAAAGTGACTTTCTTGCAGTGGATCCCTGGCCACTGTGGTATCAGCGGCAATGGGAGAGCCGATTTTCTAGCCAAAAAAGCTGCAGCTATTCCCCAAATTTCATTAAGTGCTGATATCCCATTTCACAATATCAAGTTGGTAATCAAGAACACCTTTAAATAACCTATCAAAAGAATGTTCAGAGAGGAATTCTTAGAAATTGTGTTGGAACACAATTTCAAACATGCGAGATTGGTCTAGGAGGAGAGCTGTAGCGGAATTCCGCCTTGCTACTGACCATGATTGCCTTTTAGAACTTCTGCACCGAATTCACATATTTGACGAACTTTTTTGCCGTGACCTTCAAGAGGTAATGAACATAATTCACCTTTCCCACTGCCCGGCTTTCTACGCAACATCTGATTGGGAGCGATACTGGGAAACAAGGGACCGTATGAGTAGTCTAGAGATTTTCTTCTGTGGCTTTAATTTTTTCTTATTTCTGTTCATGTTATATGTTTTGTTGATTCCAGTTGTCTCTTGTACCCGCCATTGGAAATTTAAAAAAATCTTTAAAATAGGGGGTGTTCGTCCCTGGGAATGACTGACTTAATTATTTTTAGCTGGTTCTGCGCATATGACGACATGGGAATTAAGAACGCGCGCATTTTGTTCTCGGGCTCTCAAGAAGGACCGAATTTGTTAATTGCGACTCACATCTTACTCCAACGTTGTCACTAAATTTCCTTGGACGTTACTGGATCCTCTCTGCACAGCACAATTTAAAATCTTTGCACAAGTTGTTTACGCCTGAACATTGTCACTTCAAAAGTAACAAACTATTTTTAACTGTAATAATGAGAAAACTTACTGTGTTTTGGCAACTCCTCTCAAAGTCTTTCCTCCCTGGGCCTTGACGCCACGAATGACAATCCTTAATTCCCATTTCATCAGGCTGACAACTTTTTCCTTGATTGCAGGGCTGAGTGCCCACCCAAACCTATATTAAAAAACCTCGTTTTGAACTTCGCTGAATAGCATTCAATCCAGTAAAAGATGTCCGATTTCGAATTGTTTTGGAAAAAGTCACTCTACACATTGCCCACTGATAAAAATTAAATTTCATCAACATCGGATAAGCCGCTCTAAAGGGATGCTCTTTCAAACATTTTGACATTGAAGTGACTGAAGAAGGGAGCCTAGCTTGCTATGCTGCACCAAATACTTCATAAACCTCTAACCCATCTTAATAAAACGTACTGACCATGAGAACAGTGAAACTTGCAATATTTATCACGCTGACAATGTTGTAAGTGTTTAATCTTGAATCTATAATAAGAAAAAAAAATAACTGTCTGTCTCTGTTGTCTGTAGCAAACATTCTAAGTAACACATAGCCATGAAATTTGGTACAGAGGTATCTCGACTTTCGAAAGGAAACGCCTTATCGAGATTTTTTTTAATTCAAATTAGTTTAGAAGTAAAGAATTTAATTATATTAGGTCGTATTGTAATTCATCTTCCAATTTTGATCTATTGCACATTGCAAAAAGTAATTTCTAAAACTATTTTTGAATTTTACATACAGTTCAAAAGGGACACGATGGACCCTTTCAACTTCGGTCCATCATATACATTACTGATAAGGACTAAAATTAAACTCAGCGGACCAGTCCCATCGGAAAATTTCTGACGATTCTGTTGGTTGTAAGTGGTCATTTACTCCCAAAACTCTGCAATTTCTTCTATTGCTTCCAATTTTGCTGGTGGCGTCGTCTTTAGAGTTATTTGAAGACGAAAACGTCGGTTCCAAGAATTTATTCATATTTTGAGTGTTTTGCCAGACCGGATTAAAATTTTTATTAGTTTATTTTGCATACTTCATCAAATCTTTATGTTATCAGCAAGCGCACAATTATTTTCTTAATGATGCACCTTTTCTTAATGTCTTTTTTCACTCGCTTATAAAATATATGTTTATTGCGCCATCTTTAAAAATAAATTCTTTGCTGTAAATAGGAGCTAATAATTATTGTTCATTAACATCATGTTGGGGGCTGTGAGGAAGAGGGCTGGCATCTGAATAAAAAAATTGTGTAAGCAGGAAACCAAGAAGACACCTATTGTCAGATTTTTACAGAAATCCACAAAAGTCTCATTTAATATTTATAATGTAATCGCAGTTGTCCATAATTTACAACTGAGATTCATTTATCCAACATCGGCCCTGTCGTCCTTTTAAAAATTTAATGGCTGAATTCATGGAACCCCTGCTTTAAATCACGGGCAACAGCAGGCATATTTTCTAGAATTTTATGCGTTTACTTTTCTCGTGCCGAGCTTAGGCAAAGTATGGTGATAGTGATTGGAACGTACTACTAAAAAATGTTTTACTTTAATTGTGTAGATTAAGTATAATTATATACCTTAGTATGGTTATCGTGATTTAATCATAATTCGAATTTTCACCGTAAATACATCGGTGGGGTCCCTAGATGCCAGAAAGGACTACTGTGGGTGGATGAGCGCTAAATCATTAGCTTTTCATTATCTAAAAAAAGCACTGAAGGGATTGGAACTCAATTTGTGTGGTAAGTATCTTATGTGATGTGAATGTGAACGCAGAAAATAAATTCCAAATATATATATATATATATATTCCCTTCAACCACTTTCCATTATAGTGATAAGTTACCTTCTATTTTTATCCTTAGTCTTGGTCTATAGTTATTTATTTGTAACAGATATGCTAACGATGGTTTTTTTTGTACTTACTGTAGTTTATGCATAGTTTTCGTTTAAAATCTTTCAATTTATATATATATATATATATTAAATACAAAACTAGATTTTATCAACATTCGTGACTCTTCGTGATCTCAAAAGCCGTATCAGCGATTTAGACTAAATTTAGGCGATATACTACTGTCTAGATGAGATAAAAAAATTCATAAAAATCTATCAATAAATTCTTAAATTCTTGATTTATAGAGTTTTGTTCTTGCTGATCATCTTATTTATCACTTGCATCGAACTGACGAGAGGCGATGATCGTAAAATCAAGGTCCACAGTTGAAGGTACGTGATCACTATACAGGGTGCTAGAAAAGACACTGAATACTCCAATAATTTTGTTAGGAAAAGTCCATTTCGTAAGTAAAAGTAGTGTGCACGAGTAGTGTATATTTACCCTATCTAGGACACTTTGATTTAAATGTTTATAGTTTAAAAAAAATAAAGAAAATTATATAAAATCAATCAAAATCAAGCATTTTTAAAGCGATAACCTTTCGGCTAAAACATCAAAAAGAGACTGATTTTATATAAAAACTATACATTTTTCATAGTTGAACAAAAATGGGTAATTATATATAGAACACATGAAGGCAAGTCTGCCTTGAAAAATAATGATAAAAAATTAAGGCCTTTCGGCTAAAAGTAAAAATATAAGGCAATAGCCTTTTGGCTAAAATAAATATTTAAAATCACAAATAAATGCATCATTTCCATTTACAGACCTTTGCCTTTATAAACGAATTTCGGTTCTATTTTATTTAAGTAATTCACTACTTCTTCAGTCATTTTTTATTGAACCTTTCAGGAAGAAATATTTGAAATTCTTCTAAAACCACAATATATTTATTTCCATTTTGGTTGATATTGTTTGACTTCAATTACAGGATATTCTTCATTAATATTTAATTTACATAATTTCTTTGTTGGAGTATATTGAAGATTTCCTGTTATTGAGCTTTTTCAATGTATCCATCTGAGCAAGCTCTATTTATTTAGAATTATTTTTTAGCCGAAAGGCTATTGCCTTAGAAATATTTTTACGAATATCAGTGTTCATCTCTGTGTTCATCTCTGAGTTCATCTCTGAGTTCGATAACAGATTTTATTAGAGGAAGAATACATGCTTTACATTTTTCATCAATTTTGTATTAGATATTAAACTATACATTTCTTTTACATATTTATGTATTAGTTCATCTAAATCTGATCTTAGTCGAAAGGCTATCGCCTTAAATATTTTAAATTTAATTTCATGAGTTTATCAGTAAGTTTCATTAGATTATAAATCTCTTCAATAGCATCCATCTGAGTAAACTCTATCTGCTCTACTTATTTAGAATTGTTTTTTTAGCCGAAAGACCTTGTAAATTAAAATCTAACCAATTTTCGCAATCTGCAAATCCTCTTTCTTTCATTTCTTTAATAAATTTATCTTTATATTCTTCATTAGTTTTGGATTCGCTAAATATTCTCTGAGCTATAAAATTTTTTTGTTCATTTTCGGAAATATTAATAGAAACATCAGGATCAAATCCATTTAATACATTAACCATTCTAGTTACTTTTCTTACAAGATATTTATCATCTCCAGCTTTTAATTCATCTTTTAATACATTTATTAATTCATTTTTATTCTCGTTTTTTAAAATTCTATTAAATACTACAATTAATATTTCTCTAAATTTAATATTGTAGAAATCATCATCTAGTACACGAATATATATTTTAATTTCTTTAGATATATTAAATTCTTTAATACATTCATCTAAATCATATTTAATATCTGTATTTAATAATTTTATGATTGGATATAACTATTATGCACATTTTGAAAATCATTATATATATTTGCTTTATTATTATGAAATAAACGTCTTCTTAAAATTGGAGATAAAATTATTTTATCTTCATCAAAATATACAGTATCTAATCTAGGTAAAAATATTAATACATTTAAGGATGTAATATCATTATCTCTACAATCCATTTCTTTTAAATTTGCAAAATTGTCTATATCTTCAAGTGAGATTAAAGTATTATTAGTACAATATAATTTTCTAAATTTGTTAAATTTTCTATACCCTCAAGTGAGGTTAAATAATTACCAAAACAATTCAATTTTTCTAAATTTCTTAAATTTTCTATACCTTCAAGTGAGGTTAAATAATTACCAGAACAATCTATTTCTTTTAAATTTGCTAAATTATCTATACTGTCAAGTGAGATTAAATTACTATTAGTACAATATAATTTTTCTAAATTTGTTAAATTATCTATTCCCACAAGTGAGGTTAAATTATTACCAGAACAATTTAATATTTTTAAATTTGTTAAATAATCTATACCTTCAAGTGAGGTTAAATTATTACTAAAACAATTCAATTTTTCCAAATTTGTTAAATTATCTATTCCTACAAGTGAGGTTAAAGTATTATCAGAACAATATATTTCTTTTAAATTTGTTAAATAATCTATACCTTCAGGTGAGGTTAAATAATTACCAGAACAATCCAATTTTTTAAAATTTGTTACATTTTCTATACAAGTAAGGTTAAACTATTACCAGAACAATTTAATTTTATTATTTCTTCTGATATTTTAATTCTTGGAAAACTAGTAAAATATTTTTGTTTCCCATTACTATAAATAACAATCATTTAATAGTAAACAATATTTCAAAATTTTTTCTTTGCTTTTCAGACGGAAGCCTGTCATATTCATCTTTATTAATAATTTGTTTTAAAAGATAACCACATTCTCTCAAGGATTTTTAACTTCACAAAGCTCTTCAACAATTTTTTCTCTATAAGGTCCTTCTTCTTCATAATGATCAAACTTTTTATTTAATTCACTCATCTATATTGCCTGTATTTTTGTCCAATGAACATTAAAAAAGTGATCAGGTAATAGATCAAATTCGTATATAACCAGATAACAAAAATATAATTTATACAGAAATTCTTCCATAAATGCTTCACCAAATGTTTGATATCTAGTTTTTACAACCAATTTAAATCATCTTTCAACTCTCTCATTGCATCTTCTGAAAGTTTTTGAAAGATTGGTACTTTATATAAATCCAAATTATCTTTATATTTTATAATAAATTTGCCACTTAAAGTTTGATATTGGAAAATGTTTGTTCAACCTATTTTATCTTTACATTTTTCTATAAAATCTTCTGCTAATTTTTGATGATTAGAGATTATAACCCTATCATCAGATTGAACAAATTCTTCAATAAAAGGTTCAGACAATGAGGAATATTCAAAAATTAAATCCCACTTTACATGATCTTTCAGACTTCTAATTACATCTTCACTTAATTTTTTTCTCGAAAACTCTTTCCAATTATCCTCATTTATATTGTGCTATTTATTAGGAACAAAACTTTTGAACAAAATGAATTAAAGGTACAATATCCGTTCAATCTCTAAATGAATTTGAAGACTATTAGGATAACTAATACTTGAAGGCATAACATACATTTTAACTTCATCTCCTTGTTTTTCCTTTTGCAATAAAAGTTCTACTTATACCTTGTTCATTGTTAGAATCTCTATTTCTTCTATAAATGTATTCTTCAACTGCCTTAAGTGAAATTATAGGACTTATATCTTCTTTAGAGTCAATATGTAAGATAATTTTCATAATCATAGCTGTTGTTAATTTCATATCTTTATTTAATAAATTGCCGCTAAATCTAGAAATATTACTTTTTGTTCATGATTTGCTTTAAAAAAATTTCAAACTCAGTTCTTGTTGTAGCATAAAAAATTTGTTATCTACATAACATTCAGTAGCTACATCATTATTTGAAATAGGATCAGCTAAATTCGATATTATTTTATTATTAGCATTATAGACATCATTCTTTAGGTTTAATACTTTCTTTTCCAAATACCTTTTAATTACAACATTTTTACCTTCAACTGGATCAGCTAAATTAATATTTTTTTTATCTTTAATATCAATGGATTTTTCTGTTTTTATAAAATATATTTCTTCTGTTTCTTTGATTATGTATTCATAACTAGCAGTTATTTTTCCCTAATTCTTGATTTTATCAAAGAAAAAGAGATTTTTTAAAAGATTTTTATCTAATTCTTGTATTTTTTTCTGCAGTTTCTTTAACAAAATTAAAAAAAACTATCAACAGTATCGTTTCCTTCAAATTTTGATAATTTCTTTCTAATTCATTCAAAACATATCTTTTTGTACTCGAATCATGATCATCTATAGGATTTTCACAATGTTTTAAAATTGTATTTTCCATATCATAATTTACATCATTTGTTAATTTAAATCCTATTCCAGTAGGGCCTATAGAACCTCGTTGTAATACCTTATCAAAAAGAGTATAATAAGCTGTCATTTATATAGTCCTAAAATTAACTTATAATTGAAGTCAATTTCAATTGTTTGAGCCTTCATATTTAGAGAACATTTTCTACGATCTTTTAAAATATAATAAAAAGCAAAATCTTTTTGTCTGTTATTTCTCAAAGTATAATCATTTGTAATTCTTTAATTGCTTAATACATTTGTATAGTTTTCATGTTTAGATAGATCAAAACAAATAATAGGATATAATTTACCAAAATTCGAATAATCTACCATACATCCTGTTTCTGAATTGACATTATTTAAACCATCCTCCAAAAATTTCTCATAAACAAATTATTATCATTTTTAGGAAAATCCATTTTATAATGTTCTTCGTGAAGTCTACAACCATTTATAAACATCATACATTTTATCATACCTAAATTATTAATTTTGAGATCAATTTTGAGATCAATTATCAATTTTGAGAACTGAAGCTACTAATGATTTTGAGAAAGATTTGTTATAAATTAATGGACAATTCAGTATTTGGAAAAACTATTGAAAATATTAGAAAAAGAATGGATATAAGATTATGCTCTAATTATGACCAAGCTAAAAAATTGATTGCTAAACCAAATTTTAAAGGTAGGACAATATTTGGTGAAAATCTAGTAGCTATTCATATGAATAAAACTAAAATAAAATTTAATAAACCAATATATATAGGAATGAGCATTTTAGATTTATCAAAGCATTTAATGTATGATTTTCATTATAATGTGATGAAACCTAAATATGAAGATTAAATAATGTTATTGTATATGGATACAGATAGTTTAACATACGATATTAAAACAGATGATTTTTATGACGATATGAAAATTATGATTGATTATTTTGATACTTCAAATTATCTTAAAAATAATAAATACAATATAGAAAGAAAAAATGAAAAGTTATTGGGTAAAGTGAAAGATGATAATAATGCTGTGATTATGGAAGAATTTGCAGGTTTATGATCTAAACTGTATGCAAATAAACTAAATGAATTCAGTGTTGAAGAATATAATAAAAACGAAAAAGATAAAGATAAGCATAAAAAATTAATTCTAAAAAATCGAAAGGAGTTTAAAAATGTGTAGTTAAAAATATAATATCATTCAAAGATTATAAAAACTGTTTATTTAATAAAACTTATCATTGTAGACCTATGAATATAATTAGAAGTATAAAACATGAATTATATTTAGTTCAAGTAAATAACTTAGCTTTATCTACAAAAGATGATAAAATATTTATATTAGAAGATTGAATTCATACGAGAGCATTAGGTCATTATAAAAACTTTTAGGATGAAAGGTCTTTAATAAAATATTTACTAATAAATGGATGGTATAACACTGATTATAAATATACAAGGATTTATTTTTCCAGATAGAATAATATACAGAGAAATAAGCTGGGTTCATTTAAAACTAGGTATAGGTGAAACTATGTCTGTTTTTACATCCGACTGTGAATTACATGAACAAGAATTAGGAATTGTTCATAGATGTACTAATGAAGTGCATGACTTAAGATTTAAAAAATACGCGAATGATGAACAAAAATTATGGATCAGTAATAATAATGTAAAAGATTATATTAAACAATTATATGAATTATAGAGGTACATTTGCATATAAAGGAGATAAACAAGATTTTTTTTTTATGAATTAGAAATTCCTGCTAAAAATTTAGATGTTCCAAAATGCGTAAAAATATTAGGATCTGGTTGCTCTATGTATAGATGCATATATTACAAAAACTGTATTGAAAAAATGATTCTGAAATAAATGAGTGATCTTCATGAACCTCTTGATATGCTCAAAAATTACATTTGTTTTAATCAAAGACTTTACTTCGAAAGTCAAATAGGTGGAGAAATATGTAAAAGAGCTAGACTTTGCGAACAATTATTTGAACTACATAAAGATGAAAAATCTCCTGAACTTTTAAAATTAATTTTTAAATATTTAAGAGAATTAAATAAACTAATTAATACAATTAAAGATAAAGAAGTGAAAAAAAGAAGCTTAAAATTTCTAAAACAAACAAAAGCTGAATTTCAAAAATATTTAAAAAAATAATTCTAAATAAATGAGTAACTTATTTGGAGATATTGAAGCTCTCTGTTGTTGAGACCCAGACCGTCCGACCTACCAGAAAGGTGTATGGTAACTGTTTGGACGGCCGGGAGCTCTCTATTGTGGAAGAGAAAAGGAAATCTGTGAATTATCTAAAAAATGTGAAGAATTATTTCATCTTTATGACGAATATAAAGATAGACACATTAAAAAATTACTTTCAAAATATTTTATTCAAATGTATGATATAATTAAAAACGACAAAAATGAAGAAGTCAAAAAAGCTGGTTTAGGTATTTTATATGATTTAGATGAACATTTTCTAGCCAAAAAAGCTGCAGCTATTCCCCAAATTTCATTAAGTGCTGATATCCCATTTCACAATATCAAGTTGGTAATCAAGAACACCTTTAAATAACCTATCAAAAGAATGTTCAGAGAGGAATTCTTAGAAATTGTGTTGGAACACAATTTCAAACATGCGAGATTGGTCTAGGAGGAGAGCTGTAGCGGAATTCCGCCTTGCTACTGACCATGATTGCCTTTTAGAACTTCTGCACCGAATTCACATATTTGACGAACTTTTTTGCCGTGACCTTCAAGAGGTAATGAACATAATTCACCTTTCCCACTGCCCGGCTTTCTACGCAACATCTGATTGGGAGCGATACTGGGAAACAAGGGACCGTATGAGTAGTCTAGAGATTTTCTTCTGTGGCTTTAATTTTTTCTTATTTCTGTTCATGTTATATGTTTTGTTGATTCCAGTTGTCTCTTGTACCCGCCATTGGAAATTTAAAAAAATCTTTAAAATAGGGGGTGTTCGTCCCTGGGAATGACTGACTTAATTATTTTTAGCTGGTTCTGCGCATATGACGACATGGGAATTAAGAACGCGCGCATTTTGTTCTCGGGCTCTCAAGAAGGACCGAATTTGTTAATTGCGACTCACATCTTACTCCAACGTTGTCACTAAATTTCCTTGGACGTTACTGGATCCTCTCTGCACAGCACAATTTAAAACCTTTGCACAAGTTGTTTACGCCTGAACATTGTCACTTCAAAAGTAACAAACTATTTTTAACTGTAATAATGAGAAAACTTACTGTGTTTTGGCAACTCCTCTCAAAGTCTTTCCTCCCTGGGCCTTGACGCCACGAATGACAATCCTTAATTCCCATTTCATCAGGCTGACAACTTTTTCCTTGATTGCAGGGCTGAGTGCCCACCCAAACCTATATTAAAAAACCTCGTTTTGAACTTCGCTGAATAGCATTCAATCCAGTAAAAGATGTCCGATTTCGAATTGTTTTGGAAAAAGTCACTCTACACATTGCCCACTGATAAAAATTAAATTTCATCAACATCGGATAAGCCGCTCTAAAGGGATGCTCTTTCAAACATTTTGACATTGAAGTGACTGAAGAAGGGAGCCTAGCTTGCTATGCTGCACCAAATACTTCATAAACCTCTAACCCATCTTAATAAAACGTACTGACCATGAGAACAGTGAAACTTGCAATATTTATCACGCTGACAATGTTGTAAGTGTTTAATCTTGAATCTATAATAAGAAAAAAAAATAACTGTCTGTCTCTGTTGTCTGTAGCAAACATTCTAAGTAACACATAGCCATGAAATTTGGTACAGAGGTATCTCGACTTTCGAAAGGAAACGCCTTATCGAGATTTTTTTTAATTCAAATTAGTTTAGAAGTAAAGAATTTAATTATATTAGGTCGTATTGTAATTCATCTTCCAATTTTGATCTATTGTACATTGCAAAAAGTAATTTCTAAAACTATTTTTGAATTTTACATACAGTTCAAAAGGGACACGATGGACCCTTTCAACTTCGGTCCATCATATACATTACTGATAAGGACTAAAATTAAACTCAGCGGACCAGTCCCATCGGAAAATTTCTGACGATTCTGTTGGTTGTAAGTGGTCATTTACTCCCAAAACTCTGCAATTTCTTCTATTGCTTCCAATTTTGCTGGTGGCGTCGTCTTTAGAGTTATTTGAAGACGAAAACGTCGGTTCCAAGAATTTATTCATATTTTGAGTGTTTTTCCAGACCGGATTAAAATTTTTATTAGTTTATTTTGCATACTTCATCAAATCTTTATGTTATCAGCAAGCGCACAATTATTTTCTTAATGATGCACCTTTTCTTAATGTCTTTTTTCACTCGCTTATAAAATATATGTTTATTGCGCCATCTTTAAAAATAAATTCTTTGCTGTAAATAGGAGCTAATAATTATTGTTCATTAACATCATGTTGGGGGCTGTGAGGAAGAGGGCTGGCATCTGAATAAAAAAATTGTGTAAGCAGGAAACCAAGAAGACACCTATTGTCAGATTTTTACAGAAATCCACAAAAGTCTCATTTAATATTTATAATGTAATCGCAGTTGTCCATAATTTACAACTGAGATTCATTTATCCAACATCGGCCCTGTCGTCCTTTTAAAAATTTAATGGCTGAATTCATGGAACCCCTGCTTTAAATCACGGGCAACAGCAGGCATATTTTCTAGAATTTTATGCGTTTACTTTTCTCGTGCCGAGCTTAGGCAAAGTATGGTGATAGTGATTGGAACGTACTACTAAAAAATGTTTTACTTTAATTGTGTAGATTAAGTATAATTATATACCTTAGTATGGTTATCGTGATTTAATCATAATTCGAATTTTCACCGTAAATACATCGGTGGGGTCCCTAGATGCCAGAAAGGACTACTGTGGGTGGATGAGCGCTAAATCATTAGCTTTTCATTATCTAAAAAAAGCACTGAAGGGATTGGAACTCAATTTGTGTGGTAAGTATCTTATGTGATGTGAATGTGAACGCAGAAAATAAATTCCAAATATATATATATATATATATTCCCTTCAACCACTTTCCATTATAGTGATAAGTTACCTTCTATTTTTATCCTTAGTCTTGGTCTATAGTTATTTATTTGTAACAGATATGCTAACGATGGTTTTTTTTGTACTTACTGTAGTTTATGCATAGTTTTCGTTTAAAATCTTTCAATTTATATATATATATATATATATATATATATATATATATATATATATATTAAATACAAAACTAGATTTTATCAACATTCGTGACTCTTCGTGATCTCAAAAGCCGTATCAGCGATTTAGACTAAATTTAGGCGATATACTACTGTCTAGATGAGATAAAAAAATTCATAAAAATCTATCAATAAATTCTTAAATTCTTGATTTATAGAGTTTTGTTCTTGCTGATCATCTTATTTATCACTTGCATCGAACTGACGAGAGGCGATGATCGTAAAATCAAGGTCCACAGTTGAAGGTACGTGATCACTATACAGGGTGCTAGAAAAGACACTGAATACTCCAATAATTTTGTTAGGAAAAGTCCATTTCGTAAGTAAAAGTAGTGTGCACGAGTAGTGTATATTTACCCTATCTAGGACACTTTGATTTAAATGTTTATAGTTTAAAAAAAATAAAGAAAATTATATAAAATCAATCAAAATCAAGCATTTTTAAAGCGATAACCTTTCGGCTAAAACATCAAAAAGAGACTGATTTTATATAAAAACTATACATTTTTCATAGTTGAACAAAAATGGGTAATTATATATAGAACACATGAAGGCAAGTCTGCCTTGAAAAATAATGATAAAAAATTAAGGCCTTTCGGCTAAAAGTAAAAATATAAGGCAATAGCCTTTTGGCTAAAATAAATATTTAAAATCACAAATAAATGCATCATTTCCATTTACAGACCTTTGCCTTTATAAACGAATTTCGGTTCTATTTTATTTAAGTAATTCACTACTTCTTCAGTCATTTTTTATTGAACCTTTCAGGAAGAAATATTTGAAATTCTTCTAAAACCACAATATATTTATTTCCATTTTGGTTGATATTGTTTGACTTCAATTACAGGATATTCTTCATTAATATTTAATTTACATAATTTCTTTGTTGGAGTATATTGAAGATTTCCTGTTATTGAGCTTTTTCAATGTATCCATCTGAGCAAGCTCTATTTATTTAGAATTATTTTTTAGCCGAAAGGCTATTGCCTTAGAAATATTTTTACGAATATCAGTGTTCATCTCTGAGTTCGATAACAGATTTTATTAGAGGAAGAATACATGCTTTACATTTTTCATCAATTTTGTATTAGATATTAAACTATACATTTCTTTTACATATTTATGTATTAGTTCATCTAAATCTGATCTTAGTCGAAAGGCTATCGCCTTAAATATTTTAAATTTAATTTCATGAGTTTATCAGTAAGTTTCATTAGATTATAAATCTCTTCAATAGCATCCATCTGAGTAAACTCTATCTGCTCTACTTATTTAGAATTGTTTTTTTAGCCGAAAGACCTTGTAAATTAAAATCTAACCAATTTTCGCAATCTGCAAATCCTCTTTCTTTCATTTCTTTAATAAATTTATCTTTATATTCTTCATTAGTTTTGGATTCGCTAAATATTCTCTGAGCTATAAAATTTTTTTGTTCATTTTCGGAAATATTAATAGAAACATCAGGATCAAATCCATTTAATACATTAACCATTCTAGTTACTTTTCTTACAAGATATTTATCATCTCCAGCTTTTAATTCATCTTTTAATACATTTATTAATTCATTTTTATTCTCGTTTTTTAAAATTCTATTAAATACTACAATTAATATTTCTCTAAATTTAATATTGTAGAAATCATCATCTAGTACACGAATATATATTTTAATTTCTTTAGATATATTAAATTCTTTAATACATTCATCTAAATCATATTTAATATCTGTATTTAATAATTTTATGATTGGATATAACTATTATGCACATTTTGAAAATCATTATATATATTTGCTTTATTATTATGAAATAAACGTCTTCTTAAAATTGGAGATAAAATTATTTTATCTTCATCAAAATATACAGCATCTAATCTAGGTAAAAATATTAATACATTTAAGGATGTAATATCATTATCTCTACAATCTTTTAAATTTGCAAAATTGTCTATATCTTCAAGTGAGATTAAAGTATTATTAGTACAATATAATTTTCTAAATTTGTTAAATTTTCTATACCCTCAAGTGAGGTTAAATAATTACCAAAACAATTCAATTTTTCTAAATTTCTTAAATTTTCTATACCTTCAAGTGAGGTTAAATAATTACCAGAACAATCTATTTCTTTTAAATTTGCTAAATTATCTATACTGTCAAGTGAGATTAAATTACTATTAGTACAATATAATTTTTCTAAATTTGTTAAATTATCTATTCCCACAAGTGAGGTTAAATTATTACCAGAACAATTTAATATTTTTAAATTTGTTAAATAATCTATACCTTCAAGTGAGGTTAAATTATTACTAAAACAATTCAATTTTTCCAAATTTGTTAAATTATCTATTACTACAAGTGAGGTTAAAGTATTATCAGAACAATATATTTCTTTTAAATTTGTTAAATAATCTATACCTTCAGGTGAGGTTAAATAATTACCAGAACAATCCAATTTTTTAAAATTTGTTACATTTTCTATACAAGTAAGGTTAAACTATTACCAGAACAATTTAATTTTATTATTTCTTCTGATATTTTAATTCTTGGAAAACTAGTAAAATATTTTTGTTTCCCATTACTATAAATAACAATCATTTAATAGTAAACAATATTTCAAAATTTTTTCTTTGCTTTTCAGACGGAAGCCTGTCATATTCATCTTTATTAATAATTTGTTTTAAAAGATAACCACATTCTCTCAAGGATTTTTAACTTCACAAAGCTCTTCAACAATTTTTTCTCTATAAGGTCCTTCTTCTTCATAATGATCAAACTTTTTATTTAATTCACTCATCTATATTGCCTGTATTTTTGTCCAATGAACATTAAAAAAGTGATCAGGTAATAGATCAAATTCGTATATAACCAGATAACAAAAATATAATTTATACAGAAATTCTTCCATAAATGCTTCACCAAATGTTTGATATCTAGTTTTTACAACCAATTTAAATCATCTTTCAACTCTCTCATTGCATCTTCTGAAAGTTTTTGAAAGATTGGTACTTTATATAAATCCAAATTATCTTTATATTTTATAATAAATTTGCCACTTAAAGTTTGATATTGGAAAATGTTTGTTCAACCTATTTTATCTTTACATTTTTCTATAAAATCTTCTGCTAATTTTTGATGATTAGAGATTATAACCCTATCATCAGATTGAACAAATTCTTCAATAAAAGGTTCAGACAATGAGGAATATTCAAAAATTAAATCCCACTTTACATGATCTTTCAGACTTCTAATTACATCTTCACTTAATTTTTTTTTCGAAAACTCTTTCCAATTATCCTCATTTATATTGTGCTATTTATTAGGAACAAAACTTTTGAACAAAATGAATTAAAGGTACAATATCCGTTCAATCTCTAAATGAATTTGAAGACTATTAGGATAACTAATACTTGAAGGCATAACATACATTTTAACTTCATCTCCTTGTTTTTCCTTTTGCAATAAAAGTTCTACTTATACCTTGTTCATTGTTAGAATCTCTATTTCTTCTATAAATGTATTCTTCAACTGCCTTAAGTGAAATTATAGGACTTATATCTTCTTTAGAGTCAATATGTAAGATAATTTTCATAATCATAGCTGTTGTTAATTTCATATCTTTATTTAATAAATTGCCGCTAAATCTAGAAATATTACTTTTTGTTCATGATTTGCTTTAAAAAAATTTCAAACTCAGTTCTTGTTGTAGCATAAAAAATTTGTTATCTACATAACATTCAGTAGCTACATCATTATTTGAAATAGGATCAGCTAAATTCGATATTATTTTATTATTAGCATTATAGACATCATTCTTTAGGTTTAATACTTTCTTTTCCAAATACCTTTTAATTACAACATTTTTACCTTCAACTGGATCAGCTAAATTAATATTTTTTTTATCTTTAATATCAATGGATTTTTCTGTTTTTATAAAATATATTTCTTCTGTTTCTTTGATTATGTATTCATAACTAGCAGTTATTTTTCCCTAATTCTTGATTTTATCAAAGAAAAAGAGATTTTTTAAAAGATTTTTATCTAATTCTTGTATTTTTTTCTGCAGTTTCTTTAACAAAATTAAAAAAAACTATCAACAGTATCGTTTCCTTCAAATTTTGATAATTTCTTTCTAATTCATTCAAAACATATCTTTTTGTACTCGAATCATGATCATCTATAGGATTTTCACAATGTTTTAAAATTGTATTTTCCATATCATAATTTACATCATTTGTTAATTTAAATCCTATTCCAGGAGGGCCTATAGAACCTCGTTGTAATACCTTATCAAAAAGAGGATAATAAGCTGTCATTTATATAGTCCTAAAATTAACTTATAATTGAAGTCAATTTCAATTGTTTGAGCCTTCATATTTAGAGAACATTTTCTACGATCTTTTAAAATATAATAAAAAGCAAAATCTTTTTGTCTGTTATTTCTCAAAGTATAATCATTTGTAATTCTTTAATTGCTTAATACATTTGTATAGTTTTCATGTTTAGATAGATCAAAACAAATAATAGGATATAATTTACCAAAATTCGAATAATCTACCATACATCCTGTTTCTGAATTGACATTATTTAAACCATCCTCCAAAAATTTCTCATAAACAAATTATTATCATTTTTAGGAAAATCCATTTTATAATGTTCTTCGTGAAGTCTACAACCATTTATAAACATCATACATTTTATCATACCTAAATTATTAATTTTGAGATCAATTTTGAGATCAATTATCAATTTTGAGAACTGAAGCTACTAATGATTTTGAGAAAGATTTGTTATAAATTAATGGACAATTCAGTATTTGGAAAAACTATTGAAAATATTAGAAAAAGAATGGATATAAGATTATGCTCTAATTATGACCAAGCTAAAAAATTGATTGCTAAACCAAATTTTAAAGGTAGGACAATATTTGGTGAAAATCTAGTAGCTATTCATATGAATAAAACTAAAATAAAATTTAATAAACCAATATATATAGGAATGAGCATTTTAGATTTATCAAAGCATTTAATGTATGATTTTCATTATAATGTGATGAAACCTAAATATGAAGATTAAATAATGTTATTGTATATGGATACAGATAGTTTAACATACGATATTAAAACAGATGATTTTTATGACGATATGAAAATTATGATTGATTATTTTGATACTTCAAATTATCTTAAAAATAATAAATACAATATAGAAAGAAAAAATGAAAAGTTATTGGGTAAAGTGAAAGATGATAATAATGCTGTGATTATGGAAGAATTTGCAGGTTTATGATCTAAAATGTATGCAAATAAACTAAATGAATTCAGTGTTGAAGAATATAATAAAAACGAAAAAGATAAAGATAAGCATAAAAAATTAATTCTAAAAAATCCAAAGGAGTTTAAAAATGTGTAGTTAAAAATATAATATCATTCAAAGATTATAAAAACTGTTTATTTAATAAAACTTATCATTGTAGACCTATGAATATAATTAGAAGTATAAAACATGAATTATATTTAGTTCAAGTAAATAACTTAGCTTTATCTACAAAAGATGATAAAATATTTATATTAGAAGATTGAATTCATACGAGAGCATTAGGTCATTATAAAAACTTTTAGGATGAAAGGTCTTTAATAAAATATTTACTAATAAATGGATGGTATAACACTGATTATAAATATACAAGGATTTATTTTTCCAGATAGAATAATATACAGAGAAATAAGCTGGGTTCATTTAAAACTAGGTATAGGTGAAACTATGTCTGTTTTTACATCCGACTGTGAATTACATGAACAAGAATTAGGAATTGTTCATAGATGTACTAATGAAGTGCATGACTTAAGATTTAAAAAATACGCGAATGATGAACAAAAATTATGGATCAGTAATAATAATGTAAAAGATTATATTAAACAATTATATGAATTATAGAGGTACATTTGCATATAAAGGAGATAAACAAGATTTTTTTTTTATGAATTAGAAATTCCTGCTAAAAATTTAGATGTTCCAAAATGCGTAAAAATATTAGGATCTGGTTGCTCTATGTATAGATGCATATATTACAAAAACTGTATTGAAAAAATGATTCTGAAATAAATGAGTGATCTTCATGAACCTCTTGTTATGCTCAAAAATTACATTTGTTTTAATCAAAGACTTTACTTCGAAAGTCAAATAGGTGGAGAAATATGTAAAAGAGCTAGACTTTGCGAACAATTATTTGAACTACATAAAGATGAAAAATCTCCTGAACTTTTAAAATTAATTTTTAAATATTTAAGAGAATTAAATAAACTAATTAATACAATTAAAGATAAAGAAGTGAAAAAAAGAAGCTTAAAATTTCTAAAACAAACAAAAGCTGAATTTCAAAAATATTTAAAAAAATAATTCTAAATAAATGAGTAACTTATTTGGAGATATTGAAGCTCTCTGTTGTTGAGACCCAGACCGTCCGACCTACCAGAAAGGTGTATGGTAACTGTTTGGACGGCCGGGAGCTCTCTATTGTGGAAGAGAAAAGGAAATCTGCGAATTATCTAAAAAATGTGAAGAATTATTTCATCTTTATGATGAATATAAAGATAGACACATTAAAAAATTACTTTCAAAATATTTTATTCAAATGTATGATATAATTAAAAACGACAAAAATGAAGAAGTCAAAAAAGCTGGTTTAGGTATTTTATATGATTTAGATGAACATTTTACTTTGTCAAAAAATGCTTGATTTTGACTGATTTTATATCATTTTGGTCTCATCCAGATTTTTAATTTCATTTTGTATATGTTTATATTTTAAAATTATAGGATTATCATATTTTATTTCAGCGTAATTTATATTATTATTTCTTAAAAGTTATTTATTATTTCTCCTTCTTTTTTTTTGTATAGGCGGTACAATTGTATCTCCAACATTTACTCAATAATGAATAAAAATATTAGAACCTACTTGTTCAATGTATAGGTGCCTATTTTATAAAGCTTGTATTGTAAAAATAATTCTAAATAAATAGAACTCGCTCAGATGGATACATTGAAAAAGCTCAATAACATGGAAATCTTCAATATACTCCAACAAAGAAATTATGTAAATTAAATATTAATGAAGAATATCCTGTAATTGAAGTCAAACAAATATCAACCAAAAATGGAAATAAATATATTGTGGTTTTGGAAGAATTTCAAGTATTTCTTTCTGAAAGGTTCAATAAAAAACAAGAAAGATCAATCATGCTTAAAGCATTGATTATGAAACACTTTCCAACTTCAATGCAATTTTCTTTAAACAAGTCTAAAATGCAATACATTCCTCGGTAATATTTTGAAACTTATCACAATACTGCATTAATTTATTATATTTGAAAACTTAAACCTTCATCGAAAAGAATGAACTTCATTCAAATGACGGATCATTGAAATAAAAATTGCCTGGTTTAAACATCTCTAAAATGTTATACATTCCTCGGTAAAAGTTTTAGAATTATCATAATACTACGATAATTTATTATGTTTGAAAACTTCATCGAAAACAACTGAAATTAATTCAAATGACGTCATAGAAAAAATAACACGCCTGGATCTCTCTATAGAAACAGGATTTCATTCATAACTTTCTACCATTCATTTCATTCATCACAATACTATAATAATTTATTGTATTTAAACATTTTGTTTAAGACCATGAAGCTACAAAAAATTAAACTCTATGCTTGAAACTTCATCGAAAAAAAATCGTCCTTCTCTTTATGAAATCAATTAATATTTCATTCATATCAGCCATGCAGACTCCTTGGACTAAATTATTTTGTGTTAAAAAAATACAGGAATTCTAATACAACTCACTCTATATATTTTGCTGTTTACATTTCATATAGGTGAAAAATAGGCTTAGTTGTAGAAATAATCAAATTTAGATGAGCATTTAAACTCAAATATATTGTCATTGCGTTGTTTCAGTATGTAGATGCACAGAATTTAAGCAAAAATAAAGTAGCTTTAGGACGGATACAACACTCAATATGAATTAAAAAGAACTTAAAAAAATCACGATTTTGACACAAGATGGATGCTATATAACATTTTGAAGTGGGTCATGTGATCGTTTCATATCATGGTCACGTGATCGTTTCATATAAGAGGTGTAATTATTATTTGAATTTTTATTTAAAAAACTACTGAATATATTTCGCTGAATTTTTTTTATATATTTTATGGAACAATTTGAATATTACCTAAAATTTTCGAAGCAATTTGTGAATTTTAAATCCGCTTAAAAAATGTTTGAAAAATTAGGTCCCATAGGGCTCAATGTATTTCATTTTTTCGACCCGGGTTCAATCCAAAACTAATTGGGTGATATTATTCATTTATATTCCCATAGGCTCTACAGACCGTCTGAACAACATACTAAAATTTCATTTTGATTAAGTCATTTTTACGGCAGTTATCGTGCTAACGGACAGACAGACAGACAGACAGACAGAATGAACAAAGTCATAAACACTTTTCAACTTTGTTGTAAAGTGTTAAAAATAACTGAAGAAGTAATGAATTACTTAAATAAAATAGAACCGAAATTCGTTTATGAAGGCACTAAAAGATGTGCAAATGGAAATGATGCTTTTATTTGGTATTTTAAATATTAATTTTAGCCGAAAGGCAATTGCCTTATATATTTTATTTTTTGGCCGAAAGGCTATCACCTTATATTTTTACTTTCAGCCGAAAGGCCTTAATTTTTTATTATTATTTTTCAAGTTTGAGACTTGCCTTCATGTGTTTTATAATTACCCATTTTTTTCATGTATGAAAAATGTATAGTTTTTATATAAAATGTCTCTTTTTGATGTTTTAGCCGAAAGGTTATCGCTTTAAAAGTGTTTGATTTTATATATTTTTCTTTATTTTTTTTTAAACTATAAACATTTAAATCAAAGTATCTCAGGTAGGGTAAATATACACTACTTACCCGTTACGTCTATCTATCGTAAAGTAACTATGTCCGATCAAATAAAAGTGATTGCAGCGCTCCAAGTGGAGAATTTAAAATTATGGGTTGCAAACTTGGCAGTAAAGCGAGATAGAATAAAAGGGCAATTACAAACATGTAGAAGATAATCTAATTAGCAGGAATCGACTATAGGACCGCAGAAAACGAGTATAAGGAAAGATGAGAAAGTGGTATCAGGTATTGTAACGCGGTGATACGTGGAATGTTTATCAAAGTATGCTGTACTATTCTTTCTGGAAGTAAAGTTTGTATTGTTGATGACTTAGGCCATTTTAAACAAGCTACGCTGCATAATAGATTCCTATTAAAGTCAAGTTTTGTTTAGTTTAGTATTCCTGAATACGACAGCAAGTCGCTAATAACCGTATTGGGTTAAACAAATTCCTTCATGCCCGCTCGTGAGGTGAAGCAGGTGACGCAGCATTAGGGCTGCTTCACCTGCTGCTTCATATCAGTTGTCGGTGAGTGTGTTATTATTATTATTATTTGTGGAATTTTTCAGACTCGTTTGTCTATTTATAGATAATATTTGACAATATTTGTACCAGCAGCGTGATGTGTTTTGATGATGTTCGTTGTCGAGGAGGAGGAATCCCGCCGCTGAATCTGCTTTACCCATTCTTAAAGTCACCAGCCGCTACTGCTTCTGTATCAGTTTTATTGTCGACTAAAATGAATTACTCGGCGTTGCCCGGGTCCTAAATAAGCAGCTACTAATTATAAATAATTAAATAAGCGTTCGCTGCTTAAATAAGCGTTCGTTACTTAAATGAGCGTTTACTACTTATAAATAATTAAATAAGCGCCCTTTACTTAAATAATACGCTACTTAAGCAATATAAAAATTGTACGGTCTCCGCAAAACGCTTAATGTTAAATGTGTTTGCTAATAGAGAGCGTTAGAGGTCAGGTCTTCGAAAAAGGGTCCGGTCTTCGTTGGCGGACACTCCTATTATTAAAAAATTTGAAAAGTTCGCTCGGTTAAAACATTTATAATTAATCAACGGATGAGTGTAGGGAATTATTTTTTATTCTAGAGCAGTCTTTGATGTTTTAAGAAGCTGCTGTTAAGTTATAAACATTGGATGGCACGTCAATTTTTTATGCCGTAATATAAATATCAGGGAGGTTGCAAACGCACGAGAAGGGTATATTTTTTTAAGTTGACGAAAATTCGGCTATTAATCGTAGGGATTCCGTGTGTTAATCGTAGGGATTTGCGTGTAAGAGAATTTTTTATCTTTCCGATGGTGTCAGATGGAAACTGTTACAATATTTTCGGACCCTAAAGAATCAATTTGTGGGAATATTGCCCAAAATCGTTGGAAATCAAGCCAAAACATGAAATAACTATAATTAAAAATTAAAAATAATAATAATAATAATACCGAGGTGCACTTATTCGAGTCCTGATGTACCTGTGTACGAAATTTCATGGTTGTACAACGCTTAGATTTCCCGCTACAGACTGCAAGACATCTTTTTTATTATGTAAGATTCCTAGTAACAACACATTGCTCTACATGTTTGTAATTGGCTTTTTTCGTCTTTCTCGTTCTGTTGTCAGGTTTGTTATACCAACTTCTTAAAATCTCTGTTAGGGGCACAGCTAAAAAAATGTATTGATCACGGTAATTTTACAATTGATAGATCTACCGTATACACTCATAGATATTTCCTTACAAAGTTATTTGGGTGCTTAAAGGCTTTTCTAGGAACCCTGTTTACGTCATAGAGCAGAAGTCGTTTACCTTAAAGAAATGTTTTGCTGTTATAGTATCGCTATGTTAATATTACATGTCCGGAAGAAACTCCCATTGCAGATAATATCAGTATCCATTGACCGTTTCTGCCCTTGCTATGCACTCGCCAGTATGGCGTGACCGATATCTGCAATGGCAGCAAGAAACTTGCTATAAGTCCCAATGTTTATGAACCTCTGTGGAAACTGACAATTTCAGTCCTTCCACGTTTATAACAAGTTTCTTCCTGCCATTGCAGACATCTGTTGTTCCATGCTGACGAGCGCATAAGTGCAAAAACCGGTCCATGGATACTGATATCTGCAATGGGAGTGTCTTCCGATTTTTTGGGATGCTCCTTATAGGCGGGTTTTGTGTTTATGAATATTACATGTCTTCATCTATACAGTCTTGTATTTTTCACAAGCAGGGTTTGCAACACGTGGATCTTGGAGTTTCTTCTCTCATTCTAGGTCTGTCCTCCCTCGCTCTGTCTTATACTTCTGGCAATATATGAGCACTAGTTTTTAAATTATTATCACATAAGAGCATTTTCAATATCCTAATTCCAGCAAATTATGTAACCTTGTTATTCGGGAAAAATATGTCAGGGTAATAATGAATATGAAATGTTGGCAAACGTACATACAAACCTTATCACACCTTCATATTCATCCGAAATACTCAGGCCCATGTTCAGGTAACTGCCCTATAAATGGGGCACTCCGACCTTCCTATAAATTAAATATGAAAAGAGGTCTACGAAACCTTGATTTCAAAACACCGAATAGTTTTGCCTTATGTTTTAACAGGATAGAGTCCGGCAGTGCAATTATTGATTTGAAGATTTTTGCGCCTTTGAATTATCCTTGGCCTAGTTAGGTACTTCGCGTTCTACTCTGGGCTTCGGAACGTTACTTGTATAGCCTCGGTAGAATGAAATGCTCGTGAATCGATAATGGATTATTACGAGTATCAAATGTAAATGAGGTTATAATGTCTTTAGTTCTTCGCACTACATTATGGGTTTGATAAGGCAGAAAGATTTTATGCTTGGATTGGTTTATTCGCTTGTAAAATTGCTGTTATCTCCGGACATTCAACGATGAATTTATTTTAAGGTATGGTATCAGTAATCAAAGTTATGGTTAATAAAGGTAGTTTTTCGTGCGAAGTTTTGAAATAGTAGTATATAAAATGAAATTCAACCAAAAACTATTGCCTAGTATTTATTTTTGATGCAATATATACCATCTAACAAAAACAAAACATAGATTATCTCCCCACCCCTGCAAAGGAGCAGAGGAAATGAGGCATTTTGAAAAAACTCTTCAAACCCTATAACATTCCTCCCCCCCCCCCCCCCCCCGATCACCTAGAAGACAGATTTTTGCACACTTATAGTCCTATTACGAACATGTAAAGTGCTTTCACTGCTCTTTGAATCCCCACAGAGCAAAATAGTTTTACAGGCCCATATTACATGAAGGTAGGGTTGCCATATTTGAGCGACTTTTGGGACACGGTTTCCAGATTCGGCGAAATATCCCCCACTTGACGACTTTTGGCGAATCAATTAAAATTTTCTAGAAATTTCGACTGGTTTTAGAAATGCAAGCACTTTTAGAGTTTGAGAACAGTATCTGCTTTCTTTGTTTTGAGAATAGTATCTGCTTTCTTTGTTTTGAGAATAGTATCTGCTTTCTTTGTTTTGAGAATAGTATCTGCTATTTTGTTAATTATCTGAGTATTTTATTGCTGTATTGTTGTATCTGACAATTGTTTTATGATTCTGTAAAATAATTATAGGGTTATTAGCTGTATTTTGTTGCTGTTTACGATTATTGGTGCTTTTAGATAAAAACGTTAGTTATTTAGAAATTTGGAATCACTTTTGCATCCTGAGAGTACACCCACGATTATAGAGGATATGTCGTAACAGTAGTGACTATAGGACAGAAACTAACATGGATCCCCTCCCTCGGAGACAGAGAAAATAGGGATTCTTAAAACTCTCTCTAGACTCTCAAGACACCCCCAGATGACTTAGAAGACTAAATCTTTGCACACTTATAGTATCTATAATGGGACAAAATCTATTGGTTTCGGATTTTTGATTCCTCCGGGGGAGTGGAAAAAATGAAGTTTTTCGAAAAGTTTCCAGATGCTCCAGAATTCCCCACCAGTAACCTCTAGAGGGCTGAATCTTTGTACACCACTTATAGTATCGACTTTTGGAATAGAACATAATATATCCGGATTTTCGATTTCCCCCCGGAAAAATTGGTAGCTTTTAAAATGTCTTTACAGAAGTTCCCTGATGAACTAGAAGACTAAAGCTTTTTTTTAATGGCCGGGCACTTGATTACCTAATCATTCGCCTATTTTTGCGGCTCATGAACTATTTTGCCATCACATCACGTTACCTTGGCGCACCATGAGGGGGGGGCGGGCTAATCATCACCTTACACCCTAAACGGAGATATAACACGAGGAAACGCTTGCCTTATACCTCTCAGCTATCGGACCTGCAAAAAACTGAATATTTGCATACTTAAGTATCGCCTTCGAACCTAACGGAGCCAAAAAATATTTGGTGGGGGAGCATAAAGTTTTCTCAGATCCTAGAGCAGCCCCTCGGTGACATAGAAGACTGAGTCTCTTCGCACTTATATTATCCCGGCCACACACCTAGCTACAGTAAGCTTTCGGGTCTGTCGTGTGGTCTGGGTTTTCCGCACTTATATTATCGACCCCGGAGCAGAAACTAACTGAGTCAACTTTTAATTAGTGTGACTATTTTCGACGCTAAATACGATGCATTGTTAAACAAACTAAAACCTGTTAAAAATAAGTCGCAGCTTCATTTCTTAAGAGTGTTAATTTCACTGTATTTCAAAGGCTTAAATTCCAGTAAGAAATAGTTCGCTTGAGTTTGTAGGAAAAGTCCTGTGCTGTTTACATTACATTTTTTTTTATATCTTTGTTATATGTTTAGCTACCAAAATGCTAAAATATAACAATTCCAAACTGCAATCGCGGAGAATATAAATCAGCTTACAACATGAAAGAGTTAACATTCAGACCAAAGAATTTTTATTCTTTATTTTCTTACACAACCTACACCCCAGATTTATCTATTATCTCCCGAACAACAGTTTGGAAGTAAAATTGATTTTGGGGAAGAAGACAAAAACATCAACAACAAAAAAATCCTAGTCATCAGGAGGAGAAAATTTCACTTCAAATATTCTATTACAGAGGGGAGGAGAATCAATAAACTCGGAAGATTAGATATAAGTTTCGTAACCGACGAAAATATTTTTTTACAACAAATGCCATTACAGCCAGGGCATAACATGCTAGGCTAGGCAAAAAAATAAAAAAAAAAGGTTTTGAATATAATAAACAGCATACTTGATTTATAAATATACTAGAAAATATTCCCACCGTTGCTCGTGATTTAAAATATGTGTAAATTTCAATATTTTAAATGATACACACTAAAAAATATATGAGTAGAAACACACAAAAACCTGGGCTAACTGTCACTAGAATGAAACTTTTAAACAGGTACATTTCCAGTTACACACTTAAAAATGTAATATGAATATGTTATTTTGTTCATTTATATGAGAATTGAATGGGATAATGGGTATATTTCATTGTACGTTTAAAAGACCGTTTTAGATATTATACATCCTTTTTCCACTGTGAAAGAAGTTCATTAATTGAATTATATAGCGAAACTCATGTGCCCACATCAGATTTTTTATAATTTCAATCGTTTAAATTAAATAAAAAGCGTCTGCCATATAAACACATTTGATTAAATTCCGTTGCTAAGCAATCTATATAAATAAAATTGAAAATCTGTCTGTCTGTATGTGTGTGTGTTTATGAGTTTGTCTCATCATCATGGAAGGATGCCATGAAATTTTGTGGGTAGCCGTGAAGTAGCCCCACGTAAAATTTTGTCCATGTTTCGAGTTTCAAGGCCCAGGAGTTGTCGAGATATTAATTAAAAAACACAATTAAAATTAAACCTTACATAGCGACAGCATTATGTGGACGATATTTAATTGAAGGAAATTACAGTGATCACTGACTTATACGCGCTCTCTTTTATGCGCGTTTTTTCCGAGGTCCCGGCCAGGGATATAGGAAAACAATGATAACTCTTATTCATTTATGCGCCGCACTGAAAAAGCACCTCTCACTTATGCGCGTCGCAAAAAAAAAAAAAAAAATCTCAGTTCAAAAAGTAGATTCCTCAAGCAGTCAGGTGTTGCTTATCGCAAGAATTTTACCCTTTTTGTTCTGCTTCTAAGATTGCATCCCCTCCCCCTTCCCCTATTGTTCAGATTCCAGGAACACATTTCTCTACCTAATACACAGGGTTGTACGTGGGGGGTTCCTGTGATTGACGTCAGTCAAAGTCGCAGCCAATTAGAGATGCTAGTACGGTATGTACCATGTGGTATTGATAGCTAACGAAATAACAATCTTTGGAGTTTTGGTTAGATGGTTACGTTTTAAAATGGCGAAAAGAACGAAATTGTCGCTTTCGTTTAAAATGGATGTTATTAAAAAATTCGAAGAAAATCCTTGCGCCTCGAAAAGAGTTTTAGCGGAGCATTTTAATGCCCCAGAATCGACATTGAGAGGGAATTTAAAAAATCGGGAGGCGATAATAGTCGCTCATCGAGAATGTGAAATTCAGTCGAAGGAAAGAAGCAGAATTCAAGGCGGAAAGTACGGAGAATTTGAGAAAGTTTTGGTGCTATGGTTTAAAGAAGCTCGTGCTTCGAACATTCCTGTTAACGTTGAGCTTCTAAGGGTGAAGGCGGTACAGTTGTCAAAGAGTTTTGAAATGGAAAACTTTTCTGCATCACATGGATGGATTGAAAAATTCAAAAATTGGCATGGCTTAGTAACTCGTGCCTTTTCTGAGGAAAGTGCGAGTATCAATGAAGGAACTGTAGAACAATGGAAAATTGACTTGACTACTTTAGTAAACGGATACGAACCAAAAAACATCTACAATTGTGACGAAACTGGTCTTTTTTATAAAATGATGCCCGACAGAACCTTAACATTCAAGGGAGAACCATGACATGGTGGGAAAAAAAAGTAAAGAAAGACTAACTGTCTTGCTGTGTTGCAACGGTTCGGAAAAATTCCCGCCATTGGTCATTAGCAAATCAAACAAACCTCGCTGTTTTAAGAACGTGAAGAAGCTTCCTGGCGACTACACTAGCAACAAAATGGCGTGGATGACATCGCATATTTTCTTGGATTTCCTTCATAAATTCGACAAGAAAATGGAAAAAGAGAAACGGAAACTTCTCTTATTCATGGATCAGTGTCCTGCTCACCCACAAGATCTTCCAACTTTCAACAACACGACAGTTGTGTTTTTCTTTCAAATTGCAGGAGCAACGTTCAACTTTTGGATCCGAGTGTCACTCGTTGTGTGAAGGGGCACTACAGAACAACTTTAATCCATCGACTTCTGGCTGCTAGAAACAAAACGTGCAACGAAAGACGAATTGAAGCAAGTTACCGTCCTTGATGCAATTCATATGTTGTGCTCATCATGGAGAAACATCATTGGCAAGTGTATTAAAAGCTGCTTTAAGAAAGCAGGATTTTCGTTTCCAGCAGAAAAGAAATGTGGGAAGCCAGAAAATGAAAGTGAAAATTGTGAAAATGGTATAAACGAAGAAGAGTGGCATACTGTATCTGGTGGACTCGCTACGTGTACTTCCAACGAATTCGTTGATGTAGATGAAAATTTAATCACAGTTCAATTGCGGGAAATTGGAGACATTGCAGCTGAAATAAATGGTGGTGACAAAGATGAAGAGGTGGAAGACGATGATGAAGAAGATGCGGCAAAAGTTCCTCCAATTCACACAGCAGCGTTAGAAGCATTAGAAACTAGGCGTAATTATTTTCAGTTCAATTCCGGAAGTGAAGGAATTTTTTCACGTCTTGATGAACTTGAAAAGGCTCTTTTTGAAAATTCATGGAAACAAAAACAATCCTCGATTGTAAATTATTTTGTGAGAAAGCAGTAATAGGAGTAAAACGAAATTTGAGTATGTAAGCATTTCCATTTTCTTTGTGTTCTAAAAAATAGTAATTCATTAAAAAATAAATTCATTTCATTTTGAAACTAATCTTATTTACATTTTTCAGTAGTGTATACATAGTATCAATTAACAATATAATGTAGTACAATGTATTGATGTTTCACTTTTAAGCTCACTTTTGTGGTTTTTCGCTTATGCGCGTCTCTCACTTATGTGCGTTTTTCTAGCTGTCCCCTGCGCCCACGCATAAGTGAGAGATCACTGTATGTCATGTACCTTAGCAAAGGATTTAAATTCAATATGTTTATGCAAAGGACGATTTTTATTAAATACTAGTAGAATACCATTCTTCGTGCGGAGTATGTGATTTATAAAACCTAAAATTCACAATCATGTGCACATTCCTATAATATTCTAAATGCCAATGTTATCCAAAGAATTCTATTAAAATGTTTAAATTAATGCTCCTGAAAAGAAATTTAAGAATCTTTGCTCTTACTATACAAAATTATCTTTGCAGGAAGATCTGATGCATAAAATATCCTGGTTCCACTTATAAATAAATTTACAAAAATCAATATATTCCAAAATAAAAGCGCTAAAGTTCTATTGGGAGATATACCCGTACTGCTTATATTCTCAAATATTAGAAGATATACTATATACCTGTGTATCACTACAAGAAATATATTTACCAAAAAATAACAGATAACGTAATAAATTGAAAATATCAATAATGCTCCTAATCTTTAAACCCAAAGGCCGTAATTGATGCAATATATGCCAAAATGAAAGTGCTAAAATTGTATAGAAAGATACACCCCTACTACTTACATTCTCGTAGATTAAAAAATATACCCGTGTATTTAGTAGAAGATTATCCATACTACATAGCCGTTCTTCGTACGGAATATATAATATAAAGAAGCATAAAATTCACAATCATATGCAAATTCCTATACTATTCTTAATAATATTGTTATTCAAAACATTATATTAAAATATTTATGTTAATGTTCCTAAAAAAAAGTTGAAGAATCTTTGTTCTCTCTACACAAAAATTGTTTTCACAGGCAGATCTGGTGAATAAAAGAGTCTGGACTCGTTGGTATACAAATTTGCAAAAAATACAAAATTGAATCAATATATGCCAAAATAAAAGCGCTAAAGTTGTATCGGAAGATACACCCGTACTACTTATATTCCCGAATATTAGAAGATATGCCTGTGTATTAATAAAAAATTAGCCATATTACAATATATGAATTTCAAAAATACTTCGAAAAATACAACAGATGACGTGATAAAGTGAAAATATCAATTATCTTTAAGCTTGAGGGTCGTAAGTGATTCCGATATATCTCAAAATGAAAAAGCTTAAATTGTATGGGATGGTATAACCGTGCTAAGACGATATACCCGTGTACAAATAGAAGATTACCCGTGCTAGAACATATGAGTTTCAACCGTTTTTGCCAAAATAAAACAAATGGCGTAATGAATTGAAAATATCAACAATTCCAATAATCTTTAAACATGAAGGCCGTATTGGATTTAATTCAGTCAAAAGTGCAATTTTGATCAAATTTATTTCATATACATTACTTTATTATTTAAATTGTGAAAGATTTATTAAAAATCGTTTGCCGCATGAACATATTGGATTAAATCCGTTGCTAAGCAATATGATATCATTTTCTTCATATAAATTTAAGGGTAAAAATATCGTCTGCATAATGCTATGTCTATGAAAGCTTTAACTGTGCAAGTTTAATTAATATCTAGACAACACTTGGTCGTAGAAACTCGAAACATGGACTAAATTTTAAGTAGGTAGGGCTATTCCAAGCCTAACCACAAAATTTCATCAATTTCGGTTCAGACGTTCTCCCGAGAGGATGAGACAAACATAACGACAGATTTTCATTGTTATTTATACTATAGACTAACTGTATACCCGTTCTTCGTACGGAAAATCTATATAAATAAAATTCTAAATCTGTCTGTCTGTCTGATTGCCCCATCAATACGGGAGAACGGCTGAACCGTGTGGGCAGCCTTGAAATAGCGCCACTTAAAATTTAGTCTATGTTTCGCGTTTCTCCGACCAGTGGTTCTTGGGATATTAGTGAAACCGAAACTTTCGTTTGTCTCATCATCACGAGAGAACAACTAAACAAAATTTAATCACTGGGTCATTGTGGGTCACTTTGAAATAGCACCCCTTAAATTTAGTCTAAGTTTCGAGTTTCTAAGACCAGAGGTTGTCGAGATATAAATGAAATATGAAACTTTTCCCTAGGAGTTCTACTCTCTAACTCCCTGGTTCCTCCAAACGAAAAGGTTGGAAATCGTTTGTTTAAAACGTGAAAAAGAATTAAAACTTTATTTCTGAGTTTGGTGGCAGATTTTTGCGCTAAATAGTCCCTTTCTGAAATCATGAATTGTTTGAAAACATGAATTTAAATGGGACATCTATCTCTATGGTTTATTTTTCACAAGCTTTTACTCAACGATGAAAAGTATTAAGAAATTAAAATGGTTAATTAATTTTTAATTATTTTATGAGGATATATCATGTTGCTCGGAAACGCAATTAAATTAAATGTGTTTGCTATTGTTTATTATTATTTTTTCGATTTGAATAATAATTAAATGGATGCAAAAATATATCTTATAAATGAACGATTTAATTTTTCTTTTAATTATATTAATTGCGGACTGCGTACATCACTTTCATTTATTTTGGCAAAGAATTTTCTATCTTATATATTGTGCTTAGCTAATAAATTCATATATTGTGTTTAGCCAATAACTTCATTTAGTTTATTGTTGAAACAGAAAAGAGTAGAACGGGTATATCTTCTAATACAATTTTAGTGTTTTCATTTAGTATACACAAACGGGATCAGGACGTTTTATTCCGATCTGCAAATTTAGAGCTACGAATTTGCCGGGATATTCCTATCTTGGTAACTTTTCTTAAACGGTGCCAAATTGACGCAAATGTCGCCAAATTGATAAAAACGACGCAAATCAATGAAATTTATTTTGTTATGTTAGAAAAGAGTACTGAAGTGATGTTTCGCTAGCATTTGTCTGTTAGACCAACCGGCCTACTTAGTAACACATTTAGCGAATTTTTAAAATGCCACCAAATTGATAAAAATATTTGTAAATCCATAAAAATATCTTGAAATTGATAAAATTGCTTTAAATAAATGAAATTAATTGTGTTTTGTTAGTGGATAGTATTGTGATTGTGTTTCCTCAATTTGTCACCAAGTGGGACTATCAGTTCTAGAGTCCCATTTGGTGATCAATTTGGCGATTTTTTAAAATATCCTAAATTGGCGAATATGTCGCCAAACCTTCCATAGAGATAGCGTTATTCAGACGATATCTTTTACACTAATTTATTTGAAGCAAATAATATCATATCGCGTAGCAACGGATTTAAATCCAATGTGTTTATGCTGCATGGGATTTTTATTAAAACTTTTCCGATTTGAATGAGGTATGTATAAAAAATAAATTTCATTGCCATTGCTTTTTTGACTGGATAATATCAATTACGGTCTTCAGGTTTAAACATTACTATTATTGATACTTTCGGGGATTATTGATTCAGAGCTTATCGATATTTTCAATTTATTATGCCATTGTTTTATTGCGGCAAAAATTGTTGAAACTCATATATTGTACGTTGTACGAGTAATCTTCTATGAATGCACCGGTATATCTTCTAATCTACGAGAATGTAAGTAGTACATGTATATTGGCATATATTTTGACATATATTGGCCTATATTAGAATCAAGTACGGCCTTCTGGTATGAAGATAACGGGGATTATTGATATTTTCAATTTATTATGTTATGTGCTTTTATTTTGGCAAGAATTTTTGAGACTCATATTGTAATGCGGGAAATTTTCTACTAACACTCGGACATATCTTCTAATCTTCGACGTTATATGTAGTACGGGTATATCTTCCCATATAAATTTAGCACTTTCACTTTGGCATATATTGGAATCAATTTCTGCCTTCAGGTTTTAAGATTACGGGTTTATTGATATTTTCAATTTATACGTGTAATGTACTAATACAGGTTATATCTTTTAATATTCGCGTATATAAGTAGTACGGATCCCATACAATTTTAATGCTTTTATTTTGCATATATTGAATCAATTCCTTTTTTTTTTTTTTTAATTTGCTTACAAAAGGGACCAGGATGTTTTATTCTTCAGATCTTCCCGTGAAGAAATTTTTGTATAGCGAGAACAGAGATTCTGAAACTTCTTTTTAGGAGCATTAAATTAAATATTTTAACAAAATATTTTGATTAAACATGTCATTTAGTATACTATAGGAATTTGCATATGATTGTGAATTTTAAGTTTCTTTATATTATATACTCCTTACAAAGAACGGGTATGCTGCTCGTCCATATAAATAAAATTGAAAATCTGCCTATCTGTCTGCATATTCGTCTCATCATCGCGGGTGAACGATTGAACAGAATTTGATGAAATTTTGTAGGTAGTCTTGAAATAGCCCCACTTAAAATTTAGTGCATGTTTTGAGTTTCTAGGATTGGGGGTTGTTGAGATATTAATGAAAAATGAAACTCTTTCCTAGGAATTCCACTCTCTAACTTCAAGGTTCCTCCAAATGAAAATGGTTGGAAATAGCTGGTTTAAAACATGAACGTGAATTAAAACTCTATCTCTGAGTTTGGTGGGAGTTTATTGCGCTTATCAGTCTCTTTTTAAAATCGCAGGTTTGAAACATGAATTTAAATGGAAACTGTATCACAGTGGTTTATTTTCCCCAGGATTTTACTCAACAATGAAAAGCATTAAGAAATCAAAATGGTTATTTAATTATCAGTGTTTTATGAGGAAGATTATTTCTTATATCATGTTGTTCAGCAAAGAAATTAAATCAAATATGTTTGTTAATTTTATTATTATTTTTTCGATTTGAATAATAAATAAATGGATATAAAGATATATCTTATAAATGAAAGGTTTGATTTGTCTTTAAATTATATTAATTGTGGACATCACTTTCATTTATTTTGGCAAAGTCTTTTCAAACTTATCTATTGCGTTTAGCCAATAAACTCATATATTGTGTTTAGCTAATATACCCATATATTGTGTTTAGCCAATAAACTCATTGTGTTTAGCCAGTAAACTCATATATTGTGTTTAGCCAATACACTCATATATTGTGTTTAGCCAATAAACTCATATATTTTGTTTAGCCAATAAACTCATTTATTGTGTTTAGCCAATAAACTCATATATTTTGTTTAGCCAATAAACTCATTTAGCCGACTGTTGATACATCATAAGAGTAGAACGGATATATCTTCTAATACAACTTTAGTGTTTTCATTTAGTATATGCAAACGGGATGAGGATGTTTTATTCTTCAGATCTGCAAATTCAGATCTACGAATTTGGCGGGATATCGCCAACTTGGCAACTTTTCTTACACGTTGCCAAATTGACAGAAATGTCGCCAAATTTATGAAAACGACACAAATCAAAGAAATTAATTTTGTTTTGTTAGAAGATAGTACTAAAATGATGTTTCGGTAGCATTTGTATGTTAGTCCAACCGTCCTTCTTAGTAACACATTTAGCGAATTTTTTAAATGTCGCCAAGCTGATAACAATATTTGTAAATCCATAAAAAATATCTTGAAATTGATAAAATTGCGCTAATTAATTATGTTTTGCTATGCGATAGTATTGTTGTTGTTGAGACCCAGACCGTCCGACCTACCAGAAAGGTGTAAGGTAACTGTTTGGACGACTGGGAAGAACCACACAATTTAAACCGGAACCTAGTGGGGGAGGCATCCACGGGGACCGTACCCTTCTTCCTCTACCACCAACCTCTCGGAAGGACTTACGAAATCACATGTTTAACGTGATCGTACTCCGCGTGAACACGGCGGCAGTTTTGGCAGGAATCGAACCCGGGCCTGTCGATTGCAATTCCCGCGAGCTAACCACTGGGCTACCGCGACCTAGGCTATAGAATTGTGGTGATGTTTCGTCAATTTGTCGCCAAGTGGGACTGTCAGTTCTACAGTCCCACTTGGCAATAAATTTTTCGATTTTTTAAAATGACGCTAAATTGACGAAAATGTCGCCAAATCTTCCATAGAGATAGTATTAATCAGACTATATTTTTTCCACCAATTTATTTGAAGAAAATTATATGTCGTTTAGCAACGCATTTAAGTTCAACGTTTTCATGTGGCAGACGTTTTTTATTAAACCTTTTCCGATTTGAATAATGAAGATATGTATATAAAATAAATTTCATTGCCATTGCATTTTTGACTGGATAATATCAATTACGGTCTTCAGGTTTAAACATTATTAATATTGATATTTTCGGGAATTATTGATTCAGAGATTATCGATATTTTCAAGTTATTATGCCATTGTTTTATAGCGACAAAAATTGTTGAAACTCATATATTGTACGTTGTACGAATAATCTTCTACAAATGCACGGGTATATCTTCTAATCTGCGAAAATATAAGTAGTACAGGTGTATTGGCATATATTTTGACATATATTGGTATATATAGGAATCAAGTACGGGCTTCTGGTATGAAGATTACGGGGATTATTGATATTTTCAATTTATTATGTCATCTGTTTTATTTTGGTAAAGAATTTTGTGACTTATATTGTAATACGGGTAATATTCTACTAACACTCGTACATTTCTTCTAATTTACGACATTATACTTAGTAAGGGTATATCTTCTCATATAATTTTAACACTGTCATTTTGGCATATATTGGAATCCATTACTGCCGTCAGGTTTAAATATTACGGGTTTATTGATATTTTCAATTTATTCATGTAATCTACTAATACAGGCTGAATCTTCTAATATCTATACAATTTTAACGCTTTTATTTTGCATATATTATTTCAATTCCATATACTTTTTAAATTTGCTTACAAAAGGGGCCAGGATGATTTATTCTTCAGATCTGCCGGTGAAAATAAATTTGTATAGCAAGAACAGAGATTCTTAAACTTCTTTTTGGAAGCATTAAATTAAATATTTTAACAGAATATTTTTATTAAAAATGTCATTTAGTATACTATAGGAATTTGCACATGATTGTGAATTTTGAGTTTCTTTATATTATATGCTCCGTACAAAGAACGGGTATGCTGCCAGTTATTTTCTAAAAACTGGCTTACGTTTTATAGTACGGGTAGTCTTCTACTAACACACGGGTGACTTCTACGAAAATATAAGTTGTACGGGTATATCTTTCCATGCAGTTTTAGCTCTGTCATTTAGGCATATATTGGAATCAATTACAGCCTTCAATTTTAAAGTTTTCCGGGATTATTGATATTTACAATTTTTTACATCGTCTGTTATAATATTTGCAACAATTTCTGAAAGTCATATATTGTAGTTCGTGTAGTCTTTTACTAATACAGAGGTATATCTTCTAATCTACGAGAATATAAGCAGTATGAGTCTTTCCATACAATTGTACTTCCCTTGCAATTTTAGCGGTTTCATTTTGACCTATTTTAATTTAATTTCATATATTGTTAAAATTTGTTTACAAACGGAACCAGGATGTTTTATTCTTCAGATCTGCCTGTGAAGATAATTTTGTATAGCGAGAATAGAGATTCTTATACTTCATCTTAGAAGCATTAATTTAAACATTTTAATAGAATATTTTGAATAACAATGTCATTTAGAATGCTATAGGAATTTTCCACATGATTGTGAATTTTATGTTTGTTTATGATGTATATTCCGTTCTTCGAACGGGTATACTGTTAGTAATATATAATTTTCTTTAAATAAATTTTTACAAAATATATATATCGTGGGCATAATGCTATTTTTATGAAAGATTTAATTTTGCATTTTTACTGATATCTGGATAACCTTTCAACATAGAAATTCAAAACATGGTAACTCGCAGTGAAGTAGAGAATATTCGTCAAAAATTGGGGATTTGTATACAGAACAGACAGGCAAACAAACAAACAAATGAGCAAATAAACTTTTAATTTTATATAGATTGCATATTAACGGTTATTAAGGTAATCTGACATATTATTGCTTTTCTTACAATATATTGTACTTTTAAAGGGAAAACATGGTGAGAGGAAGAAAAAACTCAACTCTTAAATTTTGTTTGATCTAAACGTTTTTAATACCCCTAAATGTGAATAAATTATGTTTACATTTCCTACATTTCAAAAAGTATTATAATGGGGTTTAATGCCCAAGTCTCAGAGTTTCATACATTTACACATTTTGCCATCTCTGAATGCGAAGCAACCACTTTTCAATTATGTCTGTCGGTCTGCCTGTTTGCCTGCGAGCCTGTAGAGACGAATTCTTTAAGCAAATTCAGATAATCACTTAAAATTTGGTACCACTTTTGCAATCAGCTACCATATGAGGAAATTTGTAAGGATTTATTGTGAACAAGTCTACAATTATTATATGTCCAAATCATGGATTTGTGTAATTAGCATAATATTCACCGTTATATTGCACATTTTGTGGATAATTATATATGTTTAATGTAATTCTCCTTCGTTTATGGCTAAAATTTCTTTTATTTTTCTAAATTCTTATTTTCGAACAAAATTCTTATATTCGAACGAAATTTGGTACCGAAATTATAATTAGTGAATACTGGAAATTGATTTTAAACGATATCGAATGCTTGGAAAACCAACAAAATTTGAAATGAAATTTTGAAAAATTATCACAAAATCACAACCTTTAATAAAGTTACGTAAATAATCATTTCTAATGTAATTTTTCATTAGAAAACGACTGAAAAAAAACTTGAAACTCTGTAAAATTTCAGCCCGTGCTCACAAAACTACAAAAGAAATATGCAAGAAACAAGAAAGATCAATCATGCTTAAAGCATTGATTAAGAAACACTTTCCAACTTCAATGCAATTTTATTTAAACATGTCTAAAATGCAATACATTCCTCGGTAATATTTTAAAACTTCTCACAATAATACATTGATTTATTATAGTTGAAAACTTAAACATTCATCCAAAAAAATGAACTTCATTCAAATGACGGCATTGAAATATAAATTTCCTGGTTTAAACATCTCTAAAATGTGATATATTACTCGGTAACAATTTTAGAATTATCATAATACCACGATAATTTATTATATTTAAAAACTTCATCGAAAACAACTGAAATTCATTCAAATGACGTCATAGAAAAAATAACACGCCTGGCTCTCTCTAAAAAAGCAGCATTCCATTCATAAATAGTTTCCCATTCATGTCATTCATCACAATACTATAATAATTTATTTTATTTAAAAATTAAGACCATGGAGCTATAAGTAATTTAACTCTATGCTTAAAACTTCATCGAAAAAAATCGTCCTTCTCTCGGTAAAGTCAATGAATATTTCTTTTATATCAGCTATGCAGACTCCATGAGCTAAATTCTTTTGCATTAAAAAAATACAGCAATTCCTATACAACTCATCCTACATATTTTGCTGTTTACATTTCACATAAGTGAAAAATAGGCTTCGTTAGAGAAATAATCAAAGTTGGATGCTCATTTAAACTCAAATATATTGTCATTGCGTTGTTTCAGTATGTAGATGCACAGAATTTAAGCGAAAATAAAGAGGTTTTACGACGAATACAACACTCAATATGAATTAAAAAGAACTTTAAAAATGACGATTTTGAGACAAGATGGATGCCGTATTATATTTTGAAGTTGGTCACGTGATCGTTTCATATCATGGTCACGTGATCGCTTCATGTAAGAGGTGTAATTATTATTTTAATTTTTATTTAAAAAACTACTGAATATATTTCGCTGAATTTTTTTTATATATTTTATGGAACAATTTGAATATTTCCTAAAATTTTCTAAGCAATTTGTGAAATTTAAATCCGCTTAAAAAATGTTTGAAAAATTTGGTCCCATTGGGTTCAATGTATTTCATTTTTTCAACCCGGGTTCAATCCAAAACTAATTGGGTGATATTATTTATTTATATTCCCATAGGTCCTACAGACCGTCTGAACAACATACTAAAATTTCATTTTGATTAAGTCATTTTTACGGTAGTTATCGTGCTAACGGACAGACAGACAGACAGAATGAACAAAGTCATAAACACTTTTCAACTTTGTTGTAAAGTGTTAATAAAAAGGATTTATTGAGCCAGGCAAAATCTGACCTATGCCGCTTTTCCTGTTTCTCTGGAGTTGAAGCAAAGGTCGTTTATTGCCAGAAATAGGGACTGTCTCCTACATGAATATCGTCACTTTATTTTCTTTTTTTTACTTTTAAAGGTTCTTTTTAAATTTTCTTCAAATTGCTCTTAAGCAACAACCATTTAAGTGAAGATAAAAAGATCTAATTGGGTGAAAAAAAAATTACATTTTCACCTTTCACCACTGAGTGCATGTTGCCATTTAAAAAAAAATACTGTACCTAATTTTGAGTACGAAATTTTTTTCTCGCATAACTCTCAGAATATTTGGGATAGAGCGATCAATTTTCTTTTGATAGACACAAGGGCAGATTATTTTAGGTATCCATGTTTTATGTAAAAGGAGTGGAATTAAAATTTGCATTTTGAAATTTCATTTTTATTCGCCACCTCCCAAATTACAAATTCATCTAAAAAACTTCTCTCAATTTACTATCTTTCTATATGGAAACTATTTGTCTAAAGCAAATGGTTCCAGAATTACAAACTTGTTCTATATTTCTGAAATACCCTGTAGATATAAGCTGACATGTTTTATATTTAAGAAAATTACAGATATCGAAGAATTTCCTGAGTTTGCTGGACTATGCAATTATATATGTCTAGACGAAAGTCAAAAATCTTAAAAGTGTCGAAAGTCCAGGCCGTCCGATTCGTCCGAAGACATATGGAGCAGCAAGGTGGGCGGCCGGGAAAAACCTTAAAAGTGTGTCATTTTTGAGCTTTCGCAAATATCGCATTCGCAAAAATCTAAAAATAAGTCATTTAATATTTCATAATTAATTTATGTGCTGCAAACATTTTTATTCATTTGCAAAAATCTAAAAATATGTCATTTAATATTATATAATTAATTTATGTGCTGCAAAATATTTATCATATAAATTTGACTAAAATATTTTCAGTGAGAGGTTGGAAGTTCTATGGTAAATATAAACGATAAGATAATCGTCTAATAATCCAATGATTTCCAACCAAGGGTTCCGCAGTGCACTGGGGCTTCGCTAGCTATTCATCATTCATTCATCATTTTCCGTATTTCATTAGAAACGAAATAAAAATATATGACAATAATGTAAAAAAGTGTATAGTCTTGGCTTCCTATTCGTATGCAAGACATATTTACTTCCTCACACTATGTAATATAGTTTAGAGGAAGTATCATTTTCCCGAAAATTTTCGAATTCGAGACTTTGATGCCAATATGTTTCAAAACCTCCTGAACACGTTTTGACTATTTTTGGAGTGATGTCTGTCTGTCTGTCTGTTTGTATGCCTGTGGGCGATTGATGTACACTATAGCGGCCACAAATATTGACGGATTCTAACGAAACTTTATATCCGGCTTTGTAGTTAAAAATTCTAGAACTATAAATAGATTTTTTTTAATTCGAGCTAAAATTTCGAAATCTATTTGAAATTTTATAAATTATTAACATAGGAGCATAGGACATAAAAGGGTTTATTTAAAAATAACCGCGATGCAATTTTTTGTCTTCGTGACATCATTAGCCCCCCCCCCTCGGAAGCAAGTTCCCCCATGCCGGGGGAGGGGTGCATTGTTAAACATGGTATTAATTGAAAGATTTCGTCAAGATCTTTAAAGTGAAGTCCTTAAAAGTGATTTGGTCAAGCCCTTACACACTATAATTGTAATCATTTGCACGGATTGCGACGACATTCAGTACGAGGGTACTTCATATCCCCGGATGATATGCTTAGTCGAGCTTTTATTGAAATTCGAATTTCTTTAAAAATTATGAACATTTAAAGCCAAAATCTTTTGAAATTTCGTCTTCAAAATAAAAGAATTTTCTTAGCAGACGATAACGTGGAGTAAATTCGATGCGGTAACACATATTGCAAACGAGGTATATCTAAATAATAAAATGCAAGGTAATAAAATTGTCTATAAGTACATTTTCGTATTCTTTAAGGCTGACATCACCTCCTGCGCTATTCATCTAGCTCAGGTGGTGAAACTTAAAACTAATATAATTTTATAGTGAATCTAGAGCAACTTTGCAAATATCTACTGAACCGTTATTTACACGTTATTAACCTTCGTTATATCTTATTACCTTTTATTATATCTTATTAACTTAAACTCGCAAACCGTATAAATACAGAGCAGTAAAAATAATACAACCGAAGATGTTGTTTAAAAAAATTAAGTTTTCCTGTTGCGGTGCGGAAAATGTGTATTTATCTTAACAAAATAATACTCTCTCTTTTACGCAGATAATTTAATAAAAACTAATTGAATAAAGACAGAACTGAGAGCAAAATTTTATCCCGACATCATGATAGAGTTTTATTAGATCTAAGTTTAGTTTTCGAAACTAACAATTTATGCATGCTTAAATTTCTGAGTATGTAATAAGATATAAAATACATATTTTTGATTGAATGATTCAATGCCTTTTTATCATAGATAATATACTTTATGTTAAAAAATCTGATGTGGACAGCATATGACTTTTTCCCGCAGACATAAATTTATGTTCTCTTTACTTCTTTATTAATTCATTAAGTTTTACTGCTCAAAACACACATACAACATACTCTCTTATTTGCAATTACACTGACTTTGCAATTTTAATTTAATTTCCGATTGTTTGGTAACTATATTCAAAGACTGCGCAGCAAAAATGCGAGAACACTAAAATATCTTGAGAACGACTAATGCTAGAGTAATGGGATTGGTATTATTCGTTTTATCGTCAAAAGTTAGGACCAAAAGAAGCATTTAATTTTTACATTTGAGCATACTTAAGCTTTTATTTTAGATTTTAATGCTTTTTGCGGGTAAATTTGCAAAAAAGCAGGTTATATGTTCCCGAATCTTATCGTTCGTTTTATCTACCAAATTTTGTGAAATTTGGTAAATTGGTTTCTAACTACAGTGGATGCATATTAACTTTTTAAATGCATTATCTCTTAGATTAGAATTAAATTAATTCAGTATTGACTCAATTAAAGAATCATTTTATTATTTTCTAATGCTATTGTATACAGGAAGTTCACGGATAATCACGACATATAGACGAAAAAATACACTTAAAGATATCATGAACATATTTCGAACATTTTGGGAAATATTTCCATCAGTGTGTGTGTGTATCTGTGGGGTGTGAATGCACGTATCACTACGGCAATTTATATGTAGATGCATTCTATAGAAAATTAGAAACAGGTTGAGTATTTTGTAATAAATGGGATTAAAACATTATTCGAAATCACAGGTTTTAAATTATAGAGAGTACGTACAGCCACGAAATTCTATATGTAGCCGCATTCTGAAAAAATTAGAATTAGGTAGATCATCATGTAATTAACGTGATTAGAATACGGGTGAAAGGGAGGGAGGCAGACACAGAGAGAGAGAGAAAGAGTGTATGTGTATGTGTGTGTCAAAATATAGTACGATCAAAATATAGTGTGGTAACTGGGTGCAAAAAAATCTGAATGAATGATGGAGAGCGTCAAATACTTCGGATTTGATTAATGTAATGCATTAAAGACTTCGCATTTACTTTCAAGTTATAACTGAATAATGCGTTAAAGTTATAACTCTAAGGCAATGGATTGATTTTTACTTTCATATATATAGGCGAAAATTTGAATTCCAGTTTTTGTCGGGAGAGCACATTTCAAGCAACCTTGACCACGAATCAAACGTTTTTAAAGTCATGCATGTATGTGTTTGATGTGTGTGCGTGCGTGTGTGTGTGTGTGCATGTGTGAGTGCGTGAGTGTGCATGTGTGAGCGCGTGTGTGTGTCAGTGAATCTGTGGAGACGATATCTCACGAACGAATGCAGCGATTCGAACGAAATTTGGTACAAAATTACAATTAGGGAAAACCGAAAACCTGTTGCTTAATGTTAGAACATGTATTAGAAAAATAAGATAATTTGGAACTTGCATCTCCTTCAAAGAAAAAATAACAATTTATAGTTTGCGATTATGAAGACTTCCTGACTTGTCAATATATATATATATTATATATTATATATATAGGGTGACCAGAAATAAGCGCCCCAATAAAGAACTGTAATATCTCGAAAACCACTGTACATAAATCGTTCAAACTTTGGGAATAAACAATACTGAAATACTGACACCCAAATGCCATTGCAGGTGATGGCAAACATATCGAACTTGTGATTTCATAAATTTAGAATATATATCTTTTTTCTGTAATTGGAATAAAACATATTTATTCACCCGTTTTTTTATCGTTTCATTTTAGTTTTGGGGCGCTTTTTTCTGGTCACCCTATATATATATATATATATATATATATATATATAAATATAAATTAAAAATTAAATCCAAAGTTAGAATGTATGTAGTAAATATATATATATTATATATATTATATATATATATATATATATTATATATATTATATATATATATATATATATATATATATATATATATATATATATATATATATATATATATATATATATATATATATTATATATATATATTATATATATATATATATATAATATATATATATATATATATATATATATATATATAATATATATATATATATATAATATAATATATATATATATATATATATATATTATATATATATATATATATATATAATATATATATATATATATATATATATATATATATATATATATATATATATATATATATATATATATATATATATATATATATATAATATATAAATATATATATATATATATATATATTATATATATATGATTGTCTTTGTACTTATGACTTGCATTATGCTTTATTATTTCCTCTTTTTGTCTTAATTTCTTTGTATTTGTAGAAAATTTTGGAATAGTGTATTATGAGTTACTACATACATTCTAACTTTGGATTTAATAATTTATTTTTATATATATATATATATATATATATATATATATATCTTTATATTTCACAAAGAAAAAATCCATAAATATCAAATTAGTGAGATTTTACATTCAACGGCATAAATATACCTTTAAATCGGTATACAACAATTAAAGTTTATTTAGTCCTTCAGATCTATAATTGTTATATTAGATCCATTTCTGTGACGGATAAAACTGAGTGTAAATGTATATTGTTCACAACCCACTTAAAACTGTAAGTCACAGACGATTTATCTCATGTGTGTACAAAAAATAATAATTATTTATTTTTACTCTAAATAATTTTGAAATGCAGATTTTGGTGGGAAAATTTTACAATTTGCCATTGTTTTTAACGAATTTTTTTTTAAACATCTATTTTGTAGGATTTAGATGTTTAAAAAGATATAGTGGCTAATATGGCTGCAGCATAAAATTGCGGAGGAGGTAGGGTTCATGAAGGATTTCCACTTCTTGTTCGGGAGAGAGATGTCACTTCCTATTCAAAAATTTATATTTTCATTTCAACATCTGCTTTCTAGACTTTGCTTTAGGTACAGCTTAGATGAAGACTGATATAAATTAAACATTGAATTCCGGAGGGGTTGGTAGGGTTCACTAAGGATTTCCTGATCTGAATATGTAACTTCTGGTTTTTCCAATAATTCGTATGACTGCATGAAATAAGTGTGCTAAAAAGTATAGAAATACTTAATAGTTATTTCGAAATTGAAGTGTACACATATCTTTCCATTGCATAAAGGCTTTTTTTAATTTTTTTAATTTTGTGTATTAAAAATTTCAATTTTGCCAAACTTAGACGTAAGAATAATTGTAAAATATATTACTAATTTGAATGAACGATTACACGTACGTAAGTTGCTGGAAATGTAATTGGCCAGGGAATTTTTAAATGCAAAGTGCAATTAATTTTGATATTTGTTTACCATATTTAAATTAGGAAATATTCTTATTTATTTTCCAATAACATTTAAAATTCTTCAATTTAATAATAAAATATTTAAAATTAAAATAATTTAAAAGTATAAAAGCTTTAAAATTTTACCCGTTTTTAAATTTTTAAGAAAATTTACTTGAAACTATCACGTCGTAGGACCCCAAGGGTTCCGCAGAACAAACACATCTTGAAAAACGCTGCATTATTATCCTACGTGTGTCGGAAAAGCAACATTGCTCCCACAAACTGAAAAATGTCAAGCAAATTTCCTTAAAATGTTACAAATTTTGCATTTTTAAAATGACAAATATTTTATTATTTCTTTCTTTCAAATAATCTTCAAATTTCGTTACGGATTTTTGTACTATATAAGAATTGAATATTATACGGATTCTACACATATATTTTCTACGAAATCTTAGAATCGTTTTATTCAAATAATAAATTATATGTAGTCGAACATTTCTTTAACTAATTTCAAACAATCCGTATGCAGTACACAAAATTCTTAAATACATGTATTTTAATAGTATTACTTGAAAACCACATTAGTCGGATTGTTATTTGATTTATAAATAATCAAACCAGTATTTGAAATACTACTGTATTCTTTGATAAGTTTCCTAACATATACAACATAACAATAATTTTCTAGACAGTCTTCTAGATAATCTGTTACAAATAATAATCTTCTAAGTAATCTGATACAAATGTATCTAACGACATTCTCATACGCAATGTGATATGCAATCAAATTATGAACAATATTCTTTATTAAACAATTCGTTTTTCCCCTCCAATTGCACGTGTCGCCAGAATAAACCAGAACTGGCGATAAAACGACGTTTGGCGTGTGTGCATGAGCGATTACTTCTGAATATTCTGAATCGGCATACACTCTGCCTTATCGCCTCTCCGACCCATAGATATTTTTTTATAGTGTTTTACTTTTGCTCCGAACTTTTGAATCACCCGGTATATATATATATATATATATATATATATATATATATATATATATATATATATATATATATATATATATATATATATATATATATATATATATATATATATATATATATATATATATATATCTGGCAAAGTAATAAAGATTTTGTTTTTTAGTAGCTCTCTCAGCTCAATTAACTTTCACCACTCTGAAAGAAACACTAGTGGTATTGTGACGTGGCTGCCCATCTAGCAACCGGCTGGTATTTAATGCCTTCCGTGTGTTTATTCCTACTCATTAAACAAGCCTCTACAACTTTATGATTGGTTTTATCGCACATTTCGCTTTGTTGCCGAGGTTGTTATCCTAACTTTTTTAATCCTCTGCTAGGGGCACTGCAATCACTTTTATTCGATCGGGCATGGTCACTATAGAGAGACCTAGTATCTACACTTGTTGACTTTACCTTACAAATTTATTGGGGTGTTTAAGAATTTTTCTAGGAACCCAAGAAAAATTAAAGGTTGTCAAGTAAAGCATTAAATTCTGTGTCAACTGGTTGTGAAGAAAACTATTATTAAGTCATCATGTGTCAAAGTTGGGTAACCAATGTCCTATGAGAAGATGTCCGGAATTATTGTTTGATGTATACACAGTTTGTTAAGATTAGAATCAATATGGCTCTAGTTAACATGCTGTTCTATACACTGCTTCTAATAAATAAGCACATCAAACTTTGGCAGCTTAAGTATACTGATGTTAGAGTGTGAGGAAAAACAAGATTAGCGTGATGAATGCGAATAGAGTAAAAATTTCGTTCACTCTAATAAGAAAGGAATGTTTATTTTCCCTACATACATCGTATAATGTATAGGGAAAGTATTATGATGGGATCGAATATTCGAATTCGAATTTTCGACAGAAAAGTACGTTTCAAGCGTCCCTGAACTCGAATCGAACATTTTTGAGGTGATGTCTCTCTCTCTGTGTGTGTATGTAGATGCGATCTCTCCAACGAATGGAGCGTTTCGAACGTAATTTGATACGATTATTACAGTCCGTGAATACTGGAAGGTCATTGATTTTAACGCGATCGAACGAACGTTCGGAAGACTCCGATCTTCGAATGGATTTTTGAAAAAATCATGAATAAATAGGACATTCAACAATGTTAAATTAATAATCACCTTGTACGTATTTTTTTATATTAGAAAACGAGTGACATAAACTTTAGAACACTAGTTTGAATCGTTCTAGACATATAGCATGTTTTTCAAATAAATGTATCTAAAAAATTACATCAAAATTAGCATTAGTAATTATCATCAAGTATGTCACCCTTGGCAATAAATTTGGCTACTAATTTGGCAAAATATCGTCAATTTGACGACTTGTGTAGTTCCAAATTGTTGAAAATGTCGTTAAATTGACAAAAATGACTAAAGTTACGACGCTTTGCCTTTAATTATTGGCATTAATTGGCGCCACATTGAAGAATTATTAGCAATTAACCTATTTTAATATAATATGATGAATTACATTGCTTAGCAGTTATTATCAATATTTCCAATTGCCAAGCTATATTTGCGTGAAATAAGTTAATTTGGTACTTATATATCTTAACTGGAATATAAATATTGTTAATTGTAATTGGTATTAAATAATGTGGAAGTTATTATTTGGTGCATAGTGTTGGGCCATTATTCATCTTTACCTGTTTGTTTTTCGTTCTGGACCAGTATTTTCCCTATTGGGATTCTATGGCACTTTGTATTCTGACTACTATGCTCTTTTGTTATGTGATTATTTATTTTTTTGCAATGTTATCTTCCCCGCCTCTGGCGGATGCCTTTAAAAAAGAATTATTGTCATTTGTACTACTGTATCATGCTCTATTTTTGTTTCCTTTCGGATACTGTTATTAATTGAAGGCGTCATTAGTTGTAAATGTAATTTTAATTAGTTACGACTTTGTATAATTATTATTACCTGGATAAGTTTATTTTATGGTAATTAACTTTTAGTTTTATTGTGTTATAGAAAGGAACGTTTTGGGGTTTTTGCAATTCACTTTTAATTTTAAGTTCTTCTTCTTATTATTTGACGCAGACCCTGCGACGTACCCAAAAGTATAAGCTATCTGTTTGGACAGCCGGGATGTGCCACTCAATTTAGACCGGAACCAAGTGGGGGCCTTATCCACAGGGACCATCCCCCCCATCCCCTACCACCAACCTCTCAGAAGTACTTACGGACGCACATTATGTAATGTGCCCGTACTCCGAAACTCTATTACCTGAACACGGGTACAGTTTGGGAATCGAACTCGGGTCGTCGGCGTACAATTCTCACGCCATAACCATTGGGCTGTCTCAACTCCAATTTTAAGTTCTGTAGATTTGCTTCCTTTCCCGATTGAATTGGCTAGTTTGGCAGGTTGGCACGTTGGGCCGCCTTTGTGTTGAGGAGCTCTTTCCCGCCCATCTATTTTTGTGCCCCAAACCTACTGGTGAATCGTATGAGTTGGGTCACGGAGCTTAAAAGGAGTATATACAGTAGAACCCCTATAACACGGTAGATACGTTCCGTGTTATATGAATCCGTGTTGTACGAGTCACTTAAATTATACAAATACATGAGCCGTTCGTTCACAGCCCAAAGCGATTAACTTACTTGTTATATTTAAAATAACTTTCTTTAATAATCAGGCTTAAGACACTACATGCCAACAATTTTTATGGCCGTTGAATAATAAATGTTTTTTTTTTCACAAGAAATGTATAAAAATTTATCATTACATATTTTCTACCTTTTCTTTTATGGACTTAATCGTTTTGGCAAATGAGCGGCTCACATACAGTTTACTTATGCATAAACATGCACTTATACAGATACTTAACAAAGATGTAAAATAAATATTTAATATGTAAGAGTTGTTGTTGAGACTCAGACCGTCCGACCTACCAGAAAGGTGTAAGGTAACTGTTTGGACGGCCGGGAAGTGCCACCCAATTTAGACCGGAACCCAGTGGGGGAGAATATGTAAGAGTTAAAATATTTTTTATTTCTCTTCAAAACAAACAAATATAGAAATTAAAAATGTTTTGTTACTCATTTTGCGTTAAATAAAAGAAGCAGTTACACTTTTTTTTATATTTATTCACTGTCGGAGCTATCCATAATTAGGTTCCAACGACATCCTCTTTTAAATGTTAGTTGCGCTATTACATAGCTTGAATATTCACTTGTTTCTTCTCTGTTATTTTCGTTGTTTAAAAGGGTATCTTCTTGTGCTTTCAACAATTTATTATTGTTACTTTCAACAATTTATTATTGTTACTTGTTTTGCCAATTCTAATCCTTCATTTAAGATTTTTAAAGTAAAGTGTTGCTCTGGCTCAGAGTAAATTTGTAATGAGTTTTTTTCACTACTTGATTCGGACGGCTCTGCCAGTTGCATAAGTTCTTGTTCATCTAAGTGTTGGTTACTACTAGCACGGAACGTATCTACCGTGTTATAGGGGGGAGGGGGGGGGGTCTACTGTACTATTCAAAGGAAAATTCCTTGAAGAGCAATATTCTATCCATAATATCAAACACTTTTTCATTTTAGGCATTAAAGTGTCTTTTATAAGAGCAGTTTTATTTAAACTTACTAAAGATCCAGAGGAAATTCTAGCTCTTATTTTGTTTTCATTTCTTTTTATTGTTCGAATTGTTGCCTCGTTTAATTTTAAATCTTTAGCAATGACTATTACTTCCTCACCAGATTTTAACCTATCCAAAATTTTAATTTTTTCTTCAAGGGATATACATTTTCTGCTCCTCTTAGAATTATTCTCCATGGCAGGGGTCATGATGACTAAAGACAAAATTTTAGATAACGTAAAAATTATAAAATTATTAGACTTACCTAATTTATGTACGTATTATAATATCTTTTTAAATTTATTTAACACACTTGACTTTAAAAACAGCTTAATTGATAGTATGTATGTACCAGAGATAACAGATGTGTACTTCCTCTAGATGAAATCGGGTTTAATTTCGCAAAGATTTATTTTCCTAAAACTTTTTTTCCTCAAATTTAAGTTGAATAAAATAAACCATACGATATAAAGTTTTTTCAGACACGTTTAATGTGCATCACAACTAGAAACAAACTGAGACGATCTCCTCTAAAAATGGGGTTTCCCCGAAATTTGAGAAGCACAATGACGTTTAGTGTTACCAGCCAAAAGTTATATTAATTATTGGAGCTAAAACGTAATAAAATCGAAACATATATCTCATTCTTTTACCGTGTTATACGAGCCTCTTAGCGTGTTACACGAACACGATCACAATTTTTTCGCCGTGTTATACGAATCCGTCTTATATGAACCCGTGTTATAGGGGGATCTACTGTAATCAGAAAAAAAATTCCATTTTGAGTTCTGTATTAAGTTAGGCAGATACTTTTACTTGTATCACGTTAGCAATCCAGCTAAACAATAGCGAGCTTGTATAACCCTCTCTGGAAAATTGTGGATAAAACGCGTGAATCGTGAAGTTCTTAGCCAATCAATATAATTCGAGGAGTTTCCAAAACTCTCCAAACTCGTAACCATAGTCAACGAATTTGTCGCCTAGGTCAAGTGACTCGGACTTTCAAATTATAATAAGGGTTTTGTGTTAGGCATTCGTAACAAAATAATGTCACTTCCGTTTCATGTTTTCATTCCCGTCACATTTCTTTCATGATTTACTCCTTACCCTGCACCCTAAGATGGTTCACATTAAAAATTGCGAATAATTATATTCTTTTTGAGCTGCGATAAATTACGAGCAATTACATTCTGTTTGAGCTGCGATAAGTTATGAACAATTACATTCTGTTTGAGCCGGGCCGCCTATAGGGTGTACGGACACCACTTAAGTGGAAGACCCGCGTGCTTCAGAGGGGGGCCGGGTCCCCAATATCCTTTTGAGGAATGAGAAGACATGAAAAATTAACAAAACGAGAAAAATTAAATATGATGAGGGGCCCGTGATAAATGTTTGTAGTTTGCCCACAATTTATATGGACGGCTTCGGTTTGATCAGCAATAAATTACGAATAATTATATTCTGCTTGAGGTACGATAAGCATTACTACTACACCAAATCCTTTAAGTAAGCAATCGAACATTTGTGTGAAGTATCCAGAATTTATTGAGAACAAAATCAATATCACTTGAATGCTGTTCCATATATCGCTTCAAGTAAATACATCCGGCAAACTTTGGGAGCCTAAATCCATGTATGTTAAGGACTAATCGCAGATTAACGAAGCGAGGAGCAGTTACTTTCAGTGTATTTTCAATCATTCTGATAAGAAGTGAAGTTTCAGAATGGATGTCGAAAATACAGATGCAAACAACACATGACTTTCTCTGCAAACTCAAATTTATGTATTCTTCCTTTCACTATATACGGGTACCTGATAAGGGCATAGAATAGAAGAATTAATCCAGATTTCTGGATAACTAACACTTTTATTTAAAAGTAGAGGTAAAAGTGATAATATGAGCCATGTATATTTTATGAGCTCCTTTATTAACACTTTACAACAAAGTTGAAAAGTGTTTATGACTTTGTTCATTCTGCCTGCCTGTCTGTCTGTTTGTCTGTCCGTTAGCACGATAACTGCCGTAAAAGTGACTTAATCAAAATGAAATTTTAGTATGTTGTTCAGACGGTCTGTAGAACCTATGGAAATATAAATGAATAATATCACCCAATTAGTTTTGGATTGAACCCGGGTTGAAAAAATGAAATACATTGAGCCCTATGAGACCTGATTTTTCAAACATTTTTTAAGCGGATTTAAAATTCACAAATTGCTTCGAAACTTTTAGGTAATATTCAAATTGCTCCATAAAATATATAAAAAAATTCAGCCAAATATATTCAGTAGTTTTTTAAATAAAAATTAAAATAATAATAACACCTCTTATATGAAACGATCACGTGACCATGATATGAAAATATCACATGACCCACTTCAAAATGATATATGGCATCCATCTTGTCTCAAAATCGTGATTTTTTAAGTTCTTTTAATTCATATTGAGTGTTGTATCCGTCCTAAAACCACTTTATTTTTGCTTAATTTCTGTGCATCTACATACTGAAACAACGCAATTACGATATATTTGAGTTTAAATGATCATCCAAATTTGATTATCTCTATAACGAAGCCTATTTTTCACTTATGTAAAATGTAAACAGCAAAATATGTAGAATGAAATGTAGTAGAAATGCTGTATTTCTTTAATACAAAATTATTTAGCCCATGGAGTCTGCATAGCTGATATGAATTCATTGATTTTACAAAGAGAAGGACGATTTTTTCGATGAAGTTTTAAGCATAGAGTTTAATTACTTGTAGCTTAATTTTTAAATAAAATAAATTATTATAGTATTGTGATGAATGAAATGAATGGGAAAATGTTATGAATGAAATGCTGTTTTTAGAAAGAGATCCAGGCTTGCTTATTTTTCTATGACGTCATTTGAATGAATTTCAGTTGTGTTCAAGTTTTCAAATATAATAAATTATCGTAGTATTATGATAGTTTTAAATATTTTACCGAGGAATGTATCGCATTTTAGAGATGTTTAAACCAGGCAATTTATATTTCAATGCCGTCATTTGAATGAAGGTCATTGTTTTCGATGAAGGTTTAAGTTTTTAAATATAATAAATTAATGTAGTATTGTGATAAGTTTTAAAATATTACCGAGGAATGTATTGCATTTTAGACTTGTTTAAATAAAATTGCATTGAAGTTAGAAAGTGTTTCAGAATCAATGCTTTAAGCATGATTGATCTTTCTTGTTATTTGTTCATACAGCGCACATAATCTAGTGGGAACGATTTTAACTACTAGTTTAGTAACTCCTTTTGCCCCTAGAGGTCTCTGGTTCGGTTGCAAATGGCAGATGATGGGCGACAGAAGTGTTTGTGTTTTCTCGATTCTAAAAACTTTGAAAGGTACGTATTTTGCTTTTAATCACAGTATCAATTTGCTTAGATTTACTCTTGTTGCTAATAGATAGGATACAGTATGTTTTAAAGATTGTTTTTATGTAGATAATGAATAATTTTGAAAGTAGCAAATACGTCTTATGGTTTTCGAATTCCAATATGGCGATGGCTGTAAAATGAGCCCCAACCGTGCTGGGTATATGAGCCCCAAACATTAAGGGACTCATATTACATGCACTGTAATTTTTTTTTTTGTGTGTGTGTATTCCTACTCTTTTTTTTCCAGATGCCACGAAAAGTACTAGGCCAAAAAATAAAACCTAAAAGGAAAAACTGTAATACTGAGGATATGGTTAAAGCAATTAAGGGTGTTAGGAGCAAAGAAATGGAGTTGAAAAAGGCTTCCAAAACATTTATCGTTCCCAGACCTACTTTCCAAAGACTTGTTCGAGTTGACAAATCTCCGGAAGAAGTAGTTTAAACTAAATTAGGGAAAAAACCTATAATGGGAGAAGACCTGCATAGTGAAGACCTGCAAAGAGTAAGTCGAGTATTTGCTTGTCATGGAAAGCAAATTCAACTGTTTCACCAGACAAGATGTTCGCAGAGTAGCTTATCAACTGTGTGAAAGAAATGGAATTAAACACCTATTCACAGAAGAGGGATTAGCCGGTAGGACTTGGTTCGATCTCTTTATGAATCGTCACAAGAATATTTTGGCTGTTTTGAAACCTACTGCGACATCGTTTTCTAAAGCGAATGGTTTAAACAAAAAGGCAGTTAACAATTTCTTTGATATCCTCGAAGCTGAGTACGCTAAACATACCCGGCAGATAGAGTATTCAATGTCGACGAGACAGGCATATCTGTCGTGCAAAGCAAAATCCCCCGAGTCATTAGATTAAGGGGAAAAAGACAAGTGGGCGCACTAAGTTCTGTTGAAGGAGGCTCTCTTGTGACAGTGATTTGCTGCATGAGTGCAGATGGAACCTTCATACCTCCGATCTTGATTTTTCCAAGGAAAAATATGACTGAGCTTCTCATGAAAGGTGCTCCACCGGGAGCAATTGGTAGGTGCCATCCAACCGAATGGATACGAGTAAACATTTTCACTGACTGGCTAAAACTATCGAAAAAGCTAAGCCCACAAAAGATGATCCAGTCCTCCTTATCTTAGATGGCCACAACTCTCACACAAAAAACATAGATAGCGTGAATTTTACACGAGAAAACATATTTATTGTAAGTTTACCTCCACATACATCGCATAAGCTACAACCTCTTGACAAAACATTTCTTGGAGCTTTAAAACACCATTACAGTGAAAATATACGCCAATGCATGCGTCATGGTGAGAGACGTGTTGGGCCCTATGACATTGCTGAACTGCTGGGACAAGCTTATTTGAAATGCCAGACCGGATCAATTGCTGTGAATGGGCTTAAAGTCACAGGATTATATCCATGCAATAGGAACGTCTTTTCTGCTGCAGATTTTGCACCTTCCTCTTAAGAGGAACTAAATTTGGAAACTCTGCAAAAAGGAAAAGGAAAAACTCTTAAACACTCACTTAATGCCGAAATAGGAGAAAACGTTGGTGCAGGAACCTCACAAGAGTGCAAGCAAATCCCATCTACGACAATTCTACAATCGACCCGGACAGAATGAGCAAATTCACCATTTCGATCATCTGCAGAAGACCTCATACTGGCGGGGTCTTCCGGTCTATGTGGAAAAAGTCAAGGAAATTCTACATTCGCTGTATCACCAAAAGATATCTCGCTAGTTCCCAAACTAAAGAAAAATATATCTAACAAATTTCCGAAAACCTCAAAGGCAGTCTTTATCCTTTCATCTCTTTACAACAATGCTCTGGTGACGGATATGAAAAAAAGAAAAACGTCTGAGGATAAAAAGAAACTTAAAAATGAAAAAAAAGTAATCAACAGACTGCTAAGAAAACAACAACCACACGAAAACAAGCTGTCAAACGAAAAGTTTTTGAAGATGAGGAATCAGAAGAATCAGACATTTCTATTGATTCAGGAGACTATCTTGGAAACACCGCTGGGGATTGAAGGATTCAAGGACTATCCAATTACTGAGTGCCCAGGCAGCCAAACGCTGCCTTTAAACTCAAATCTAAGGGTTGGCTGGGTAATAGTGATAAAAGATGCATTACAGAAGAGAAGTTTCAAAAAATGGGCGATGCTCTTTGATCTCGATTGTGGAACTGCTCCGTGGAACACTGGCCTTGGAAAGTCCCGGTGGTCCAATGTAATATTTGCGAATTGTAGGGGCACAATGACTGCTGGATCAGAAAAGGACATTTACATTTGTGATTTTTTCAAATAGACAAGTTTGTTTTTTGTTCTTTTTCATCTCATCATCTTTTTAAGGCTTTGTAATGAATAAAATGACATTTGAATAAATACATGTGTCACATTTTTTCTTAAATCAGCTATTTCATTCATGTATTAAAGGGGCTCATAATACCATCATAGAACATTCTTTTCAAAAAATGACTTCTTTGAAATTATTAATTTTTTGATAACTTTAAAGTTATTTAAGAAAGTTAACATTTTTCAAATAGTTTACACAAATGTCAAAGTTACCATAAAAATTTGAATCAAAACCTTTCAAATTGATATTTTAAAAATATAAAACAAAATGGGCGCTCATATTACCACCTTTACCTCTACTAATAAGTTTAAACAGGAACAATATACAGCAAATAGTTCGATAACTATGTTACAAGATCACTAAACAAATGTCAAAGCCAATAAAACAGCAATTAAAGACTCAGATAATTCACAAATTCAGATACCATTCTCAAAACACTGACACATCTAACAAATCATTTTAGCTCGTATCACGTCAACTGCTCTCCAACTGAGCGATGACGCTTTTGATATACTCCGAAAAAACTTCAGAAGGGGCTTGTATCTTCCAGAATATTCATTATTTTGAGAAAGTTGTGGTACATTCGAAAAGTCGCTAAGTTGGCGATATATCGCCTACTCTGAAAACCACGCGATGAAATTCCAAATATGGCAAGTCTACATTCACGTAATAGGAATGGCTGCCTGTAAAGGTTTTTCCCCATGAAGGCCTTGAATAGAAGCAAATGTATTATTTAAATAAAGGCAAAGCACGCTGAAACTTTTTACACATCCGTAACAATATATTACAATTTAACACATTAACATAATTATAAAATATGCGCTGTTTTTATGCTTAAATCTGAAAGGGTTTTTGTTATTCAGAAAATATATCAAAATCTTCGATTCCGTTTGTAGGTGCCTTTGAAATGCGCGAAACACGGTTGAAAAGTCTAGTATTTAAATATTAAAGAAATTATGAAATAAAAAATTAACCGGAGACTGTCTCAATTCGATTTTCTCATACCAGAATTCATTTTTTTTTTTTCAAATTTTACAAGAAAAAATTTGAAAATCTGTATCGTGGGTCAAAATGGTTATAACTATAGCGAGTTACTTATCACTTTAAAGGGCTTAAAACATCCTTCGATTGATACCATACTTGACAATGTACCCCCGGGGGGAGGGTAACTTGCCCCAAGTGGGGTTAATGACGTCACTAACAAAAAAAAATCTGATGTGGGCAACACATGACTTTCCTTATATAATGTAATGAATTTACGACTTTTACAGGAAAAAAAAATAGGTTTTCTTATAGTAGATACTAATATTCTTTCCAAGATATTGAATTTTCGACAATTAGTCGTCATTTTCATTGATCTAGCGTCATTTTTATCCATTTGGCGAGATTTTCGTGAATTTGGCAACATTTCAAAAAGTCGCCAAGTTGGCGACATTCCGCCAAATTCGTCGCCAAAATCTCGCCAAGCGTTATAGACGAAGAAATAAGTTATTCTGACAGCAGACAAATGACTATTGGTGTTCAAATACAAACGTATTACTCAAAATATATTTTTTCATGAATGGAACGAGCTAGATCCACGAGAATGATGTCACCCAATTTATCGTATGGTATTACATCTGAAAAGTGAACACGTTTCTCAATAGGAAATATTTTTTTTTTATTTTATATGACTTTTTGATAATTTTTTTTTAAAATGTGCAATATCTCGAGAACGGTTCATGTTAGCGTTCTAAAATTTATACCAATCGTTTTCTAATGAAAAATTACATAAGAAATGTCTATTTGCGTAACTTTATTAGCGGTTTTGGTTTTTTGACGATTTTTTCAAAATTTCATTCGAAAATTTAGGGAGGTTCTGAGCATTCGATTGTGTATAAAACAATAAGCTTCGAGTGTTTAAGGATTGTGATTTTTGTACCAAATTTGGTTCGAATCGGTCCATTCGTTCGTCAGTTATCGTCTCCACAGACTCACTGACACACACACACACACACACACACACACACACACACACACACACACACAGACATCACTTAAAAATGTTTGATTCGTGATCAGGGATACCTGAAACGTGCTCTCCCGTCGAAAACTCGAATTCGAATTTTCGACCCCGTCACAATACTTTCCTTATACATTATGTATATAAGGAAAGTAATATGTATCGCGGCTATTTTTCACAACAATGATTTAAAATATTAAGCCATGTGATTATTCAGCTGGAAATAAACCCTTTCATGCATGATTATGTCATATTTTGCCCTATGTTGCCATGTTAAAAAATATATAATTTCGAATAAATTTTTAACTTTTCGCTCGAATTTAAAAAAATTCTATCTAATTCTAGATTCTTATTACAATTTGGGATATAAAGTTTCGAGAAAATCTATTAACATTTGTAATGCTACATAAGAAATCGACCACAGACATCAGACAGACAGACGGACGGACATTACTCCAAAACAGTCGTATTTAGGAGATCGTAAAACATATATTGGCCACAAACTCTTGTATTCTAAAATTCTCGTGAAAACAATACTTTCAATATTTGGCATTTTTACATCTCCATAATATATTACATAGTATGGGAATGTAAAAATGCAAAATGCCAGATTCTGCCAGATATAGTAAACAATATTATATCTTATCATCTTTTTAGCAAATTTCCAGTACTAAAATTACTTAACACAATATCATATCCGTAATATATTTCGAGAAACGTTTAGAAAATTCTCTTGTTTAATTGGGTAATTATAATCCTTCTTGTAATTCTATTATGCAGGAAATTAGAGTGCATGAATATTAAAACATTTTTAAAATGAAAAGAAGTAATTTCCGTTTCAACGCGAAGCACTTTTTTAGCGTACTGTTGCATAATCCTTTTAATCACTTCGCCCATATGCTTATTTTTTATTTAATTACATATAATTACTTAAGAGCATTTTGATAATTATCGGTCAACTTTCATTTTTCTAATACCGAAAAATAACGTTGTATAAATAATACATTATTTACCTAGTTTCATATCTAAAAAAAATTGATTTCAGCAGCACATGGCTTTCCTTATATAATGCAAGGAATTGACTTCTTTCACATTAAAAAAAATCTGATGTGGGCAACACATGACTTTCCTTATAGAATGCAATGAGTTTACTACTTTTACAGTTAAAAAAATGTTGTTCTTATAGTAGATACTTATATTCTTTCCAAGTTAGTGAATTTTCTTCAATTAGTCGTCATTTTCATTGATTTATCGTCACTTTTATCCATTTGGAGAGATTTTTGTTAATTTGACAGCAATTAAAAATGTCACCAATTTGGCGGCATTTCGACAAATTCGTCGCCAAAATCTCGCCAAGAGTTATGGACGGCGAAATAAGTTATTCTTACAGCAGATAAATGACTATTGACGTACAACTACAAAAGTATTACTCAAAGTATCTTTTTTCCTGAATGGAACGAGCTAGTTCCACGAGAATGATGTCACCCAATTTATCGCATGGTATTACATATGAAAAGTGAACATTTTTCTCAATAGGAAATATATTTTTTTAATTTTATATGACTTTTTAAAAAATTTTTTGGAAAATGTGCAATAGTTCGAGAACGGTTCATGTTAGCGTTCTAAAATTTATCTTAATCGTTTCCTGATGACAAATTACATGAGAAATGTCTATTTCCATAACTTTATTAGCCATTTTGATTTTTTGACGATTTTTTCAAAATTTCACTCGAAGATTTAGGGGGGTTCTGAACATTCGATTGCATATAAAAACAACAAGCTTCCAGTGTTTACGGATTGTGATTTTTGTAGCAAATTTTGTTCGAATCAGTCCATTTGTTCGTCAGTTATCGTCTCCACAGTCTCACTGACAGACGCACGCACACACACACACACACACACACACACACACACACACACACTTTCACACACACACAGACATCATTTCAAAAATGTTTGATTCGTGATCAGGGATGCTTGAAACGTGCTCTCCCGTCGAAAACTCGAATTCGAATTTTCGACCCCGCACAATACTTTCCTTATACATTATGTATATAAGGAAAGTATCAATTTTGTGGGTCACTTTTATGTCTCCCGGCTCACATATGAGAAAATCTGATGTGGGCAACACATGACTTTCCTTATATAATGTAATGAATTTACTACTTTTACAGTAAAATAAATAGGTTTTTCTTATAGTAGATACTAATATTCTCTCCAAGATATTGAATTTTCGACAATGAGTCGTCATTTTCATTGATTTAGCGTCATTTTTATCCATTTGGCGAGATTTTCGTTAATTTGGCAACATTTTAAAAAGTCGCCAAGTTGGCGACATTCCGCCAAATTCGTCGCCAAAATCTCGCCAAGCGTTATGCACTAAGAAATAAGTTATTCTTACAGCAGATAAATGACTATTGGCGTTCAAATACAAAAGTATTATTCAAAGTATCTTTTTTCATGAATGGAACGAGCTAGATCCACGAGAATGATGTCACTCAATGTATCGCATGGTATTACATATGAAAAGTGAACATGTTTCTCAATAGGAAATATTTTTTTTTATTTTATATGTCTTTTTGATAATTTTTTGAAAAATGTACAATATCTCGAGAACGGTTCATGTTAGCGTTCTAAAATTTGTGTCAATCGTTTTCTAATAAAAAATTACATAAGAAATGTCTATTTGCGTAACTTTATTAGTGGTTTTGATTTTTTAACGATTTTTTCAAAATTTCATTCGAAAATTTAGGGGGGTTCTGAACATTCGATTGCGTATAAAAACAATAGGCTTCCAGTGTTTACGGATTGTGATTTTTGTACCAAATTTGATTCGAATCGGTCCATTCGTTCGTCAGTTATCGTCTCCACAGACTCACTGACACACACACACACACACATACTTTCACACACACACACACACACACACACACACACGCACACACACACAGACATCACTTCAAAAATGTTTGATTCGTGATCAGGGATGCTTGAAACGTGCTCTCCCGTCGAAAACTCGATTTCGAATTTTCGACCCCGTCACAATAATTTCCTTATACATTATGTATATAAGGAAAGTAAAAAATCTGATGTGGGCAACACATGACTTTCCTTATATAATGTAATGAATTTACTACTGTTACAATAAAAAAAATAGGTTTTTCTTATAGTAGATACTAATATTCTTTCCAAGATATTGAATTTTCGACAATTAGTGGTCATTTTCATTGATTTAGCGTCATTTTTATCCATTTGGCGAGATTTTCGTTAATTTGGCAGCATTTCAAAAAGTCGCCAAGTTGGCGACATTCCGCCAATTTTGTCGCCAAAATCTCGCCAAGCGTTATGGACGAAGAAATAAGTTATTCTTACAGCAGATAAATGATTATTGGCGTTCAAATACAAAAGTATTACACAAAGTATTTTTTTTCATGAATGGAGCAAGCTAGATCTACGAGAATGATGTCACCCAATTTATCGCATGGTATTACATATGAAAAGTGAACATGTTTCTCAACAAGATTTTTTTTCAATTTCATATGACTTTTTGATTTTTTTTTTAAAAATGTGCAATATCTCGAGAATGGTTCATGTTAGCGTTCTAAAATTTATGTCAATCGTTTTCTAATAAAAAATTACATAAGAAATGTCTATTTGCGTAACTTTATTAGAGGTTTTGATTTTTTGACGATTTTTTCAAATTTTCATTCGAAAATTTAGGGGGGTTCTGAACATTCGATTGCGTATAAAAACAATAGGCTTCCAGTGTTTACGGATTGTGATTTTTGTACCAAATTTGGTTCGAATCGGTCCATTCGTTCGTCAGTTATCGTCTCCACAGACCCACTGACACACACACACACACACACATACTTTCACACACACACACACACACACACACATAGACATCACTTCAAAAATGTTTGATTCGTGATCAGGGATGCTTGAAACGTGCTCTCCCGTCGAAAACTCGAATTCGAATTTTCGACCCCGTCACAATACTTTCCTTATACATTATGTATATAAGGAAAGTAAAAATGATGAAAAAATCCACGGTACAGTGTTTTTAACGTTGAATTGTACATTTGTCGTTTTTCCGCAGCATGCAATACTATTTCAAAGTACCCAATTAACTTATATTTCACGCAAATCTAAATTAACAATCATTTATATTTATAGCATCCTCAATAAGCAATATAGTCTATTAACTTTGACGATATTTTCGTCAATCTGGTGTTGAAGACCCAGACCACACGACCAACCCAAGGGTTTATGGTAGTAAGATGTGTGGCCGGCGTCAATCTGGTGTGAAATATCTATCACCAAGATGGGGATAACCCCCTAGATTATTCACCAAGTTTGCCAAATGTATTACCAAGTGTTACAAACAAACGGAGAGAAGAGCATTTCTTACATACTAGAAGGTATGCTTGTCATACGACGGAATTCAAAATTTGCTAATCATTACTACCTCCCATCTGGCGTCATTTTTATCAATTTGGCGACATTTTTATATATTTGTTGACATTTTCCTCACTTTGGCTATATTTTAAAAAGTCGCCAAGTTGACGACATCCTGCCTAAATTTTTTAATAGCGTTACGGACGGACGGAGAAATGAGTTATTCTTATAGTATATTGTTATGTTCTTTCCAAGATAATGAATTTTCATCAATTAGTCGTCATTTTTACCAATTTGGCGACATGTTATTCAATTTGGCAAAATTTAAAAAAGTCGTCAAGCTAGCGATATTTCGCCAAATTTGTCGCTTAAATTTCGCCAAGCATTATGGACGAGAAATAGGTTATTCTTATAGTAGGCAAATGACTATTGGCGTCCAAATAAAAACTAGTAACCGAAGTATCTTCTCTACTAAATGGAACGTGCTAGATCCACGAGAATGGTGTTAACAAATTTATCACATATTATTATATATGATAAGTAAACATATTTACAATATTTAATTTTTTTTTTAATTGTATGCCTGTTTTGATAAAAATGCGAAATGACTCGAGAACGGTTCATACTAGCGTTCTACTTTTTCTGTCAATCGGTTTATAATGAAAAATTACATACAAAATGATTATTTACTTAACTTTATTGAAGGTTTTGATTTTGTGACGATTTTATCAAAATTTCATTTGAAAATTTAGGGGTGTTCTGAACATTCGATTGGGTTTAAAAACAATAGGGTTCCAACAGCATGTGGTTGTAATTTTTGTACCAAATTTCGTTCTAATCTCTCCATTTATTCGTAAGCTACCGTTTCCACAGACTCCCGGACACACACAAACACACATACACACACAGTCATCACATCAAAAACTTTCGATCCGTGTTGAGGAATGTTTAAAACTCACTCTCCTCGAATTCGAATATTCGACTCTGTCACAATACTTTCTTTATACATTATACTATGTATATAAGGAAAGCAAAATTGCTGTTTACTATACACGACTTTTCCTACAAATCAACGAATTTTTATATATACAGGGCGTACAAACTGGGGAATTCTAATCAAGCTAAAGCATTCTAATGGGATATTATTACTTTCCTTATATACATAGTATAATGTATAATGTACTGTGACGGGGTCGAAAATTCAAATTCGAGTTTTCGACGGGAGAGCGCATTTCAAGCATCTCTGAACACGAATCGAACGTTTTTGAGATGATGTTTGTGTGTGCGTCAGTGAGTTTTGGAGACGATATCTCCCAAATGAATAGAGTCTATTTTACAATTCTCCATAATTTTGCTATAAACTAGTTACTTTCCTTATATACATAGTACAATGTATAAGGAAAGTACTGTGACGGAGTCGAAAATTCAAATGCGAGTTTTCGAGGGGAGAGCAAGTTTCAAGCATCCCTGAACACAAATTAAATGTTTTTGAGATGATGTGTGTGTGTGTGTGTGACAGTGAGTCTGTGGAGACGATATCTCACGAATGAATGGAGCGATTCGAACGAAATTTGGTACAAAATTTACATTCCGTGAATACTGGAAGCCAATTGTTTTTAACGCAATCGAATGTTCAGAACCCTCCCAAATTTTCTGGTCAATTTGAGATATTGCCCATTTTTCAAGTAATGTTATAAAAAAATCACATAAAGTTAATAAAAAATACTAACTTTTGTGAAATATGTTCACTTTTCATGTGTAATATTATGCGATAAATTTGTTGACATCATTTGCGTGGATCTAACTCGTTCCATTCATGAGAAAAGATACTTTGGGCAATAGTTTTGTATTCGTACACCAATAGCATTTATCCACTATCTGAATAAGGACGCCGCAGGCGGACTGCCAACCTTGCACAAGGCATTGGTGTAGGCAACATATAAGTCCTCTGCGTGTTTGCAAAAAGTTGAGAATCTTATATCGAGAAAGCACGCGTAGGTGCTTGACAGTACATATTGGCTACGGTGTACGCAGACACCTGGCCGATTAAAATATTATTGTTTTTGAGTTTCTTTGATTTTTTTTTTATAAGTTTGTATAGTTCAAATATTTGTCCAATGATAATTTTTTTCTATGTACACTTTATCTATTTTAATCTATATACATTGTCACTGTCTAGTTCTATCTATATTCACAATCACTTCATCTATTTTTATTTATGCGTATAATCACTGTATCTATTTTTTTCTATGTACACAATCACTATAACTATATTCATCTATGTACACAATCACTGCGAATTGGAGTGTGTGTTGTGTGGTGCTGTACCCATGATATGAACTTCGTTTACTTCCAGGTAATGGATTACATTTTTAATTCTGTCCTGTGTTGATGAGTTCCTCAGAACTCTGTCAGTCCAGAGGGCCATATTGTCAGTTGTTGGTGCTCTAACATGGTATCTGTGCGTCAGTGGACAGTATGACATGTAGTGAAGTGGGTCGCCGATATCCCCACAGACACAGAAGTCCGTGGCGATCTTACCAATCTGATATAGGAAGGACGGAAAAGGACCATGTCCTGTGAAGAACATTGTTGTTTCTCTGTTTGCAGGTTGTCTGTCTGATCTGACTTCTGGTGTAAATGGGTGTGTTTTACGGCCCTTTTCTGATGCCGTCCAGCGTTCTTGCCACTTTTTCATATCATATTGCTTTAAGTCCCTCTTAAGGCTTGATAACGGGAGCTTAACACCGGTATGAATTACATCTTCAGGATGTCCCGTTGCGTTCTTTGCTGTGTCGTCCGCAAGCTCATTACGCTCTATTCCTGTGTGTGCTGGAACCCAAGTTAGCTGTACTCTACAACCCACGTTTCTAATTAGATTCTGGACATCTCTAACCTGCCCCGATGTCGTTTGGTGCTTCTTCAAGGCTTCAAGACTTGACAGGCTATCTGTGGCAATTACCGCCGGTGGCGACCCGTGTTTTATCAACCATGTTAGAGCCTCTGAAATCGCATACATTTCTGCCTGAAAGACTGAGTTTTTTTTTTAAAGTCTCTGTGACTGCGTATGTGTTAGTATGTTGTCTGTGTAGACGCAGAAGGCCGCTGCCGTGCCCATTCTTGTCTTTGAGCCATCTGCATATATTGTTATTTTGCTCTTTGTTGGATATTATGTTATATATTTGCTAACACTGTCTGTGGTTGGATATGTGGTCCAGCTCGGTATCATTTGTACATAATCCTCCGGAACAAGGTTCAAACCTCTCTCCTCGTGGGCCACCCTGAGTCTGCTGACTTTGGCTGTTAATCCTTCCTTTGCGAGAGTATGGTGCATGGGCATGACAGCGGCCACTATATGAATAACCTACTTTTCTATCCTTAACGTTTGGCGAGATATTGGCGACAAATTTGACGGAATGTCGCGAATTTGGTGACTTTTTTAAATGTCGCCAAATTGATAAAAATGACGTTAGATCAATGAAAATGACAACTAATTGATGAAAATTCAATATCTTGAAAATAATATCTACTATAGGAATAACCATTTTTGCCGTCTGCGATATTTTGGAGACTTAGCGATACTTTTGCCTTAGCGATATTTTGGAGACAAATTTTAGCAAAATATCGCCAACTTGGAGGCGTTCTAAATGTTGCCAAATTGATGAAAATGTCGCCAGATTGATAAAACTGTCGCCAAATTGATAAAATTGTCGCCAAATTGATAAAAATGTCGTCAAACTGATAGAAATGTCGCCAAATTGATAAAATTAACGCTAAATCAATTAAAATGACGACTAATTGATGAAATTTTAATATACCTGAAAGAACAGAAGATTCTGTTATCAGAATAATCCATTTTCCCGTCCATAATGCTTGGCAATAAATTTTGCGAGATGTTGCCATCTTGACAACTTTTTGAATGTTGCCAAATTGACGGAAATGTCACCAAACTGATAAAAATGTTGCCAAACTATTAAAAATTACGCTAAATGGGAGGTAATGTTTTGCAAAATTTTAATTCCGTCAAATAGCGGGCATACCTGCTAGTACTATATAAGAAATGTTCTTCTTTCCATTTGTCTGTAACACTGCATTTAGAAAACCTGGCGAATAATCTATCGACGTATCGCCAACTTGGCGATTTTTCACTCCAGATTGACAAAAATATCGTCAAATTGCAAAAATTACGCCAAATTAATAAAAATGATGCCTAATTGAGGAATTTATTATTAAAATATTTCGATATATGGATTATATTGTTTATTGAGGATGCTATCAATATTGATAATTGTAAATTCAAAGTTGCTTGAAATATCAATTTATTGGGTATTAAATAGTTTTACATGTTGTCATCCTGAAAAGCGTACAGTTCAACATTAAGTACACTGTACCATGGTTTTTATACATAATTTTTTCACTATGAAAGAAGTAAATTCATTGCACTACATAAAGAAAGTGGTGTGCTGCCCGCATTAGACTTTTAGTTATGACTTTGTAGTTTTGTTCAAAGCGAACATGATAATAATATATTTTAATTTTTTGAAGTATTTCTTGAATTTGTAGTTATTGTATGTTCTTTGGGGTGCAAAATATAATAGTACTTTGTACTAGAAAATCTTTGTGTTCTAAAAAGTGGATTAACAATAAAGCTTCAGAATAATTGAATATAATTTCAAGACTTAAAAGATATAAGATAATTATCATTAAAGTTGTAATTATATTTTTTACCATATAAATTAGTAACAAGTTTAATATGGGGATCCAAACTTAAATTTAAGTCTAAATGATTAATATTATTATTTACACTAGTTTCATTATAAATTAATTCTAGATTAGAGGGGTAAGGATCAATATTAATATAGTTGATGGTGGCAGTCATAGACATATATATAAATTAAAAAATCCTTAGCTAGGAAATTACTTACGCGATAATAAATGTTACCTGGAATATTGCTACTAAATATGTTCCTCTTGTAGTACATTCGATATTTGTACATATTATTACCTTAAAATAAATATTTCTTAAATAAAAAAATGGAGTAACACAGGAAAGTTGCTTACTTTTGATTTATCGCTAACAACCAATAAACCAGAAGTTATTATATAACACCATATGTATACTATAAAAAATAACGAAATGGATGCCATTGAAATAGATCAGTATTAAAACTAAAAATGAAAAACAAAAATCCAAGGTTTTTTATAATCTTTTAATCTCCTATTAATATTTTATGCATGTTTTGGTTCATTGGTGGTCATCCCTAAAAAATACTACATCCTTATGACATACCTTCCTTTGTTTCGCGATTTTAACATTTGAAAGGAAATTTTCTTTCCTTTGCTTTATTTTTCTTCTGGTATTGCAATAGTATACAATTGCTTTATTCTTCTTCTGGTATTACAAAATACTCTCCTGATCATATTGTTTCTCACCCACACCTTCATTTTTTTATTTTTAGTTTAAATGGTGATGTATTTTAATAATTTTCGCTTCATAATTTTATCATTATTTTCTATGGTGTTATACAACTTCTGGCTCATTAGTTGTTCTTTAAGATTTAATATTAATTTCATCATTTTATATGCTGCACTAAACGCAATAAATAAATGTAATTTTAATTTACAGTTACTATATATTTGTCAATCTACTTACTCTCCTAAAGTATTAAAAATATTAATAATAAAAAAATTAAAAATAATACTAATGATCAATTAATTCGTATTAAAAAATTGAAATATCTTGTTCATGGAGGTAAAGGTAATGAGAAAATGCCAACATCATTTAATACAATAATTCAGGTGGCGCTGCGATAAGATAAGCGCTCTTGTATTGTATGTATTTTACGGTGAAAGGGTTAAAATATTTATTTAACCTGTCAATTTTGCAGAAATAAATTAGCAGCGCAATGTAAATTAGAGCTGACACAATAAAGAATATTCCTACTTAATCAAAATTGTTTTACCTTTTAATTTATTTTTATCTCCCTATATTCTGAACTCTGTCCTACAACTTTGAAAAAATACTGATTAATTATATTGATAATTAGGGAATCTTAATTTAAAAATAATCAAAAATACATACACTCAATACTATGCCTCACTGTGTCAAATGGAAACAAAATGCGCTTTAATAATATTAGAGACATCTAGATATAATTCTCAAAGCATTATGGCATTTTCAAGCGTTTCAACTATAGGAGTTTTATCTCCTACTCTCTAACTCATTATCATATACACTCAAGCCTGTTTTTGTACAGTCTTTTTTGTGCGATTTTTTATTTGTACGATTTTTTTTTTGTGCGGTATATGAAAATTTCAATCAAATTGGAACATAATTGACGAAGTTATCAATAAAAAAAAATTAGTAGGTTTGATCGGTCATTTAGTTTTTTCGATTTTTGATATGTATTTTATCACATTACATAAGTATTGCGTCAGCCAATTACATTACATATATATTGAATTCTATAATCGCATAATTTAATTGTTGAACGCACAAGAATTTCCATGTAAATAAATGAAATGTGCAATAGCATATTGCGATGGAATTCTTGAGTAGCAAAGCAAAAATGCATTAATCGCAAATAAACATTGAAGGACATCTGCATCGTGTTAGTTCGGGTTTTCCTGAAACGGACTGCGTGTCTCGTTAGGTCGCTGAGTTGGTGTTTTGCTAATGAGATAGTTGGCGACTAGTCTCATGCTTTGTTTTGTTTGTTTTAACGAGTAGGTAGAAGACGTTTACTTGAAGGGAGCAAAGAGTTGCTTTTTTTTATTCGTCTCTGATCTGCGCAAGTGACAAGTCCGCTAAATAAAGTGATTTAATAAAAAATAATATTACGTGTGTTTTAATTTTTAAATTTAATATTAATTGACGTCCTTCAAAGTGCTTTCACATTCCTATTGTTAGACTACGAAGGATAATGGTTATACGTTTTGAAAAGTTTTGTATGTGCAAAATAAGTACATATGTAAATAAATTATTTAAAAATGTTCGCATGTGTATTTTCTAAATCAGATTCCAAAAGGTTTGGCGAGATTCCAAGTAGCTGCCAAGCCTCGTGTCTTGATATTGTTTAAAAAAGCAATTCCTAGTTATTTCGTAAGGTTTTGAGTTATTTTCTACCTGAGACTTTTTTTATGCGGCCCCTATTCACCGCATAAAAAAAAATACTTTTTAATTGTGTTGCGAAAACTATTTTTTATAGCTACTCGTGAAGTTTTGTGCGATTCCCTATCCACCGCACAAAAACAGGTTTGAGTATATTATCAAATTGCTTTACATACAAATTCCTTGAAGGTTACATGTATCTTTCATGAAGTTCAGTCTGAATTTATATATTAAAATATCAGTGTATACAGGCAGTATTTAAATGTCCCACACATTTCATTAATATAACAATATATTTATTAAAATAATTTATTTGTCTCGAATACAGCGGCTTTCGATGAACACGCCTACAATAATATAAATAAATAAATAACATGAAATTGGACGTGTTGAATGCACTTCAAACAGCCAGTGCTTGAATACTAGTGCCCTGAAAAATAAATTAAGATTGTTTTTAAGTTCAAATATTGTGATACATATTAAATACATTTAAGTAAAAATAACTTACTGCATTTATAATTTAAAATAAACAGCTATAAAAATGTAAAGTGCTTTGTAGTAGAATTGTAAATGCACAACTGAAATTGCAACACCATAAAGTTGTAGGTGTAGCTTTATGTAAATCAGGGAAAGGAAACATCAAGGCGAGATATGCAAATGATCACAGTTTCGTTACGCATAGTGACGTAACACCTCATCGAGCAGCATAAAAACGTCAGGTCAAGGATGAGCGATATCACAGCTAAATTGTAGCGTCATTGGTTTCAGGTTGTAAAAATCACCAAAGTATACCAAGAGTACGTCAACGTACCGCATACGTTCAGTTGTCGTCAACGGAACAACAACAAATCATTGTTTTACGTGAGGATGAACTGAGTCTTCGAAGGATCGCTGAACTATTGGGTCGTGATGTGAGCACAGTTCAATGGTGTGTGTTACGGTTCGTGAGAGACAACGAAACTACATGAAGATCAGGTAGTGGAGCTTCCAGGTGTACCACACTACACATGAAGATTGTATGATTCGGAGAAGCGTTGCGTGGGAGCCGTTTACCACAGCAACCGTCTGACAACGACATTTATCCCACACTACACGTAACGTGGTTTCGACGCAAGCAATTCGAAACCGTTTGCATGAAGCAGAACTCTGAGGTAGACGACCTATTGGACACCTACCATTTCAACGTCTTCACCGGTTACGTCGCCTTCAGTGGTGTCAAATGAGACGCAACTGCTCGACAGAATGGCGAAAAATTTTGTTCACGGATGAATCAGTATTCTGTTTTGGCATGTCAAATGGCCGTACTCGCGTATGGCTGCGCTGTCAACAACGCCACCAGGAAGCTTTTTCTATCAGTAGCCACACAGCCCCCTTAAGTGGCACCATGGTTTGGGGTGGTATAACATTTGGTGAACGAACACCTTTGGTCCACGTTTCTGGCAGTATCACGGAACAACGATACGTCTCCGACATTGTGAGACGTGTGTACAGTCATATCTGTCAACCATCTCTGGACTGCTTTTTCAGCAGGATAATGCCAGGCCACATACTGCACGGTTAACTATGAATAGTATACAAGGTTTTGATATCCTGCCTTGGCCCGCATATTCTCCGAATATGTCGCCAATTTAGCATATTTGAGACATCATGGGTCGTCGATTAAGAGAACTCCCAATTCCAGCAAACCATGTTCAGTTACAAGCCCAATTGCATGGTGTTGTTGAAACCCAGACCGTCCGACCTACCAGAAAGGTGTAAGGTAACTGTTTGGACGGTCGGGAAGTGCAATTGCATGGTGTGTGGAATGTCATCCCTCAGCACACCATTGATCACCTCATTGACGGGATGCCTCGTCGTATTCAATCCTGCATAGGCTCTTGCAGTGGGCCTATTCCATATTGATCTAATGTCAATAAAGTTCCATGCTTTCATTTTCCAGGTATAATTTTTTGATCATTTGCACATCTACATGTTACACTTATATTCTGTAAATTAAATAAGGATACATAAATTTCTTCATGGTATTGCGATTTCAGTTGTTAGCAGTGTATTTGTGGGGTTTAACTTAACAATCTCGAATCAAGGTGTAGCACAGGACTAGTTTCGACCAGGAGTGTTTAATGAGTGAGTGGACTTCTGTAGAAACTCTACATTTTCGCAAGTAACTCCGTAGAAAAACAACCTCATGGCGAAATTACAGACCGTGAGTTGCATCCGGCGAGACAAGAAGGTATAAGGTAGTAAGTATGGAAAGTATAAGGTATCTCAATGTAATTCCTTACATGGCGAGACTGGTGTGGCACCTGTTGCATAATTGTGCCCAAGTCGGAAGTCCAAGTTAATTCCTTGTTATTACGTCTTTGTTCAGCAGCTTAACTTTATAGAAAATTTGGTTTTACTTGATCGAGTAACTTAAAATGAAACGGGGCCATAGATTTGCTTGCAAACCGAAAAGGGTTTTTGACGCGAAAATAAGACTTTCTTTTAACGAGGGATGTCAGTGCCGAATTAACCATTAAACAATATAAGCACCAGCTTAAGGTATCAAGGGAAGGTGTCAGCATTCACAGTCTATATGCAAATGATGCAGCTGAACTCAAAAAAGTTGGCCCGACAATATATGACTAAAAGCATATACATATGCAACAAGAATATTAATATTAATAATAATAACAATAAAATATTTCTATAATACTATTTATATTATTATAATATTGAAGAAGTTAATAATTTTTCAAAAGACAAACCGACATTTATTTCAATAGAAAGAATCGTTTTGAATATGTTTTGTATTTGTATTTTTCCATTATTACAAACTTTTAATAAAATAAATAAAAAAGTGTTGAAAATGTGCATATTTCTGTTGCATTATCTATATATAAGAAACTAATCCGCTTTTATTGCTTACCTCTGTTTAGTGTTAAAAAAGATCTAGTCATGGGATTCACTATCAGAAATTTGAGAAAGAAGCAATTTGATTACTGCAAACGTTATTTCAACTATCTAATAAAAATAGGCTGCAATTTCTTGACGGTTTCTACTTTCAATGAACCCAGTACTCTTGAGAACGATAATTCGCCTCTCCAGGCGCTGGAACTACCTCATGTGGGCTATCTATATGGATTTCAAGTGCAATATTTTATAATCTGGTTACAAAAATGTTCTTACAAAATGTTACTCACCTGTTTGAAAATGAGTCCAGCTCAAATCATACAGGGGAGCTGTATGTACCTCAGTGAGAAACCGTGTTGGCTCACCAATGCGTTTTCCCTGGCATCGCTATTGCTGCGAACCTTCAGCAAGAATGGCTTGCTTCGAGCTAGAAGAACATAAAAATTAAGTTAAAATCTAAAGTAAAAAATCAATGTAAAAAATAATTGCTGATATAAGTAAATATATGCGGCATTTAAATTCATGAAAAAATCTAATTGCTGTAAAACAAATATCAAAGCTTTCATTACCATTTTTACATGCGTAGCCTATAATATCAGGACTGTAAAACTGGTATAAAATTTTAAAATGTCAGAGGAATGTTAGGATCTTGAGGTTCCTATGAGCTAGACATGACACTAAATATTCTTGCAGTTTTGTTATTTATCTGGAGTCATTCGTTCACTGGTATTTTTACAGTAATTTGTTAGTTTGATTTCATATTTAGTTGATGTAGCACAAATAACTTTTGGAACCTGTTGGTTCCACTACTTTTACTATCTTAATTCAAAAGAACTTTTATTCACTAGTATGTTCTATAACTCGTTTCTTTAGTTTAGTGGATGAAGTTCATATAGTTTCCGAAAGCAATTGTTTGCCTTCATATTTTGTCACATTCTACTTATATTTCACAATTTTTTATAAACTCATATTTTTATATCTCCTTTAAAAAACTATGTAGTATCCAAAACCAGCTGGTGTCTTATTTAATTTATCATGGAGCATTTAAGTTCGTATTTTTATTTTCTGAACAAGTGTTGAATCCTTCTGATATTCCTTCATATTCCTCCTTGGTTTATATTTTTCATTCATAGAATCTTGTTGCTGTTCGTTCACATTCTTTTTGGTTTTTCCTTTCACTTCCTTCTGGCAACCCGATTCATTATTATTAATGGAAGTTTTATCGCATTCTCAACATTTAATGTATTTAAATGACCGAAAACTGTTTTGTACTGTGCACTTGGAATTGGACAAACCGTTTCACGTCTTATTGAAACATTGACGTTGGTATTTATTTCTTTAAGCTCCCTATTTACTATCTTGTCTAAAATACATTTTCACTGTCAAGAACTTTCCTTGATTACTAAAATCTGAATTTTTGCATACAATGTAAATTACAAATACATACATATTATGTAATATGTTCAATATGTCTCTAACCCTTAATAAGTTTGGTTTCAAGGAAAAATATATCTTTACTTAAATTAATTGGCACGTACCAAATTCAACAATCGGACAAAACTGGTAATTTCCCGTTGTTTTTATGATCTTGATAGTGACATCCAAATATGTAAATATTCCACGTGATGAATCAAGTTCAATAAATTTGTTTATCTATCCTTTTGGGATAGTTTTTTAAGCATCCATTATTTAGAGATTTTTTTTTATTTTTTTTTTTTTCACAAACATTTTTCATCCATATACATTTAGCCTGTCAAATGAAATGTAAGGTACGCTAATAGTTTTGGACATTTTCGCATTTTCTCTGGACGTAGTATTAAGAATTTTTTAAACTATTAAATAAATATAATTTAATACTGCATGATTTAAAAATTTTACATATTTTATTTCTAAATGATTTGCGTACAGTAAAAGTAATCTTATTTTATTTTTATACTGGTATCATCTAAGTATACGAGCTTTGATAAACAAAAGAAAATTACCCGAACTGAGCACACACCTCAACCTCTAGTCAGTGAATTTCAATAAATAATTTCATAATAAAAACATGTTAAAATATTTTATATTTGTATAATGATTTGTACTTGCAACATTCGAGTATACGAGGTTTGATGAAAATATATCCGGACAATGAGCAGAACTCAATATCTAGGAGTAAGTAGAAGAGAAAACAACCGTCATGGCAAATTAGGCCAATTCTCATTATTTGTAATTAACTTCCACATAGTTTCTATTCATTTCGAAGGATTTTGAAGTATTTTTTGAAATTTATCTGTTGCATCCAGGATACTTTTTATCAACTTATAAACATGTTATTCATAAGTTCTAAAGCGATTACGTCAATCAATAACGAATAAGTAGCCAGAAAATTTGAAAAATATATTGTGGGTGCTGTATCATGACAACGCACCAGTTTACGCTTCTTTTTTTCTTATTAACCCTCACTTCTTAGACACAATGCTAATCTGATTTGGGATCTCGTGACTTTTCATTTCAATAACTAAAAATTTGATATGGGCAGTACACGAATTTCTTTATATAATGCAATGAATTTACTACATTTACAGTAAAAAAATAATTTATAAGATCCACGGTACTGTGTTTTGAACGTTTATTAGTACATTTGGCGATTTTCCGGATGACAACATGTAAAACTATTTCAAAGTACCCAGTTAACTTATAAACTTATATTTCGCGCAACGCTAAATAAACAGTTATCAATATTGATAGCACCCTCAATAAGCGATAGAGTTCATATATTAAAATATTTTAATAATTAATACATTAATTAGATGTTATTTTCAATATTTAGCGTCGTTTTTGCAATTTTGACGATATTTTCGTCAATCTGGGGCAAAATATTGACAAATTGTCGATACTTTGCTATATTATTCGCCAAGTTCGCCAAAATGCATTACCAAGTGTTACAGACAAACGAAGAGAAGAGCATTTCTTTTATACTAGAAGGTATGCTCGTCATATGACGGAAATCAGAATTTGAGAAACATTACTTCCCATTTGGCGTCATTTTTATCAATTTGGCGACATTTTTGTCACTTTGGCAAAATTTAAAATAGTCGCAAGTTGACGACGTCCTGCTAAATTTCTCTTCAAACGTTATGGACGGAAAAATAGGTTATTCTTATAGTCTACTATAAAGTTATTTCCAAGATATTGAACTTCATCAATTAGTTGTCATTTCATTGATTTATCGTTGGTTTCATCAATTTGGCGAATTTTCTTCTATTGGGTGACATTTTCGTCAATTTGGCAACATTTAAAAAGTCAGCAAGTTAGAGATATTCCGACAAATTCGTCACCAAAATTTTGCCAAACGTTGCGAAAGGAAAAATAGGTTATTCTTATATTAGATACTTATATTCTTTCCAAGATATTGAATTTTCGTCAATTAGTCGTCATTTTCATTGATTTAGAGTCATTTTTATCAATTTAACGACATTTTCTTTGATTTAGAGTCATTTTTATCAATTTGGAGACATTTTCGTTAATTTAGCAACATTTAATAAAGTCGTCAATGAGTCGACATTTAATAAAGTCGTCGGTGACATTCCCTCAAATTCGTCGCCAGAATCTCGCCAAGCGTTATGGATGGAGAAATAAGTTATCCTTACAGTAGATTGACGTTAAAATACAAAAATATTACCCAAAATATCTTTTCTCATGAATGGAACGAGCTAGATCCACGAGAATGATGTTACCAAATTTATCGCATGATATTGCATATGAAAAGTAAACATGTTTCACAGTAGTTAATATTTATTTTTTATTTTATGTGAATTTTTGATAAATTTACTTGAAAAATGTGCAATATCTCGAGAATGGTTCGTACTAGCATTCTAAAGTTTATATCAATCGTTTTCTAAGAAAACATTCTATAAGAAATGACTATTTGCGCAACTTTATTAAAGGTTTTGATTTTTTGATAATTTTTTCAAAATTTCACTCAAAAATTTTCGGGGGTTCTGAACATTCGATTGCATTTAAAAACAATAGACTTCCAGTCTTCACGGATTATAATTGTTGTAGCAAATTTCGTTCAAATCGCTCTATTCATTCTTGAGATATCGTCTCTACACGCACACACACACGCAGCCATCACCTCAAGAAAGTTTAATTCGTATTCAGGTATGCTTGAAACGTGCTCCTCCGTCGAAAACTCGAATTCGAATTTTCGACCCGTCACAATACTTTCCTTATACATTATACTATGTATATAAGGAAAGTAAAAAGCTCTTTTAAAAACCAAGTTTACAAAGATTGAAGTGATGAAATAAAATTCAAAGTCTGTTTCTAGAGCTATTCTCAAAAGTGTATAGTATCCACTTTGATTAGAAGTTGTAATCTTGTTCCAGCAGTTCAATTGCTGGAGCATCGTCTGAAAATTAGCGGTTCAATACCTGCTGGAACAATTAGACCTTTACAATGGAGCCCTGAAGAATTTACCCTACAGGTTAGGCTCAATGCTGATGGGGGTTGGAAACGACCTAGTTACGAATTTTCAGTGGTAGTTACGAATTTTTAGTATCATGATTATACAGGATGCTAGCCTGGTTTTAAAAAGAGAGAAATTATGAAGGTGATCAATCAAATTGTCAGTAGTTGCATGCCTATCTGACTCAGAGGGAGACGATTATAAGGTCTACTTTGGCGAGAAGAAATTGGATTTTTGTCTCAGTAGCGACTGGCCAATTCAAACATCCTCGAATTGATCCCAGTTATAACTGTGAACCCGCTAAAAGTGCTTAACGAGAATGTTTGAAGAGGTAGAAAAGCATTGTCATTGGTGAATAGGTGTTAATGGGATTTTTTTAAAATCGATCATTTTAATTTAGAATAAATCTTTATTAATAAAATTTTACAACGTTAGTTTGAGTATTTTTTAAATCAAACCTCGTATATATATATACCAGAACAACATATAACTTCACATCACCTATAATTTATGTTATCTACATTTGATTTATTTACATAAATGGCTCAAGTATTTTATTTTCTTCTAATGTTATGGTCTTGAGTGTAATCTTGCAGAGCGACTTACAAATATGATTAACTTGTTTAAAACATTTTAACAAATTAAGGAAATATATAGGTTTAATTAGAACAAACTTATCTTTTTTTACCAAAAAATGTTTTAGTTATGCTTTATTATAGTTTCATTGTAATCGTGTCTAAGAAAACACTTCTACCTGAAATATAAATAGGTCCACTATACTTCTCTCAATTCCTCTACTTAAAGATTCCCTTGATTATAACGTTCGTCATCATGATATATGTTCCTGCTATAAAATCTAGTCCGCTACTAAGAATTTTTACTATCGTCTGGTTTTATTTATGTTTCATCACATTCACTATAATCAGCAGTACAATATTTTTTTGTAAATTACCGCAATCATGACTAACATACTCAAAACAGAAATCATATTTTACCCCCCTTTATCTTGTACTAATAGTTTATATTTAAACTGTGGAATTCTTTTTTATACCTTTTTTAACACTGGAACGACGGAAGCGGTCATTTTGGCCGCATAACTACTTTGACCGCTGCCGTCATTCTAGGAAGATTGTTGATTTGTTCTCTTATTATTATTATTTTTTTTAATCAAATGGCCAGACACTTGACTTTCATCATTCGCCTTTGTCAGCGGCCAGAACGTGAACCATTTAGCCGTCCTAGGATGTTGCCCCAGGCGCACCAGAGAGGGGCGGAACACACTGCGCCTACAACACAAACATCCATGCCTCACGTGGGACTCGAACCCACAACGCGGCGGTCGAGCGATTGCTGTAGAAACGCTCGCCTGGACCACTCGACCACCACGTCAGCTGTTCTCTTATTATAAAACCTAGAATAATTTTCTTCTGTGTTTTCAATAACTTTAAGAAAATTAGAAAAGTCATAAAATTTCAATGGACTGGGATTAGCCGTTTTGGAGGAATCGTTTCTCAAAGTAGTTATGCGGTCAAAATGACTGCGTCAGTCGTTTTAGTGTTAAAATCAATAAACAATGAAATTAATTGCCAGAAAGGTTTAAAATTTTTCTTTTATGAAATTGATCTTTTGTAAATTTATTGTATTTTTCTAATTGATTTTCTGTTAGCGCATTGCTAGTTTGTTTGTATTGCATTTTGCATTGTCATTGGATATTGATATTTTGCTAATTTATTGCCAGTTTGGCTGGGGACTGTGAATTCATCAAGTGCAGTTCTTTGCCACACTGTTATGCACTCACGTATAAGTTTGTAAGTGTATTTATTGTGTGGCAAAATAAATATTATTATTATTGTTATTAGTATTATCATAGTCTTAATCCATTCGATTTATACTGTTCCACTTATGCTCTATTTTACATTATGCAACCAATTAACCATATAAATTGGTGTACAGTGGGTCCCAATTATAGCCAGATTTGATTTGGAATAATAGCACTTATATAGCGAAGTATCAGTTATTACGATTTTTTTTCTGGAAACTTGGATTTACAATTTTATAATATTAAACGTATCGCTAATTGCGAACAATTATAGATACATCAACATCGGATATTAACATAAATCTTTAGTGTGGAAGTGGTAAAAAATTGTTTTTATAGAACTTCTTCGAATAAAAGCAAAATCCCAGGAAGAATAATTAGCTGATAACGAAGATTTATCCGCAGATACGTTGAGTCTAAAATACATTCCTAAACACATTCCCAGATACGTTGAAATAGCCAAAACACAAAAATTGTCTGAGAATTTATAGATAATGTCTAGCGTGAAGTTCATCCACAGAGAAAACTGATGAAAACATGCTCAGTTTTTAGGAGAAATCCTACAAGCCTTCATTTCCGAACATATGTATGAAGCCAGTTCAATGTGGAATAGATTACGTGAAAAAAGAATTTTTTCCATGAGATCTTACTTTTGACGATTGCTGCAAGCGATGATTGTGGTGATGAAACAGAAGCATAAGGCACCACAAATGCCATTATCCCTAAAGTTGCTGATAAGACGTCTGACGAATCCGAATCCGAAGAAACCGAGAATGTTTTAAAGAAAGAATTTAACATAAAAAATGGCTTTGAAAAATTATCCTCCAAAATTTGAGTGACTATTTCGGAACCCACAACTTTAACAACAGTGACAATTTAGATGCAAATAGAAAAGTGTAATGCAAATGTGTTGTAAATTCAAATGAAAGAAAGTTACTTATTTTTTTCAACGCGAATAAAAGGGCAATACATTTCAACATTAATGATTTTTTCTTTCCCAATATGCAGTTAGATAAGTAATGATTATTGTTCATTTCATATCTAAACATTTTATCTGTTCTTAATATCGGTTATAATAAATAAATTTCCCTGTCCCTTGCGACTTCTCTATATGAGGGCTCCACTGTTTTTTTAAACATTTATGCATGATGAATGCAAAACTTGGTTTTAATAGTTAACTTACATATAATGGTATTCCTGTCAAGAAGGTTGGTTCCACAGAATCTGTCTTCACCTGCACCATAGCCGTCCAGTGATCCCTGGTCAATGGTTACGAAATCATCATCGTTACAAGCGCTGCCAGATGCTCCTGCGCTGTCCGGTAAGCCCCAGCTGAAGGAGTCTGATTTATCAGTCTCCCATTTGATGGAGCAGAAGTTTTCCTCAACTCGTAAACACACCGTGTACCGTAAATTGCTCAAATATCGTACATTACCATCGATGGGAGGACCAAAGTTGAAACTTCGTACAGTCTCGCTTGGGCTACGGTAATACTGTAAACAGCCGGGTGGAGCTGAAAAAGATGCATAGAATCAGGACATGTTCTTTTAAACACATTAGAATCTGTAATATAAGGATACTATATATCAATGTGTATAGTAATAGGATTGATATAAATAAGGATTGCTAACTGTAATATAAGGATATTATTTAAGTTGTAACTTTTATACGTTATCAAAGCTACTCTAAAAGTTATATACATTTGATTTCTTAATCACATTTGATTTTATAAAAAAATGTATAGAGAGAACATGTCTTAGGTATTATATTGTAAGCATAGATGTTTATTGCATTTAAAAGGAGCGTTTAGTTGATTGTATCTGCCATCCCATTTGATTTTATTACTTTCTATACTATGTTCCTGCCAAAACTATCCAGGACCAGCGATAGAGGGGATCGGGAGCATAAGGATACGGGAGACTTGGGTGCACGAAACGTCAATAACTTTTAAAATATTAATGACGACACTGTTACTATCTGATTCGTATATAAAAAACAAAATTTCTGAACACTTCTTTTGCTTTTCTAATAGAAGTTTTGAAGATTAAGATCTGCATACATGGACATTCATAGGGGAGGGCAAGGATGGGCACTAACTCCCTCCTAGACGTTTAAAGGCAGGCATCAAGCTTGTTGATATTGTAAGTCATATCCTTGAGTGGGACAGTCCAGTGATTAATGCGCGGGGATTGCACTCAAACGATCCGAATTCGATTCCCATCTCTGCCTAAACTGTTTCCGTGTGCACGCGGAGTATGGGCACATTAAATATGTGGGTCCGTAGTAAGTCCTTACGAGAAATTGGTGGTAGGGGAAGGAGAGTACGGCTCTTGTGGATGCCGGTCTTAATTAGGTGGTCTAATTTGGTCTTCCCTGGTATTCAAACAGATACCTTACACCTTCGGGTAGATATGACGGTCTGGGTCGAAGAAGAAGTCTTATCCTTGAGTTGCCTCCCCCCCCCCTCCGGAAAAATTTTATGGGCGCTCATGTCTGCATATAGTTTACCCCACTATATCAAATGACCATTCCTAGTGTGTGAAAAATCTGAGTGTTTTTATAAGTTCCTTCCCTTTTGGATCAAGAAAATTACTTAATTTAGTGGTGTCTTTGAGACTAAAATATTTTATATGACTTGCTAAAGTCATCTATTTAACCAAAATTAATGTGAAATGCTCATTTTAGAAGAACTATATGCCGAATTTCAAAATTTTATGGAAACCTAAATTGCACAAAATATGTAAGTGATGTGCAAAAATACATACCGTTTCCAAATTCAGTGCATTAAATTACTTATAAAAACTTCTCATTCCTTTACCATAACATCATTTCAGGCATGAGTTTCTATTACGTATTATTTATAGCCTAAGGTATTTATTGTTTTAATTTTTTCAATGAAAAAATTATGATACAATATAGTGCTATCCTTCAGAACAATGTTTTTTAATCTATATTTAGAATCCATTGATATGAAGGTAGAGGGTAAAAATGGCGAAAGAGACAAGCGAATTTGAAAATTTTTTAAAATGTCTGTTTTGTATGCTTAATTATTAATACATTATATTTTATTTATTTCTACGCAGAGGACATACAAATGTGTCTTTCCTGTTCTTTTGTAATAAGTTTCTGACTGTGTACATGACTACAAAACTATTCTATTTCAGGCTTTGTACAGCGGCAAATATTAATTACTTAAATTAAAGTTAAATTAGTCCGTATTTTATATATTAAATTAGTCCGAATTTTGCATTCCTCAAATTTACCAGTTTGCGATAATATCGTCCAATGAAAATAATTCGGAATAAACAGAATATTTTAATGAATAACAATAATATCATATAGAAAAAGATCAGAATTTATGTTTCATAATGCTTGCAGTTTTTCCATGTAGATAAAATACTTTTCATTTGAATTCCTATAAACTTACCCATATCCATGCTGTTGCATTCAACCATGGAGATCTTGATTTTCCATTTGCGAGTCATTTTGTCTCCATTGCTGACAACACTCAATACAACTGGGTTTCCAGAACCTCGACCCATATCAATGTACACTAGAAAAACGAAACATGAATATTCATATATTACTTATAATTGAAGCAATTTATTTTGACTAGTATCATACATCAAACGATAGTAACAGAAACATATCATGGCTTCCTGCTGTTGAAGCTTATCATTAAGATCTAATAGCATTTTTTGTCTGCATTGCTGACAACGCTCAATACAACAGGATTTCCATAACCTCGATCTATATAAATGTATAGTAGAAAATCTAACATGATTAATCAAATTTTGATTTATAACTGAGACAATTTACTATGCCTGGAATCATTTATCGAAGGACACTAACAGTAATATATAATGTTTCATTTCTGAAGCTACTTTGTGAGTCATTTTGTCTCCATTGTTAATAACACTTAATACAACAGAACTCTCAAACCTTTGACCCATGTCAATATACATACAGTAGAAAACCTAATATGACTAATCAATTTACTTTGACTGGTATCATACATCGAGATATATAGGGTGTCCCAAAAGTTTTTGTGCAGTGAGACATTTTTTAGTATTTTTAAACAATTTTTATTATTTCCTACAACAGATGTCGAAAATATCTCCTACGCGATTAATTCGTGTTTTCAGAGATGTCTTGATGTACGTGGGAGATCAACCTCTGCTGTAGGAAAAAACAAAAATTGTTTAAAAATAATAAAAAATATTTCACTGCACAGTTACTTTTGACACACGCACATGTAAGAGTTGATTGTATTAGAAACAAAAAAAATCATTATAAGTCTTAATTATACGAATCTCTGACAGTAGATAGTCCTTTATTTTGAGAGACTACTTTGCAAAGGATTGACTCCTTTGACAGATATTCTGTGTCCACTGATTAAGTATTCAATACAACAGGATTTCCAGGCTATCGATATCAATGCACACCAGTGGAAAAACTGTACACGTATAATTAAATTTTGATTCATAACTGAAACAATTTACCTTGACTTGTATCATACATGAAGAAATACTAACATCAACATATCACGAATTCCATCTGTTGGAGCTTATTACTGCTTGTAGGAGTTGATTGTATTAAAAACCAGTAAAAGCGTTATAAACCTATACTATACTATATATAACTATATTATAAGCCGCATATATGCATTTTCTTCTTTAAAAGACAACTTTGTGAGTCATTTTGTCTCCATTGTTAATAACGCTTAATACAACAGGACTTTCAAAACTTTGACCCATGTCAATATACATACAGTAGAAAACTTAATATGACTAATCAATTTACTTTGACTGGTATCATAAATCGAGATATATAGGGTGTCCCAAAAGTTTCTGTGCAGTGAGACATTTTTTAGTATTTTTAAACAATTTTTATTATTTCCTACAACAGATGTCGAAAATATCTCCTGCGCGATTAATTCGCGTCTGACATGTCTAAAGACGCTTCTTCACTCATTCGGAGTCGTGGCACTTAATGAGTTTATAATTGATGAGTTAAAGGCAATCACCACCCACATTCAACATATCTCACCGGATACCCTGCAGAAAGTCTTCGACGATATGAAGAAATATGTTCAGAAATGTCTTGATGTACGTGGGAGATCAACCTCTGCTGTAGGAAATAACAAAAAAATTTTTAAATATAATAAAAAAAATTTCACTGCACAGTTACTTTTGACACACACAGTACTAACAGCAACCTACCGCGAATCCCATCTGTTGGGGCTTATTACTGCTTGTAAGAATTGATTTCATTGGAAACAAGCAAAAAAGCGTTATCAGCCGCAATCATTCAAATTTCGGACAATTCGCTATTTGAGAGAGACTTTCTATTTTGAAAGACTGCGTTAAGAGTCATTTTGTCTCTATTGCTGACAACGCTCAATACAAGGTTTCCAGAACTTCGACCCATGTCAATGTACATTAGAAAAACAAAATATAATAAATTAAATTTTGAAGTATATATAACTGAAATAATGTACTTCGATTGGTATTATACATTGAAAAGCACTAACATCGACAAAATATCATGGCTTCCTTCTGGTATAGCTTTTTACTCTACATTTAAGACTAAATTGCATTGAAAATAAGAAAATTCGTTTTAAGGCTCAATTATACAAATCTCTGGCGATAATTCGCTACTTAATTCTCAACTTCAATTCACTACTTAATTCTCAATTTTAGGCATTTGGTCTAAACTGGGATATAGATTCAGTCCTTTAATTATGACTTGCAATCAGATGGTTATTTGGTACCTAGTCGAAATATGACATAATAAATAAATAAAATATAATAAGCTTTCATACACTATTTACTTTCGACACTATTTACTTGATGTATGTGATTCGGTACTAGGTACGTATGATACTTACAATGTTGTGCACCGTTTTCTCCACACAGGATGGGCAATCGTTCTCCTACAGTGGTTCTAACCATGAAGGAATCTTTGGTGCAGAGACCGTACAGATCTGGCTGGGCTAGACTAAATTCTTCAAAGTCGAGACGGAGTTGGCATACATTAGGTTGCTTTTCAACAGTCACCTGGCAAGTACTTGTGCCGTTTTCACCTTGAGGGTAACTTGGATTCACAAAAACGGTTTCATTACGACTGGTGACTCCACCGCAAGTAAATTTGACTTCAAGAAAGAAAACAAAAATTTTTAATTGAAATGAAGCATTGAAATTATTCACATATGCTTTTAATAAATGGTTAATACATACAGATAGTTTCAAATGTTTATATACTAGAGCAGTTCCTCTAATCGATGTATGTTGTAAATGGAGTGCTTAGTAGTGTGTCGTAGATGGACTGCTCAACAATGTGTCGTAAATGGAGTGCAAATGTGCCGCGAAATAATGCAGTACGAATTATTTTATTAAATATAATCGTAATAAAAAGTTATCAACATCTATCTATTACCACCAATCTTGAGCAGATATTTAGTTCAGAATGTCGCGGGCACAATATTTGAAATACCAACATTATCTGTAGCACAAACTTTGATTTTTGATTTGAATCTGAATTGAATAAATGGAAAATCAGTTTCCAATTCGATTCAAGTGTACATTCAGAATATACAGGGTGACCATAATTAAAGAGAATGTATTTTGTCAAAAACATCTGTGGTCAAACTCATCGATAGTCATCGATAATCATCGATAGTCAAAAACATCTGTGGGCCAAACTCAATCAAATTTGGTTCAAATATTATTTAGACCATGGGGATTTGATTTCTAAAAAAATAGTTCAAATTTTTGCCACCAGAGAAAAATGGTGCCACTAATATTTACATATGCAGATTTTCTCGGGAAAAACAGGTGTGCAAATGTGAGAAAGCTAACGGCATAGTTTTGCGGATATAAGAGAGACAAAAAAAGTCACATGTGTTTGAAAAAAGAGTCAAGCTTTTCTAACGAACTGGCCAGTCTTTGTATGTGGCCTGATCAGTGGCCTGATCTTTTGATTGTGGGGTCACATTAAACGTTTGGTGTGCCAACATAATTTAGCCACTTTGAAGACCCGAATAACGCGGAGCGTCAGGCAAATCATTGGAGACTTTCTGTGTTCTGCAATAGAAAATGCTTTTTAGAGAAAGCAATTTTTGCCCAATTTTCTCTCCTGTGGCGAAAATCTGTACTTTTGTTTTAGAAATCAAAACCCCATGGTTTAAATAGTATTTACATCAAATTTGGTTGAGTTTGGCCTAGCAGATTTTTAGCTATCCGGCTCTAAACACTTCCTCTTTAATTATCGCCACATTTAATTATGTATTTTACTTTAATTATGTATTTGACAAATGAATCCAATGATTTTTCTTCACACTGACGATGATTACGAAGAAATACTTCTGATTTAAAAAATGAAATTCAATTTTTTTATCTTCCGTGATTTTTACGCCGGTTACTGACTTTTACAGAAAAGGCGACTATCATTTTAAATGCAGGTATTGAAACTTAAAAAGTTTTAAAAAACTGGGCATTTTAAGCGATTCAAAGTGCTCCTTGTACTTTACTTTTCATCTAAGTGTTTTCTAATTTATCATGTTTTTATTTTATCATGTATTATAATAAAAATGTGTATGGTTTTTTGAAAGTAAAATTCAGAAAAATTGATTAAGGTCAGTGGCAAATAACTATTTTTGTGGGACATACCCTAAACCTCCTTCTGGGCACTTATGACGTAATTACTCGCTGATTATTCAAATATGATGACATGTAGTTCAGTGACTTCATGTACAAGTTATTGAAAATATTTTTTAAGTAAATAATATTTACTTAATACGTTTCTTTATACGTTTCTTCTACGCTGCTGCTTTTATTCCTCATAATTAAAGCTCAAGGTACACAGTACAATCAGCTTAACTCGATCATGAGAGGTAGGGCATTTGTTTCGTCTTCTTCAGAATTATCTATACCCACATAGCATTATTCTGTATAAAAGAACCTACTACCATGCAATAAGTTTATTTTCATAATTCGAAGTTGGAATTAGTGGGTAAAAATCCTTTCGGGCCGACTGAAGTGTTCATTTGAAACATAGGAGAATTGGAATTAAATTTGTTCGAATCAATGAGATTTTACTATAATAAAATGTGCTCGTAATAGTCCTCATGAGTCGTTCGACGGCCTTGGATAGATAAAAGATAGATTTGGCTATGTCCAAAAATGCCCAGTCAACAAAAATAATGGTTAGACCAACGTGAACAAAATAAACATGTGCATAAAATGACGAATTACAATTAAACCCCGGAATCGGAATCGGGCCATGGGCGGCAATAGAACTTTTCCAGGGGGAGGGAGGGTACAAACACAAGAAGTATAGCAAGTACTAGCTTGATGCTCACATTTCTGATCTTGAACGTCCCGCGGGGTAGAATGGCATCCCTTGCCCCTCCCTATAGGTGCCCCTAGATCGGGCTTAGTTTTTAAAAATTCGGGTCGGGCTGGGCGGACGTATGAAATATTTAAAAATGTATAAGTAAAATCTAATAGAGAAATATTTAATATAGGCAGCAGATGACTTTCCTCTACATGATGCAATGAATGTACTTCTTTCACAAAGAAAAAAATGATGTATAAGATCCACACGGCTGAATGTTTTTAACTTTGAATTGTACATTTGGCGCTATTTCCGATAATAGCATGTATAAGATATTTCGAAGTAACCAATTAACTAATACTTCGCGCAACTCAAACTTGACAATTGAAAATATTGATAGCATTCGCAATAAGCATTATAGTCCATATATTAAAATATTTTAATAATTAATTCATTAATGTGGAATTATTTTTGTTAATGTAGTGTTATTTTTGCAATTTTGACAATATTTTTGTCAATTTGGAATCATTATAAGAAGTCGCCAAGTTCTCGATATTCCGCCAAATTAGTAGCTAAGTTCGCCACATTTATCGTCGAGCATTTCCACCAGATGGAGAGAAGGGCTTTTCTTATATATAAATAAATTATTGTTGGCAAATTGCTGGGCGTAAACAAACAAATATGCTGAAGAAAGTATCTTCTCTAGTGAAAGAAATGAATAAATCCACGAGAATGATGGCAACAAATTTGCTGTTTTAAACATGAAAAGTGAACATATTTCATGATAGTTAATTCATTTTTAATATTATGTAATATTTTTGATAATTTTTTTTTTAAACGTGCAATACGGTTCATGCTAGCGGAGAAAACGGTTCATGCTAGCTTTCTAAAGTTTGTGTTATTCGTTTTCTAATGCAAAATTACATAAGAAATTAGTATTTGCGTAACATTATGGAAGACTGCAATTTTATAATTATTTTCTCAAAATTTCATTCGAACATTTGGGGGATCTTCCAAACATTCGATTGCGATTGAAATCAGCAAGGCTCCCGTGTTTACCGATTGTAATATATGTACCAAATTTCGTTCGAAACGCTCCATTCGTCCATAAGATATCGCATTAACAAACTCACGGACACAGACACAAACATACACACACACACACACCGACATCCCCTCAAAACGAGTTCAGGGGTGCTTGAAACGTGTTCTTCCTTCGAAAACTCGAAATTGGATTTTTAAACCCGCCACAATACTTTCCCTATGCATTATACTATGATTATAGAGAAAAGACGAACAATAAGAACAGCATAAAATTTTGTTGTTTTTATGTATGTAAAGATAAATGTTTAATAACTTCCAACTTTTGCTTTTTATACATAAATTGTAAAAATTTATGATATTGAACCATTTCGATAAACATCATGTGCCGGACTGGTAATGTAGATTCCTGCATTCGAAACTTTGTTCTGGCATTAAGTACTAGTACTTACTGCTCGGATCGGATAAAATCTTACATTTAGGTCCAAGCAGACTTATGTTCAAGGCTCTCCAATGAGAAAAAATTTTGTTGGGACCACGGTGCCAAACCTAACAATGAAAATGGACAACCAAACTGGAAAATCTACAGTCTTAGGAGGCTTAAATGGTATTGAGTTTAGAGGGGGGCATTGGGTTTGCTCATAGGGAGGGATTTTCCCTTGACGTATAGGAAAACATCCGCGTCGCAAGGCAAAAAATTGACAAAGAACAGAAAATCAAATATGGAGGGGTCCCGATATAAATGTTTGTATAGACACACAATTTATATAGGCGGCCCTGACGGCGGCAAACGGGTCGACATATTATGATTATATTTCATAAGCTAATATAATCTTGACCTTTAATCAACCGCTCAGGATTAATACTGTATCAGTCCATCCATCGGTAGAATAATTACTCCAAAGTAAACTACTATACAGCGAAACCCCCTTAAAGTATGTGTGTGTGCGGGGGAGGGGGGGGGAAGCAAGTTGTAGAAGATTGTCCAAGAAAAAATTATGGAATGAATTCTTAGAAAAATATAAGTGGTAGGGGCCGAGGTCTCTATAGAGTATATATCTTATAAGGGCTGGATTTCAAGTTCCGTTACTGCTCCATTGGCTCCATATAGGAAAACGAACGAAATTCAATAGTGAAACTCCCATTTCGGTATTAATTCCCCTTCCGAGATCCTAGCTATGCTTATGCTTGTCCTTATTCTCCACTGATAAGGATCGTAGATAACCTGTATAATTACTAACTCTTTAGGATATCTACGGTAAAGATCACATCATGGGGTGGGGGTGGGGAGATAATAATCCCCAACTACGTGAATTTCTTCAGAGTGAGAGATCTTAGGGGGGGGGGGGGGGGGATTAGAACCATACCTGCCTTAGAACCATAAAATAAAAAATAATCTGAATGAAATATTTTTGAATAGAATAATAATTTTCATTATACGCTGAACACATTTAAAAGATTCATCACATTTCTCAACACATTTAAAAGATTTACCATGGAAAGATAATTATTTTATAATTTATGCATTTTATTTATTGCAAAATAGCTTTTTGTGTATATTCCTAAGACATAAAATTAGTTTTACACTTTGAGAGGCATAAATACCTTTTCCCCAGTATATTCTATAAGAAAACAATTGTGATTGTCATAGTAATGTATAATTATTAATAATTTTTTTTTCGCTATTTTAATCATGTCAAACAAATATACTATGATATGTAGATATTTGGATACTATGATAACAGAAATTTCTTACATTTCCATTTTAATAAAATTTAAGCAATTCATTTCAAAGCGCACGGAAAAGCTACTTTATTCTTTAAAATAAAATCAATAGATGGCAGCACTTACAGTAACAACATATAGCCAATCCGTTGGCACATACTCCAATGTTGTGACCTCCTCGATCTCCACATTCTCTTGTTGTCAGACATTGTCCTCGGTCTCCGGTTTCACCTGTACAAGCAGAGTTGGTGGGCCGTACCAGGTCGAAGAGACTTCCTGAGGGAAGAGAAAAGATTGAGAAAAACATTAGGAATGTCTCAATGGAACTGGTTTGGCTCAGAGCATCTGGCGCCCCAAGCAGAGGCAAAAGCATGAGATAACTTTATAAGCGTAGGGCAATGGCCTCTGTTTTCATAAATATTGTTGGAGAGAAAATATCTTATTTTTAAAAGGCCAGCACATGCACAGTATCGAAACAACTTAAGCTTCATTAGAGCACAAATTTTCATATTAAAGTATTATAATTATAATTCCTATATAAAAATTTAAATTCCAAACAAATAAAACAGAGGGCCCCCATCAACAGTAGTGTGGTGTCATTCCAATTTGTTAAAAACCCGTTTCCGTCAAAATTGAGAAAAACTGCGAAGTTCACACGCACATACACACATATAGGGCGCGGTAGCCCATTGGTTAGCGCGCTGGAGTTGCACTCGGTAGGCCCGGGTTCGATTCCAGCCACTGCCAAAACTACCGCCGTGTTCATGCGGAGTACGATCACGCTAAACATGTGGGCCCGAAAGTCCTCCCGAGAGGTTGGTGGTAGGGGAAGGAGGGCACGGTCCCTGTGGATGCCTCCCCCACTGGGTTCCGGTCTAAATTGGGTGGCACTTCCCGACCGCCCAAGAAGTTACCTTACACCTTTCTGGTAGGTCGGACGGTCTGGGTTTCAACAACAACAACACATACACACATATGATTATTTTAATTAGTTTTTGGTACTATACTATGTCTCTTTAAGTTCAATTTTAACTCATATATATATATATATATATATATATATACATATATATATATATATGTATATATATATATATATATATATATATATAGGGTTCAGTTACAACTTCTCTCTATTCTGATTGGATTTTCATATTATATCTTTATTATATATATATATATATATATATATATATATATATAAACAAAGTTAGATAGACCACTTAAACCAATTGCAAAGTTGTAGAGCATTGCCTAATGAGTAGGAATCGACAATATAATAGTTACAGAACAATACAATATAGATATTTGACACAATATGATTATTGGCGAACAACACTTGCATAAACAAAAATCTAAAGTACAACCTGTTCAAATTTTCGTCCGTCCGAGACAATGCATATCAAATTCCAGAAAGAATAGGACCGTATTATTTGGATGTCACCGTGTTAGAGGCTTCAATGATACAACTTTTTGGCAGGAATTTTTTCCTACGACGTTTCCTTCGGTCCTGGTGTCGATTCCTACTATTTAGACTTTGCAATTGGCTTTTCTTCTGTTTATCTCGCCTTGTTGCTGAGTTCATTATTCCAACATTTTACTTTCTATAGGGACGCTGGAATGGCTTTTATTCGATCAAGTATGATTACTTTACTATAAGTAGCGTTGGGATTTTCGTTTGCTATATGTCTTGGGCTTAGGCAAGGATAGTGACAGCGTTATATGGGTCAGACTGGGTAAAAGTCTAAAAATTCGTCCCGTGCAAACCTCTAGTATAAAGTTAGCTGGGCACTTTAAATGTTAACCCATCAACGCATTTCGATCTGTTTGCGGTAGCGTCGTCAATGGGAGTCATAAGCCCTCAGGAGCCAATCGTACCCATTGAATTTTGGATAAATGATATTTGGAGGAATGGGAAACAAAATATTTGGTTATCCCCCCCCCCCCCCCTGATATGATTATTCGTAGCAACTCTACTGCATTAACAGTTTTTTCAACTCTCATCAGAAAAGATCAGGATGAAATAGTCAGAAGCAAAAACTGACCTACAGTTGTAAAATTTTTCCGGTTGAGTTGTTTTTAAGTTCTGGGTGAAGGTCAGCAATGCAGCTTCCTGTCCTCATTCATAACCCTCATTCGGTCACTTGCAATGCCTTGTGTAGGACAAAATCGCTATTCTTCCATCTTACACATCCAAAATTTAGTTAGCCAGTAGAATGATGTGTTACGTTTTCATGGATGTGATGCCTTCCAGATCAGCAAACGATTTCGAGCATCGTATTAACGCAATGCAAAGTCCAAGGTCAGTGACTTCCTTATATTATCTTATGGGTTTTTTTTATCAGTTTAAGAATACTGGGGGCCCAAATTATTTTCAGATCTCCAAAATTTTGTTTATGGGAGGCCATGGTATAAATAATTCACATGCATCATTCATTGTTTATGGTGTAAATAATTCAGCTTCAAGTTTGTTTGCGAATGAATCTGTGGGCTTGTCAGCCGTCGAACGAAATCGAATGAAATTTGGAATGATTTTGTTCAATCGATGAACATACATGGTATATTTATTTCCGGGATTAATGATCAGGGGAAGGTCCTCAATTTTTCGACCATTTCTGTTTCGAAAATAAAAAAATATTAAAAAATATAATTATCTTTCTAAATGTTGCGAAATAGCTATTTCATGTAATTTTTTTT